>BTHU01000022.1:65236217-65643717 GCA_036184795.1 Tokudaia tokunoshimensis | reverse complement strand
GACATGTTGAATGATAAAGCCAAGTGTTTAGTTGCTATAAATTAAGAAAATTAAGCTGGGCATGAAAATTCACACTTATAATCACAGGACTCAGTAGGCTGAGTCAGGAGGATTTCTCCGAGTTTGAGGACAGTCTGGACAATCTAGTGAATTCTTGACCACTTCAGGCAATAGAGTGAGACTCTTAAACTTCTCACCTCCCCAAAATAAAGGCGCTGGTTTAGTGTGATATGGTTCAATTATAACTTGTTAATTTTGTATCTTACTTTATACCAAAGAATAAAATTTATTATTATAAAATGTTGAAAGATTTGAAGTTTAAAACAAGTCAAATATTTGCTATAGCTGCTTGCTAAAACAGTCAGCCTAATTTTACTTGATGTAATAATATAATAAAATATCTTTATACTAATATACCACTGTCAGTGATATAATTTTTAAAATACATTCTTTCAAAGTACAGTGAAAGAAAATGTCACACACTGAAATTCACAATTCTAAGACTTCTATTATTCAAACACAAGGTAAGAATGCTGCTATAACAGTGAGTGCAGTGGTGTAATTAGACTAGATGGACAGCAAAGACCAAAAACTTAGACTTATTTTTACATAAACAATAAAGGCACTTGACTGTGGTTGTAGGTATTTATTGACAAACCCAGTATGACCTGGGAAAGGAATCTCAGGGCAGCAACTGTGTTGGTCAGTGGCCAACTGTCGGTGAGGGTGTTGTCTCAATTAAGTTAATCAACATGGGATAAGTCAGCCCATTGTAGGTGACATCATTCCCTAGGCAGAAGATTCTGAACTATATGAGAGTAGAGAAATAGAGTTGGCCACAAGCAATGAAGCAAGTTAGCTAGAAGCATGAACGAATATATTTCTTTTTGCTCTTGACTGAGGGTATGATGTGACTCACTTAGTGCCTGGCACCTTGCTCACCTGCTCTGAAAGACTATAACCTGAAACTGTGTGCTCATAAACTCCACTTCCCCTAAGTTTCTTTTTTGTTAAGATATTTTAATCACAGCAACAGAAATGAAACTTAAATGTCAACAACAGTGAGCACCACTTTTGGAGTAGTAGCCCTTCCTTCGCCTGAGAAAACTCTGACAATTATTGTAAAATATTCCTAATACAAGAATTTGAAGGAACTATCAGAGGTTGGAAAGATGGCTCAGCAGTTAAGATTACTTACTGCTCTTACGAAATAGCAGAGTTCAATTCCCAGTATTCAAAATGGGTAGCTCACAATCACCTGTAACTTGAGAGGATCAAGCATCCTCTTTCTGCCTCCACAGCCACCGACATGCACATAACCATACTCACATACAAGCACATAACCATAGTTTAAATCAAAAAGTAAAACTTAACCATCAAATCTTATACAATTTCTCTTTTTCTTCTATATCATGTTGAAAATGATAAATTTTATATTTTATAATGCAGAATATGTAAGGTACTTTTACAAAACATTCCATGTTCCGATTAATCTTTTCTGAGAAGATTTTTAATCAAAATAAAGATTATAATGAAATAAAAGCACACACCTGATTTCTACAAAATCTACACACTTTGTCCCAAAATAGTCCTCCAAGGCGAAGTCTGTGAAACTCAATGCAATCTGTTGGTTGAGACCCACAGTGATCCTGTAGATGCAGTTCCTATTATGGGGGTAATTATTGGGGAAGTTCGGGGAGGATAGCCTCCCAAAACTATCTGTATAGTCATGTAAACACACTGTGAAAAGAAACAGAGAGAAAAATGGAAATCAATGTACATTTGCATGTGTCTAGTAATATACAATGCATCAATTTGTGCTCCTGTACTTGAATTTCGGGAGTATTTTTTAATACTTAAAGATTGATCTCATTTTGAAACAATGTTTTTAAAATTTCATATGCAATCAAATGTTAAAGTCTTAGCAATGAGAAAGACATAGTTATATGTATTTTGGCAGAATGACAGTTTGGGTCCTAGAAGTATTACAATTTTTCTAATTCATGTAAATTACCATAAACATTAAAATTAGGTTAAACTACACAGATACCAGGAGACTTAAAAATTATTCATTTCTGTACTTCTCTTCATAATTTCCCTTTATAAACATACATATTCATGAGAAGTAACCAGGTAGGAGTCTTGGTCATGCAGGAAGAGTGGGAGGCCAGAACTAGGTGTGGCTATGCACACCCATTGGTGAAGAGACCTTCTTCTACCAAAGACTGTCTTGAGTATCAACGGGCTACTTGAGCAAGCCATGCCGTCTCCTGACATCAGTCCCCTCTTTTCTATGATGGAGATGGTTACTGACCTTGGGTATTGTTTGATGCAGCTAAAGTATCTGCCTCACCATACATATGTAGCAATAATCCCCAATATATGTCAAACAGAATAGGCCAAAGAGAAGTGTAATTATGAGGAGTAAGTTTAACTATTCCCATGAGGTGATTAGCAGTCTACCTGGAATGCTGCATCCTAATTAAACACTAACTGATCCAGTTTGTTTAAACTTTGCCTATTCAGTCTCTTTAGACTCTGTTCAATAACCAACCAATCACTCCCTTATGCCCTTACAATCTGAGATGTTTGACAAAGAAAGTCTGACTTAACTGTGATATACATCTAGCTTCAAATCTCATTCAATATTGACCTAAATCTGAGGCCTTGGAGTAGCAGAATCCCTGACTAAAGACTGTAGAGAATGAGCTATTGTATATACTTTATTACAAGTGAAATAAAGGCTGAGGATGTGCAGTTACATTTTCTCAATTGCTGCCATATATTCATCCATGATAGGGAGAATCATCATTGGTATTGGGAACACAAAGACACATATAAAATGTAATAGGCTCGACTATCTATGTGTGTCCCATGGAGTAACAAATAGTCACCAAATATTTGAGTTTACTTTACAAATCAAGGCTTTACTGTATTGAGGAAGCTCTTGCCTTCTCTCAAAGGGAAAGCAAGAAAGGAGGAAGTAAATAAACTTAAAAGAGAGGAAGAAAAGATGGTGGGAATGAGAGAGAGCAATAATGGGAAAGGGAAGAGGCTTATCTTAAATGCTTCATACTGTTATGAATACTACTAGATAAGGTTTATCGGGCTAAATTAGAAATATTCACCAAAATATACTACAAAAAGGAAAGTAAACAGGAACTTGAGGGCCATCTGCTGTGAGGACTGCTATTTGAATCTGGCTAGGTGGGCATACCCTGGCTGCGTGGGCACCTTTCCCTAAGTATCACTTGTACTCTGAGGAAATCCTCATGCAATAGAACACAGAAGACCACCATGCTACAGTCGAAGATAAGACTAGCTGCATGCCCCTCCCTTTTGAACAAGTTCTCCAGGGAAACAAGTTAAACAAACAAACAAACAGAAACACAGTTATAAAAAAACAGATGAGAACTGAAATCGAGCAAAATGGAACAGAAATAGAAAATGATATAAAAAAAATACCCCATTGTTTAAAAATTAAAATTGATAGATTTTTAGCACAAGTGATCAAGTAAAGAAGAAAGAATATGAATTGTTATTTTAAGAGTGAAAGAGGAAGAATCACTGTAGAATCTCCAGTGAGTAAAAGAACAGAGCAGATAAACTTGACAAATTTGTTCCCAGCTACCAACTGCCACAGCTAACTCAAAAGAAAATAATAACACCTCCCATGGCCTCAATCAGTCAAAGAAATTCAATCTGTCATTAAAACCTTTCTACAAAGAAAACAATGTATTCGAATAACCCCTGGAAATATTAAGACTATCTAGACTTGAGAAATAAGAAGAGATAACTCTCTCTAGCTCATTTAATAAGACCAAATATTATTATTTATGCTCAAACCAGACAAACTTGTAGCAAAACACTACAGATAAGTCTCATAAATACAGACAAAATACCTGACATAAAACTTAAGCATATAGTTCCAGAGAATGTGAAGATGATATAGTAGGCATTGTTCACACTGGGAGTATCAGATTGTTTAATGTGGGAAAATCAATCAAAATAGTCTACCATATTAACTGGATTTAAAAAAAAATCTTCTAATTAAGTCATTTGGAAAACTCAACTTCTATCCTTGATGAAGACTCTCAGTAAACAAGACTAAAACAGAAATATACAAGATCCCATTTCTTGTTCTTAAAGAATAGAAGACTAAATGCTTTCTTGCCAAAATGAAGACTGAAAATACATCCAGCCTCACCCTTTCTGCTGAACACTGTACAGTCCTACTCACTGCAATAAGAAAGAAGGAGAAAGGAAGAACAGCAAAAGACAGCAATTCACAGTTGGGACCATTTATGTATATTTCGTATCCAAAAAATTGTTGGTACCAATCACTGAGTTTTAAAAGTCTACATAATACATGATTAATATCTGGAAAATCAGTTTAGGATGAATGTGTTGGCCAAACCAGAATGTAATGCACAAAACAGACTACAACAGCATAAAGCACATGATGACCTTAGGGAAAATGTACAAGTCAACACTCAAAGCTTTAAAGCAGTGCTCATACAAATAGAGAAACTATGACTAAACATCAAGATAGAATATGCTCAGGGAGTGGAAGACATAGTTTGAGATGTCCTGAGAACCCAAATTGATCTATGAATTCAATAGGATTTCAGTCAAAATTTTAAAATAGTAAGAAGCCCAAAGGCCGTTTCTAAAATGTGTATGGAAATGTAAAGGATCTAAGATCACCAAAAGAAAAGTTTTGAAGTGCAAATGCTATTTTAAAACTATCCCTGAAGCCAATAACATTGTATAACAGACTGTCCTTTTAAATTAAGGACCAATATGAACATCATGGGATAGAATAGGGATTCCAGAGCCCCCCACATAATATACATGGATAATTGTCAGCAATGAGTTAAAGGAAATTCAGTGTGTGGGGGTAGGTAGAGTTGGGGGAGATGGGTTCAAGATATGGCCTCGCTCCACTAAATATCACATTTCTAAATGAACAGACTTGGAAATTTAGGCCACTGTACTAGGAAATCAAGATGAATTTTAGACCTCAAAGTTCAAGCTATAAGACTTCTAGAAGACACATAGAGGTATGTTCTCATAATTTTAGCAAGCAAACATTTTCTATATAGAAAACAGAAGCCCACTAAACCATAAAATGAAGGAAAAAAAGACTTGAGTGTACCATCTGATCAAGAATACACTTGCATCCCAGACACACACACACACACACAAATATACACAAAGGTTAACAACAAAAGACAATATATAAACTGTCAAAAATAAACTCTGTAGACTAATACAAAGATTACAAAACTACATTTTTCTAAAAGTGACCATATTTTTCTGCCTGATAAAGCACTTTCATAAAAACTTTCTACACCGTAGCATTAAAGGTGGTCAAAGGGAAAACTGGGAAGCATGGGGAGTCTTTCAATCCACAAAGCCATAACAATATCAGCTTGCTGAGATTAAGGCAGAAGAAAAGGGTAGAAAGGTTCTGTGGACAGAGCAACCATTGCACAGAGAGGCGTGGTTTCCAAGATCATGTAAAAGACTTGGTTTCTGAGTGAATGCATATCATATCAGGTTCTCTGGATTGTTGGTTCTCAACCCTCCTAATGCTGAGACCCTTTAATACAGTTCCTCATGTTGTGGTGACACACAGCCATAAAATTATTTTTGTTGCTACTTCATAATGGTGATTTATTTGACTACTGCTATTAACTGTAATGTAAATATCTGTGTTTTCTGATGGTTTTACATGGCCTCTGTGAAAGAAATATTCAGCCACAAAAAGGCTGTGACCCACAGGTTGAGAACTGTTGTTCTAGATATAAAATAAACTGATATGGAAACATCAGAGGCCTTCATCTTGTATTGGAGTTTACACTTTTAAAGCAAAGATGTGAGGGAAGATAAAATTACACATTTTCCTCTCTCAGGGAAGAACAATCTAACATTTTGCTACAGTTTGCTGCCAGGTGATTATAGTCACTGCCTTTTGTTTGACCTCACAGATAACCTATCAGATGATGTTGAATAAAGGCAGAGAAGCTATTACAGAACTATGGGGGATATTAGCAATCACATTTTAAATCTGACAAAGCCATACCATTTACACATGTAATATAATTTGTGTGTCTCTGTATATATACACATTCATGTGCAAGTGTGTGTGTGTGTGTGTGTGTGTGTGTGCGCATGTGAAGGCCATAGATCAATGCCAATGTTGTCTTCATCACTTATCCACTTTAATTTTTGAAATAGGATCTGTCACTACACCCAAAGCTCACTGATTCTGCCTGGCTGTCCATCAAATCCCAGGAATCCTGGTTCCTCCTTCCCAGCACTGAGATCACAGATGCACACATTCATGTCTACATTTTTAACATAGCTGGTGGGGTCTAAACCCAAGCAGGCACTAGCACTATATTACTGGACTATCCTCCCAGCCCATCATAATGTTACTTTTATATCGAAACAATATATCATCACCTCGAGTTAAAGAGCTGGGGGAAGAAGAATCAGAGACTTTGAGATTAGTTTTAAAATTCATTTAGATTGAACACCAGATAAAATTAGAACTTTTTCTTTTCTCTTCAAATCTTGAACTCTTTAATGACCTCTAGTTACTCTTTTTGTGTATGTGTACATGTGTGTACACAAGTGTATTAGTGTGTGGAGTATGTACAGAGACCAAAGGTTGATTGTCAGATGGCTTCCTCAATCATATTTTCATTTAGTTTTTGAGGAAGGGTTCCTTATTTGACCTAGAATCCTGGGATTCTTCCTGCCTCTACCCTTCCAGCACTGAGAGGACAGGTATATTCTACCAGTCTTGGCTTTATTTTTTTTACATGGGTACCTGGGATCTAGACTCAGGCAGGTCTCATGCTTACATAACAGACAGTTCACCCACAGAGCCATCTCTCAGCCTATGATTCCTATTTTTCTACAGAGGAAATGTCAATTTAGACTAGTAAGGGATTAAGAATATTACAATTAAGCATGGTTTTCATTCTAAAGACCAACAAATACACACACATGCACACATACACACACAATCTAGAAGAGAATCAATAGGTTATTTATATACACCCAAACATTAAAAACATTAAGATTTACTGGAGGAAATTATTTTAGAGATTAATAGATTTGCTAAAAAATTCTCAAAAATATTTGAACATGTAATATCAGAAATTTCAGATAAAGGTACACAAGCAGGAGGCCTGAAGAATTCCAGACCAGTATCAAGCTATCGCTCAGCAGACCGACTCTGGCTTTACTTTCAGTCTACAGTGACTAGGACCTGAAATCGTGAGTGTACTAGTTCTTTATTATCTTTTAAAATAGTTTTTAAATAAACTATAAAGGAGAATTCAATTAGATCTGCTTGAGTTGTTCTGTAAAACTATACTGAAGACCTTAATCAGGATTTCTAACTGAACCATTGTACTTGAGCTTATAACCATGGTATCTGAGATAATCTCTTCTTTCTGAAGATGTTTTAAAATAAGCATTCTAATCTGAGAGTGTTGCTCTCACCACACCGAGATATAAGAACAGACACAGAATGTTCTCTGCCCATTTCTTTGAGATAAATCCCCTGTGATCCTCTTGGTTATCATTTCCTAACTTCATACTTTCCTGTCCTGGGCTCACTCCAAGGTGACTGAGGAGAACCTACACTGCAGTGGAAGAGGGAAGGAGAGGCTGGGAAATCCCAGTGGATTCACCTTTTTATATGGAAATTTGCTCATAAGATTGTACTTTGGACCATGCTAGCTACTTCCCTGGATTAACTGTGATGCTCTTTTCTTTGTAAAATGTAAGAAGCATTCATAGTCTCAATGTAGCCCTGAAGAGAATGACAACAGAATCAGGCAGCACAGTGAAGCCTGCTTGCTTAGTTTGGCTCTTAAGCCAGCCATCTGTTTATTCTTGGGATGACAGAGTCAACATTCTAGACTGATATTGCCTCCATTAATTGGGGTAGACTTATACTTTCTAGATATTTCATAAAAATAAAATTCAATCATGCTTACTGAGATTTTTAGACAGATTTCATGAAGAAATGTCTAACTTTGTATGGTACCTCTGATAATTTCCACTGTTTTTCTTTTCCATGTTCATATTTTTAATAAATATAGTCATGAGTGAATCAGAAATTAATTTGAAGAATAATGCAGTAGCCATTATATAGATATCATTTAATCTGAAAGTTTTAAGTACATTTCTGCTTTCATTTATACTTGTAAAGTTTTTTCTTACTAGTTCTATATTAAATCAGTGGATAAGTAATAGCTGTTATAGGATATCAGATTATAATTTAAATTGTAAAGTATACCAATTATATTATATCAATATGCAGATGTTTTCTACTTCATGCTAGTAAATGTTGAAAGTCATAATCAGTGGTAAAGAGTTCTTATGAGATCATTACTTGTTATTTTTGTTATGTCATTTGTTTTCTTTATCTCCTCGGGAACATTTGAATGAGAGCTGCAGTATATGGAGGGAGTCAGAGTATGAACAAGAAGCCAATCTCCTTACCCCCAAACACATATTTAAGGGATGACATCATAGACTTATTGCAGGAACTACAGATAGAAGTGTAACAGGATTCAAATCAGGAAAATTTGACTCTATTAAATGAACGTAGGCCAGAGTCAGGGGAAGCGTTCATGGGCTGTGCTAAAAATCTAGACCTCAGCAGTCCAAACCATCATTGTTACTCCAAAAACAAATTCATTAGAACAAGGAAATAGTTTACAGCTCAATGATTGCCTGTCCTCTGGTGCTTTTATCTGACATGATTTCTATCTACAGGAATTAGCCAGAAGAAGATGCTAGCTGAAAAGAGAGTCCTCACCTCTGTCTTTCTGGTCAGTAGCTTGTTTCACCCACGCTCCTGGGAGCATTAGCCAACTGCCTGGCCACCACCTCTAGTCTGGTCTTCTGAGACAGCTGTGCTCTGAGACATACTACAGGGCCAGCTTCAAGAACTCATGCAATCCAGCCACCCATATGACTTTTAAATGATGGGACTGTGTTAACCAGTCCTATGAGTTCATCCAACAAAAGGCAGACACATAGTGAGCAGTCAAATGGCGAAAACGATGTGCTCCCTTGTCTGTGATTTCTGCTCAGTCTAGACCAAGCAGGGGCTACAGTCATGACTAGCACACATGGAAGCAGGGTAGAGTCTTTGCAGTTGCTCCTTCAGGGTCTTCTTTTTGAGCCCTTGGGATTTCTCCCCATACATTTCCTCTCTTCCATTTGCTCTTCTATGTTAGAATCATTTGGGAGGAACTGAATCCAGTCATGCATGCGGAGCACATTCTGGAGTTGAGCACGTTCCATTTCCTACTCTCTATATCAGTTTTCCTTCCTGTCTACTGGACCTATTACTTTGAGGAGTTTTATCAGAATCTTATCTTTCATTAAATTTTAAATGTATCCTCCTCATTCCCAGCTTATATTAATGACTCTTAGCTATCTCTTCCCTTCATATTACCTCCCAAGCTAGTGTAGTATTAACACAATCATTTCAGTCATTACAGAACTATGTTTCATTTTTGTATACTACTGCAGAGATTGTCATGATATCTTCAAGAGGTACTGCCTGAATTACATGTTATTTAAGAAACAACCAGTTTATTCATGCGACAAATTAAAATTGTGTTCACAGAAGATTAGAAAGAGAAAACATTCAAAGATCATCAAATCTAAGCTTTTAATTACACAGATGAGAAAAATTGTACCCCACAGAGTTCAACTGACTTACTCCAAATATAAAATCTGGTGTGGTTTGGAGCCAAACATATGAGAGAGATGAAACTACAGAAGTATGAAAAATTGTGCACACACTGTAATTTCCTGAGACATCCACTTTGGTCTTTAGCTGTTAACCACTTGAATAAGGCTTGGTGAAAATGTCAGTTACACAGCACAACACACCATACTTTAAATCCTTGGGCTTTAACTCAACATGTGCTTGGGATAGATAATGGGGTATCTTCTAGAGTGGGTTTCACCAATGATAAATGCAGACATTTCTCTTGCACTTTCAATTTTTAAAGCCATGCTTCCAGAACACAGAAGCTGAATTACGTTTGCCTGGTTGAAAGTATAGTGACTAAAATTCCTAGAGGAGAAATAAGTAAAAAGACTGGCTAGGGATTTTGAGTAAGAAATTTTTTATCTTTATTTATGATGGAAATAAAGGCTTAAGAAGATAAACACCTTGAAGGTGGCTGGACACAAGACTCTCAGGAGGCATATGTCCAGGCCCAGAAAAATCCCCCAAGCTGTAGAATACTTGGCAAGTAGGGTACTGGCTGTGGATATGCACTGGATGCTACTTTTCCATATCAAATTTCTTCTAATTATGATATAAAAATTAAGTCCCAGAATCCCTAAAAAGGCACACATTTCAGCTAACAGAATTACCCTATTTTTAATCAGGTGGATGCTGTCTCTATACTTTATCCCAAGTAAGTATTTGTGTGTTTTAGATATTAGATATCTTTTGCAATAGAGGAAATGTTACCTGATGATGCATCAATTGCTTCATAATTTACGGAAAAGCCTTCATGGGCAAGAGCAGAGTCAGACACGAATATCAGCTTTATTGAATGAGAGCTGCTGGTGAGGGAAGGCGGGATGGATTTTCCACAGTATCTGTTCCAAATGAAGAAAGAAGAGACACATGGATTAGTAGATTTGAACTTATATTCCAAACAATAGGCCATGTAAAGATGATAATAATACAAATGATAATGGGCTGTTATCTATTTCACATCAACTTTGAAACCAAGTATATTTAAGTGACAACATAAACACACTGGAAGAGTTGTGTGCCATGCTGAATGCCTTGGCATACATGAAAAATGTAACGAGACTTGGAAGCAGGGACTGCAGTCACCTGCTGTCAGCATGCTGAGGAACTTTTTCATAGACCTATGTTAAAGGAAGTATATTCCGTTACTATATTTACTGCCATATTAAAGCATCCAAAACTCATCTAGCACAGCCCTAGATAGCCCTGTCACTCAGTGCATTGTAACTTTGAACACATGGCTTAATTATTCTGGGTTATTTTCTCTATAGACTTCACGTCGTTCTGAACATGTGGATCATTGAGAACAGTGCCTGGATAGTGACCTCTGTGTATGTTGTCTGCTGTCTTTAAACAGCTCACTTATGAAGAGGTAAGAGTATGATCAGTAAACCATGTCACTGTTCCTTCAGAGCAAAGAAAGCTTTACTCAGAAAATCTATTCTCATAATCCCCCAAACACAGCTACAATACATGACATGATGCCATGGTGTTTTATCTGAAGAAACACCTGTAGCATGAAGAGCTTAGAAAAATGGAAATCTAGAAACAATGAATGCTTGGAACAAGAAAGGAAAATAATATGGAACCAAAAATAAGTTAAAATGCTGAATATGAGAAACAGGAAAATTAAATAGGTTTGGTGTAGAATAATATTCTAGTGATAACAGAGAGTTATCTTAATATGACTGAAGGCAGATAGATTAAATAACTTTGTATATATGGCCTTGTATGCTAAATTCGGACATGATCATTAAAGCTTATTCCCCTCAGCAAATACTACATTTTGTCATGGTTAAAAGACATTCATATATTACTTTAAAGAAAGACGAAGACAATTTTAGATTAAAGACTAAGATAAGAAGCAAAAGAAGGTGAGGAGCAGTAAAGACAGAGGGAAGAAATTTAGAGACTACCTTAAAATGATAATGTTTACAAAGATAATAGGTAAGAAAAAAGAAGATACAAGAAGGACTTTAAAAAGAAGCAGAGGAGGCTGGAGAGATGGCTCAGCAGTTATATGCACTAGCTGATCTTCTAGAAGACATGGGTTCAAGTCCCAGCATCTGTGTAGAGGTTAGTAAGTGTCTACAACTCCAGGTCCCAGGGATCAGATTCTGGCCCCTGTGGGCACCATGCATGTGACACAGAGACATACATACAGCCAAGAAACTGGTACACAATAGATAGATAGATAGATAGATAGATAGATAGATAGATAGATAGATAGATAGATAGATAGACAGACAGACAGAGAGAGAGAGAGAGAGAGAGAGAGAGAGAGATAGACAGATAGATATTTAAACGTTTAAAAAGCAATCAGAGGAACTCTACTTTCAACACAAACATAATAATAGAGGTTGGGTTTAACTTTGCACTCAAACATCTAAAACCCTAGGGAAAATATAATGCCTCTCAAGACATTAAATATCAAATGAGGAAGGAAAAACCTCAAGGACAGGAAATAAATGAATTAAAAGGGAAACTTGGGGGTGGGGGAGAGAGATGGCTCAGTGGTTAAGAACACTGACGGCTCTTCCGAAGGTCCTGAGTTCAAATCCCAGCAACCACATGGTGGCTCACAACCATCCATAATGAGATCTAACATCATCTTCTGGAGTTTCTAAAGACAGCTACAGTATACTTACATATAATAATAAATAAATCTTTAAAAAAAAAAGGGAAACTGGGAAGGCACAACTTGGGTTCAAGTAACTTAACACCATTCCAGGACAAAGTCCAAATATATTTTTACAAGAATGTAAAATGGCTGGTGTCCAAAACATAAAATTAAAAATTCTGAACAGTCTATCAAATACTGTCAAGTATAAATAATCAGCTAAAACATAACAAGTAATTACATAATCACTGGATGGATAAAAATGTTTAAATAATTATAACTGTATCAAATAGATCTAGAAGGTATGGAAACGTGGAAAAGTCAATACCCAGAGGTACAGGCTATACACAGTCATGCGGACTAAGTAAGAGCAAACCCAAACATGCATATGCAAAAAATTGAGATTAAAAAATCAATTCAAATAGTGTTAAGTATGAAAAATGAAGTGACTACACTAGAGGAACCCAGGGAAAACACTTTATGATATTGGTCTGGACAAGGGTTTCTAAAGCTACAACCTCAAAAGCACAGGCAAGCCAAGACAGACAGGGAGGATTCTAGCAGTCTACAAATCTTTCCCATAGCTAAGAACACAGCAGAATGGAGACTCAGCCCATGGGATGAGAATTAGAGGCAAACTACATATACTGGATAAGTAGTTAATACCCAAGAAATATGAAGACTACTAATCACTTAGTAATATCAACAGGAAGCAAATACTCTGATCAAAACAATGGACGAAAGCCTTGAATAGGCAATTATCACAAACAAGGCATAGAGATGAATCATGGATCTATGAGAAAATGGTGTTATTTGCTCATTAACAAGGAGATGTAAAATCAAGAGCACAATGATATACTATTGCTGTTTTAGTCACTGTTCTATTGCTATGAAGAGACCCCATGATCAACACAACTCTGATAAAAGAAAGTATTTAACTGGGGCCTTCCTCACAGTTTCAGATGACTAGTCCATTGTCAACATGGCAGGAAGCAGACTGTATGGCACTAGAGGACTAGCTTAGAGCTTTATAGCCTGATCAGCAGCCAGCAGGCTGGGTAACACTGGGGCTGGAGAGGGCTTTGGAAACCTCAATGCTGACTCCTAGTGACATCTCTCCTCCAACAAGGCCACACCTACTCCAACAAGACCACTCCTCCGAATCCTTCTCTACAGTCCCAATAACTGGGGATTGAGCATTCAAACTTATGAGCCAATGGAGCGATTCTCATTCACCACCACAATCTAATCCCATTATGACTATTGTTTATATTATATATTATTATGTGTATGTATATATGTGTATATATACATATATATGTATATATGCCTAGAAATTGTTGAGAAAAATAACCTTTATGCACTGTTAGTAGGTATATGAATAAACCACTGTAAAAAGCTATATAGAAGTTCTTTAAAATTAAAAATGTAACTATCTATGGTCAAGTAATATTACTACTGAGACTGTATCTGAAGAGAATTAAATCGGTATGCTGAAGAGGTAACTACATTCCCGTGCTCATTACTACATGAAGCACAATAGCAAAGATATAGAAACACCCTGTGTCCATCAACAGATGATTGAATGAATGAATAAAGAAGATGTGTTGATATAAATACCATAGAACACTATTTTATAAGGAATGAAATATTGCCATTCAGAACAAAATAGGTAAACTTGGAGGACATTATATTAAGTTAAATAAGCCAGGTACAGAAGCAGAAGTACCACATGATCTCACCAATACATGATTCTAAAATTGTAGAGAATGTAATGAATGGTGTTACCAGAACCTATAGTAATTGGGGTATGGGTAAAGAAGGAAAGATGTTGGTAAAAGGCAGGTAATTCAAGTTAGAAAGGAAATGAAATTCTGAGTATCTAATATATAGCAAGGTGACTATAGTCAATGTCATATTGTTTGTTTAAAAACTATGCACAAGATGGATATTTTGTGTTATTGCCCATGAAATGGTGACTATGCTAAATCATGTATTCATCAGTAAGGTTGACCTTATTATTCTATGCACTTTACTTCTCAAAATATATTGGTATATAAGGTCAAAATATGTTGCTAATTTATAAAATAATATAAACAAGATATAAAATTATTTAAGTGCATTATTGCCTCTGTTCATCTATGTACAAAAATCTAAATGCTATGCTTCAAAGTTCAGCATAAAAAAGCAAAACATTCTCACCTCCCAAGAGATGTCTGATCAATAGTGTCATAAACTTCCAGATAGTCATTTGTGCAGTTGTAATGGAACTCCAGGTAAAAGGAACTGAACACCAAACGAATCAGTTGGTCATGTTGGACTATTATGTGCCAGGTACAGTTTACACCGCTTGGGTAGACATTTGGATGACCAGGACTTTCAATGACTCCTGTAGATGCTGTGAGAACTTCTCCACATTCTGTGTAATAATTAGTATTAATTAAACAATAGTCATCATCACAACAGTTAATAAATGAGCTACATGGGTCCCCAAATGAAAACAATTATTGTCATTGCAACAATTAGTGTTAATCTGCATGGGTCCCAGAATAAAATGTGTGTATCATCGATTAAAAGTGCAAAAGAGAAAATGCTGCTCTTTTATGCAACATATAATAACAGTATTTTCTTTCATTAATAGGTATGTGATAACTATTGTTAAGTATTTGTCAAAAGTATAGTCTTTGTTTTAAGTGTACTTTATAATTTTTCACAGAACAATTGATTTTTATATAATTTATTTATTGTAAAGAACTTGTATTTTCAGAGGTAGGAATTGAACCCAGAGCCTTACACACACAAACATCCCTGTACAACTGTCCATTTATTCTGATGGCAGCATAAAAGGGGACAGAGAAACATGCTCCTACCTAATTTCTCACTGCTGAACTTAGCCGTGAAGCCACGATTTTCCAGAGAAGTACTTTTCACAAATGTAACATAAAGAACATTGTATACAGATGTTATAAATGTCGGTATGTTTGTGCCACAAAACTTCTCATTTCCAGGAGATCCCAAGACAGAGCTGGGACCAATCTAAGGAAAAATAGATATAGCCAAGTTAATTTTTGTTAAATATTCGTTTTGAAAATTGCTGCCCGTGGTGAAGCTCTTGGCAGTCAGTAACTGTGGAGGAAGTGCAGAAGCAATCTTCTTTGGAAACCATGGGAAGAGAAAGTTTTATTTCTTGCTTTCCATTAGGGGTTCATTTCACACTTGGCACGGCCCTAGTGAGAGTTTCTAGTACAATGCTGAGCAGAAGTGCAGAGATGACAAGGCTGTCTACCAACCAATCACCAAGGCAAAGCATTTGGTACCTCTGTCCCTGTGTATGACAGCATCTAAGTGGCTTTGGTGCCTTTATCAAAGTAAGTGAGTTCTTCTTTCTGTGGTTTTTTTTTTGTTTGTTTGTTTTGGGTTTTTTGTTTGTTTTTAATTATAAGATACAGGTAGATTCTGTCAAGTGCTTTTTTGTGCATTCTACTAAGAGAAAATGTTATCTTTTACTTTATTGATACTATTCTATTTTGTACCACAATGTTCACTGTTTTTTAGGACATAATAATCTACATACACTAGTATAAATCCCTTTTCATGGTATATATATATATATATATATATATATATATATATATATATATACATATATATGCATGTATACTGGATTCTATTAAGTAGCATTCTGCTAGGACATTTTGTGTCTATATTTATGAGATATTAATTTGTTCAATGGTTCTTTTCACATAAATGTATATAGTACCTTTAGTAATAATGCAATGGTATTTCACTCTTACCTCAATGTAATCTGTATCACAGGAGGAAGAACTTCCAATCTGAAAGTCAGTGAAGTTAAGAAGAACAACTTGTCTTTGGGGTTGGGAGATGGCCCACCTACAGGTTCTTCTTCCGGGATATGCATTAGGATAGAAAGGTGAGCGAATGACTCCTTCTCCTCTTAACTCACCCCCACAAGCTGTAAATAGAAAAATGATAACCATAGTTGCTCAGAAATAAAGAATTCTTGACCTCATTTTCACTACAAATCTAACTGTCTAAAAAAACCAGCAGAATGTGACACTTTTGTGGGAATATTTTTCTACCATTCAAGAACATATATAATTCAAATAAACTAAACTTAAAATGTTAGAATAATGTGTAAATTTGACATTTAAAAACAAGTTGTAAGGGATGGTTAGGGGGCTGGAGAGATGGTTGAGTAGTTAAAAGCCCTGGCTGCTCTTCCAGAGGATCTAGGTTTGATTCCCAGCTCCCATAAGTCAGCTCACAACCAGTTGTATATCCAGCCTCAAGGGACCTGACAGTACTCTTGGCTTCTGTGAGCATGGCACACATCCACTGTGTCCAGACATTTATGCATGCAAAAGACCCATTCATGCAAAATAATAAAATAATTGTAAAAATAGATAGGGATGAGAACATGATTCAGTCAATAAAGTGCTTGTTGTATATGCATGAATTCTGTTCTCTAGCACCCATGAAGCTGGGTACCGTAGTGTATGTCTGCAATCCCAGCCCAGGGGCGGGGGAGGGGAGGTGGGGCTGAGAGCACAGAGATAGATGGCTCCCTAGAGCAGATTGGGCAGCAAATCCAGCTGAATTGTAGCGCTCAATGTTCAGTGAGTGACCCTGTCTCAGTAAGGTGGAAAGGAAATGAAGAGATTTAACACCAACACCCTGGCCTCTGTCATCACACCATGTACATACATGCATACACACACAGACACACAGAAACACACATAAGGAGCAGAAGTTTCCTTACCAACTTGATAGTCAGCTCTGAAACTAGCCTTCTGGACTAAAGCATCTATTCTCAGTCTGATCCAGACATTATTTGAAATTGATCTAATGGGGAACAAGGTTTCATTGCCACAGATCTTTCGAAGTAAGATGTCATGGTCTCCAACCTAAGCAGAAAATTAAAGGATTTGTAATGCTAATTAGAAAGTCACTTTGGTAGATGTGGTAGTGTTTGGAGACTAGTCAATAGCACATCCAAATCAAATACAAGTTTAATTTAGTAGTGTCTATATTATATTTAGAAGTAGTCAGTGGGTCAATTTTAATACAAACAACTGGTATCAAATATTGCTAACAATATTAAGTCAATATAGCCTGTAACTATGTGATTCTTAAAATGTCTTAATTTCCGTAATATCAAAGAGGCCATAAATCTGTAACTGCAAATAGTTTCCCCAATCAATGAAAACCAAGAATACAGCATATCAAAAAATGAAAGTTTAACTAAATTTGCAATCCAAGGAATAAACTCCATTCATTACCAAAAACATTTTTAAAACGGTGGGAAGGCCAGAGAGGAAGGGAAAGGAGGAGGAGGAGGAGGAGGAGGAGGAAGAGAAGGAGTGGGGAGGAGAGAGAGAGGGAAGGAGGGAAGGAGGGAGAGAAAGAGAGAGAGAGAGAGAGAGAGAGAGAGAGAGAGAGAGAGAGAGAGAGAGAGAGAATATCAATTAAAAGAAAAAAGTAAAAATGCTAAGATTTAAACCTCGCTATTAAAATAGAAAGTAGAATCATAAATGCACTGAAGAACAGATTTTTAAAGAAGGGTTCGGAATGGGGATACCAAAGGCAAATTTTAGATAAATCTAAGAAGAAAGTGAAAAAATATACCTCCTCAGTATATAAAATAAAAAATTATAAACAAGTTACAAACACACAGTCTAAGAAACGTGCAATTAATTAAATGCAATCCTGTATACAGTTTTTTGTCTATGTATTTGAATGCTCAAGATAATTTTAATAAGATTATATAAATCAGTAAAAGGATCTGAAGAAAAGGAAAAGAGAAATGACTGTCCCATGGATAAAACACAGCATCGCTGAATAGCTCCTCCACCTGCTTCTCCTGAGAGGGAAGCACTGTGAGAGGATGATATGTATTTGCTAAGTCTTCTTTCTGCCCTGTGATAATTCCCACAGGGCTCCTAGCAGCCCAAGGCTGGTTACTTACCAATACCTTGATAATGCTAATCGAGAGTAGATTAATATTAGTGCTCCTCAGTGCTCACAGGAACTTAAGACAGGCACAGACACTCTCTGGAGTCATGTAAACATAATAGCTGTGCAGGAGCAGGCCGCAGCCAGGCAGCTTTAGACTGAAGCTCAGTGGGTACCACAATTAGGCATCTGGGAAACTGTGAGGACTTTATTTTTGTTTTTGTTTGTTTTTAGCTATTATTCTGATGTTGGTGGGGGCATGACTAGCGAAGAACAGTTGAGAATCACACACCTAGCGGGGCAGTAGTGGCACATGACTTTAATTCCAGCCCTTGGGAGGCAGAAGCAGGAACATCTCCAGGTTTGAGATGGTCTATATAAACCGAGTTCCACCACAACCAGGGCTACACAGGAAAACCCTGCCTTCAAACAAACAAACAGGAATCACATCATTAGAGAGTCTGACATGGGATGGTCATTCCCAAGGATTCCCTGACGTCCTATGTGATTTTCACTTAGGTGAAAGCTTTGTTCTGAAGCACAAAATGTTGTCCACGTTTACATATTAAGCAAGGTACTTTTGGAAATTTTAAATATTCACAGATTTCCAGGAAGATCAATGGAACACAAGTGAAAAAAAAATAGTTTTCATCTGGATGTGTTTGTTGTGGAGAAGTCCTGGCAGTTTGGGAGAAGAACAGCTGACTGTGTTTTATCTCAAGCTGGGGCTTGCTCAGATTTCTCACATATCGGAATAAATATGTTGATTATTTTGTTGCCTTAATTTTACTCATAACAATGTTTTAATACAGTGCATGGAAATCTATATAGATGAGTTTCATTTCAAAATAGTAAAATAGTGACACACAGCAATCTACAGTAGAAAAGTGCCCTGAACACCTGCAGGGAATTATGGAGCACTCTAAAGATGGATGCACACAGGGAATTATGGAATGCTCAGAAGATATGTCTTTAAGCCAAGGTCAGTAAGAACTATTTAGGTTAAAGGCAGTGATTGGTGGGATATTGTCCATCCAAAACTAGTAGATGTGTGAAGTTCAAGAAGGATGCTTGTCAGTAATGCATCATGGGTATTAAACCTGTAATGCTACCATAAGAACATCTGAGATGCAAACAGATTTGCATGTGGATCCATATCTAACGATGTTCTGCAAAGGTAAGAACTGAAGCTATTTTAAAAGCTCAGCCATGTGAGAAAATCGCAGGCCACGTCACTGAGTCAGGCTTCTACTGGTTCCTTAGTTTAAGCTCTTGACAACTACAACATGAATTTCTTATTCTTAAGTCAAGTTATGCTGCTTGGCTGAAAAGCAAGTTTCAGAGGAATGAGAAAGTGTCTCTTTGGTATCTCACAACACTAAACCAAACCAGACAAGCAAAACAAAGCCTCTGTAAATAGGCATTTATAGTATTTGACAAATTCCTATTGATCAATTAACGTGAGAGTGCACAATCTTCAATTAAGTCTTTAACAGAGGCAGCGTATATACTACTGCTCTCGAAGACTAGAACATAGGAAACACGAGTAAGACTGCCCTGCTCTCATCCCCTGGGTTCTATTTGCTTCTTCCACAATATGGTCTCTCTTTCCTATTAGTCCATTAGAAGATGACAAGAAGGAAGAAAAATAGCCAGACAGCATCAGAGCTAGGTGAAGTGGGCTCGTCCCCTGAGTCCTGATTAATGAGGCTTAAGGACATTAGCAAGGGAACAGAGCTGCCATCCAGATGTTATGAGAGGAGCTTCCAGGCCTCAAGGGCCCTAGTCCTGGAAGGTACAATTGATTTTGGCTGTGTTTCTCTTTTTGGAAAGAAACCTTATTAATTCTGAAAGCCTGTATTCTCTCTGGACCCCAGGCATTGCAATACTTTAACCATCGCACTTTAAAGAGAGATACTGGAATAAAATTTATCAAGTGCTTGAACTGACCCCAGGTTCATTTGTACTTCATGACTGAGCACTTGTAAATTTGTACTCTCATCCAAATATATATATATATATATATATATATATATATATATATATATATATATATATATATATATATATATATTATATATATACATATATATATGTATGTATGTATATATCTTTCCTTTGTGCTTATAAGCTAGAATAGACTATTTCATGTTTTGTAAATACTGGCTCCGTTTATGTGGGAGGACTGAATATATGTTCTCTGCCATGAGACTTGCCAGGTCTCCCGATGGAGCGTTAACACTTATCCTTCCCATTGACTGTGGGTTTCGTCACAGCAATTGTTCAGCCTTGAGGAACGTGAGTAGCCATGATGAACCTATCTACATAGAGGCCTTGGCTGTCAGTGGGTGACTCAATTGTTCTTTACTTTTCCTCTTAAGAAACCAGGAGCCTGGGTCCTACAAAGCCAAAGTCACATCAACCGAGCTTCAAGCAGAACAGATTCCAAACCAACATGTTGACAGGGACAGGAAATAAACACACTAATGAACCATGGAGTGGTTTTTGTTTGTTATCACTTTTGATTTGTCTGGGGAATATTATTAATTGCTTACCATAAAACAACCT
This sequence comes from Tokudaia tokunoshimensis, assembly GCA_036184795.1. Classification (NCBI taxonomy): domain Eukaryota; kingdom Metazoa; phylum Chordata; class Mammalia; order Rodentia; family Muridae; genus Tokudaia; species Tokudaia tokunoshimensis. The sequence continues at coordinate 65,622,739 of BTHU01000022.1, read as the reverse complement.
AAAGAAAGATAACTAGTATTGAAACAGGGTTTGTAGTAACCAAGTTTCTCTTCTTTTAAGAAGTCATGGATATCACACAATGGTCCCTTGCAGAGGGAGTACAGTAAATTTACCAATTTGGTAGTCACATTTGCAAAGGAACTACAGAACCTGGTGCAAAACAGCAGTGTTCTGTGAACTAGGCTCAGGCTTCTCCAGGATTTATTTTGTTTCACTGTACATGTGTGGGTGCTTATGTTTGTATAGGTGCATATGTATGTTAGGGTACACACATGTGTGTGTGAAGAGGCACACACATGTGGAGGGCAAGGGACACTATAGGGTGTCATTCTGAAAAATGCCATCTGCCTCCCTTGAGATGGAGTTTGTAACTGGCCTAGAGCTCACAAACTAGGTGCTGGCCTTAGGGAGCCTCGTGTCCTGAATATCCCAGGCACTGGGATTACAAACGTACCCCTGCACATGAGTTAGGGATCAAACTCAGGCCCTCAAGTTCCTTAGCAACTGAGCACTGTTGCCTGGCTCTTGAGGATTTATTTATTCATTTTGTAAATGCTGAGTACTACCAACCTAGAGCCCCAGGATATAATGAATAACCCAGGCTATTTAGCCTATGATGTATTGCAAATGGCATTTAGAGGTTAAACTAGCTCCTAAAGAAAAACTACTCATTAAACCCTGAGTTCTTATAAAGGAACTATTTCCTGTAGAGAGAGCTAAGATTAACTGGGCTGCAAAACACAGTTGATACGAAATTTTAAATGTGAACTGCAGAGCTGAGTGAGCAGGAGGCTTTGACATGTGGAACAGATCAGGTCTCAAAGCCGTGCTTAATGCACGAGTGCGTCTCTCTGTATGCTAACTATCCAGATTTGTTTTTACGTGACAGATTCTGAAATCCATTTAAGTATGAAATCTTAATTCAAAGTGAATCAAATATACTGAAACGAGGTTTGGCCCAACCTAGGATGGAAAAGAGAGCCTGACCATATGGTAACGTTCAGGGTGTGAACTGTGAATTCATACTCCCTGTGAACTGAATTGCAGGCTGACAGATAATGCATTAGCAGAGGGACCTGATCTTAACACTGTGCTCGGCTAATTGGGACACTAGAGGACTGTAGTGTCACCCCAAATGAGAGAATGGCATGCAAGGGATAGATGATGAGAGACACCAGGCAGAGTATCTGAGTAATAATGATATTATTACTATCATTGTCAATATCATTATTATTGGCTACTACTTTTTTATTCATTATCATGTTTGACCACTTTGTGGCCAGCATTTCGGCATTTTAAGAACACTGGAACTCTCATGAGATAGTGTTGGTTCGAATATTTCTGCCAAGAAAATTATTTGATTTTTAAAATGAACTTTCTAAGATCAAGAATATGTGATCTATTTTTTTTTCTAGAAGTATCTTCTCAGCATACAGTCCTCTCCTTCATCTCCTCTCCATCCTTCTCATCGTGCATGTGCTGTCCTGGCCACTCACTGGGTGGGCACAGTGCTAAGAGCCTTCTAGGAAGTCCAGGCTCTCAGAGTACACCCCAACCTCTTTATCTCTTTATCTTTATATATGGCGACATCGGCTTAGTGCTTCCCTTATTAGTTTCTTTTCTACTTTGTGATTCTAGTCTCTGTAGTCTGCTTTTAGGTTTGTTTGTTTTTTGTTTGTTTTGTTTTACCCCATATTTGCCTTATTCAGTCTCTGGGGCTGTTTTGGCCACTGTACCTGGCATTCTTGGTTTTTTTTTTTTTTTTGAATATTTCTGTTGCCAACTGTTCAACCATATACTCACTATGTAATGTGCCCAGGGGAGCATTTCTGACCAGTCACAGTGGAACTCAAGTCAAGAGTTCCATACGTTTCTTTCATAGTATATTTCTCACATGTATGATACATTTTTAATTTTTTATCATAAATATAACATTATTTCCATGTCTGTGGGGAGTGGAGTAGGCCTGGATGAGTAAAAGTCTGAGTTATCACTCAGATGTGTGATGTTGATATGGAAGTGGCCATACCAAGGACCTTAGCTTCAGACCCACAAGAAAATGTCAAAGCTTTCCTCTGGGCTCAAAAGGATAGCAAAGCCTTCCTGTGCCCTGTGTGCAGATGTCAACAGTGTGTGTGGAAAATGTCCACCATACCTTTCAACCAATGGAGATGAGATCTATGGCCTGAAGACTCCTCTCCTATGGTGATTGCTCCTAGTGAGGCCAGCTAAACCAGTCTCCTTGTTCATCTATATATAATAGCTCTGTTTTCTTGCTTGTCTGATAGTAATAGCCTACCTTCTTGTTAAGCTGTATGCAAGAACCCTGCCTCTCTGTCCAACTGAACATAATTGGTAAGCTAAGTTTTGGGGGTGTGTAGGTTCCCCAATAGAGAGTATAGAATACCCCATCCCTGCTCTTCTGTCTGTGTGTCTGCTTTCTTTCATTCTCTTTCCACCCCAGTCAGAGCTGTTCTCTGAAGTTGTGGAAGGATGCAGGTCATTTCTAAGAAGGAAGATCTTTCCCGGAAACCCCTCTGTTTGGCTAGGAGGCACACCACTCCAGTCCATCAGCCTCTCCTGTAATGCTTCCTTTACAGTTTCCCTGAGTGAAATGCAGGTTCTAGGGGTTGAAATATAAATGGGGTATAAAATCCCATTCATTTCCCTCTACAGCCTCCTTCCGAGCTTCTGCCTTAATGTCATATACTTTAGATATTCTTATTCAATCCACGACTTGCATTTTTTGGAGTAAAAATTTGAACTTTTATTATTACCTTCTGTGTCCTTCATTCACAGTAGTTCTGAAAGCTTGAGCCACTTATAAAATATTAATGAGACACTGCTTTCTATTCTGGAAAGATGATTTTTGTCATATCTATAATACTATTTGATACCGTTTAAAAGCTTTCTTAGGCAAGAACAAATGAACTAAAAATTAATCTCTCTTTGAACTCATTCTTCTTTAGCCATATCACACTGACCATGGGCAAAATGTATTTTTAGAAGTAGAAACTTAGGTGTATGTCTGTGTGTGTGTGTATGTGTGTGTGTATGTATGCATGTTTGTGTGTCTGTCTGTGCATGAATATGTGTGCATGCGTGTGTTTATACATGTGTATGTGTGAATGAGTGGTTTTGTTTAAGATAGCAATCTTCTTCTATAATTTCCATCAATACCTTATGAGGCTGTGCACACATCAGAATGTAAATAAGTGTATAGCTAGCTATAGTAGACTCTTATTAGCTGATTCTGAACTGGTACGATCAAGACAAGAGGAAAATTTAGGTCTAGGAGACCTTATATTTGTATAATGTTTTGTAATAACATTTAACGTTGCCTTTCTCATTCCTTTACTGAATTTTATTCTCACAAAGGTTAAATAAAAGGTAAGGTATCCCACTGAAGAAGGAACTGAATACTCAAAAGAATTGCCTGCAGTTATATAGACATCTACCAACGGAACTAAAATAAGAACTAAATTATTAACCAAGTTCAATTCTAACTACAAAAGAGTTAGTTACTCTGCTTTAAAAAATAAAGTTGCTGAGTGCCAGTTTTGTGATTCCTCACCCCCATAATAGTTTAAAGGACATGCCTGTGTGAATACTAGCTGGGTGCCATGGGCAAAATACTGGACTCTCTCTAGGTTATGATGTCTGACATACAAAATTGCTCTAGAAAACTTCTCTGAAGCCTTAATATCATCCATAAATCTAGTTATGTTTACTCATGCGCATGTGCCTTATGATTAGCGCTTCATTGAACAGCTTGGAATGTAACCCTACTCTGGGTTTCTAGCTTCGACTTTCCTTCTATTGCTTTGCTGCATACATTTTGAAGTTCTAGCTGTTTTCCTTCTTAGGTCTGCTTTGGACAGGTTCTTTTAGATCCTCTAAGAACTCTTGCTCCTTCACTCTCTGCTTTGCCATCCCACTCCCCAGCATGCTCAGTAATGCTGAACAAAAGCAGGCATTCTGACAAGCTTTCTGGTGGTCTAGGTGCACCTAGCTTGACAGACATTTGAAGACCACCACTCTACATGAAAATTGGAATGAGTGTACCCCAAGGGTAACTGAGTAGAAAGGTTACCTCGATGTAAGTGTGAGAACAGCCCCTCTGGCTCTCCAGCTCCACGTGGGTGAAGTTGACAACTATTTGCTCTCCTTGGGGTTGTGAGATGAGATAGACACACTGTCTGCTGTGACTGAAAGGTCCAGACAAGGGAGGAAGGAGGAGCTCACCCTCCGTGTCAGTGTAATTCCCGCCACAGTACAGATCAGCTGAAGAGGACAAGCAAAGGAAGGAATGGTCATGGAGATAGCATACGACTGACTTCTGTACATTAGGTTCAATTTTCAAAACTTTATCTACCCCCTACATTTAAATACCTGCTCTGCTCTGTCCACCCTGTGTGAGCCCATGCCATTCATTACAAAGTTTTCAGTTTCAAATATATTCAGGATATCCCTGTAGGTACTGAAGCAGTAGATACAGAGATGTGTAACTCAACTTCTAATCTATGGTTCTCCTCTGTAAATTGCTTTTGAAGTACATTAATGCTTTGGTTCATTCCATAAAGATTTAAGTCACTTTATAAAATGTTGTGACTGAATAAAATATATAACTATATAAAAGAAGCATATTAAATGAGAGGGGGTACAGCAGAGCAACATGTCATCACTAATAGTACTGACAACTCTAGGAATTATGGAGATTGACTGTGCGTTCAGTCTGAAGCCAGAGCAGAGGGAGAAGGGACCAAGGGGAATGCTTATTATTTTTCCTAATACAGAGACTTACAAGGTGTTTCCCCCATGAATCCTCTCTAAACACTCAATAACAGGTGTCAAAGGGAAACTTCTCTAACTCACGCAAATGAAAACCATAGACTATTTCATTTTTGTCCTTTGTTTCAAGGTACGAATGCATCTGAGAGCATCATAGCAACGTGTATGGGAGTGAACTCTTGGAACGGGAACAATATCTTCCTGGATGTTGGCTTCTGTGCACTCTTGATCCAAGAATGAAGCCAGTGTTTCTCAAATGGAAAGTACTGTTCCCATGAACAATCTTGCATGCAAAAAACCAGCAAATACCACTAGAGAACTGGGGTTCTGAATTAGTTAATTTTAGGTACCTCTGGTCTCTATCATAGTGTGGATCCCATAATTGAAGGGTTAAGGACTATTGTGGTATCTAATGTTGTGGAGATAAAGAGAGAATCTGAGGTGGCTTAAGAAATACTCATGAAGGCATGTCACTAACCTAAGAAAGCCTTCAGCTTAGGCATCGCCATAACAAGCAGCTGCAAGACTAGCACCACACTCCCAAGGTGCGGTCAGTCCTCCGTGGGCAGGTTACTTACACTGTGTGGTTAGATAGGTGATGTGGAAACCTTTGTCACTAGTCTCGGAGTCAGAGTGGAAGTGAATTCTTGCTGCGGGACCTGTAGTCTGGAGTGGTGGAGTAGACAGTGAAGTGCAGAATTTCCCAAGAACAAGGTCTTGATGGAAAGGACCATCTCGAATCTAAAACAAAACAACAACAAAAGAAAAACCAAGCTATTAGCTTGAAAGTAGTCAAGTTCACATTAACTAAGTCATTGGGGACATGAACTTCGGAAAATCTGTCACTTAAGTATTTACAAGTCAATTATTTACAAGCAAAGAATGCCTCCATGTCATATACATATTAATACAAATGCACAGTCTGTGTTCAGTAAAGAATGTATCCTCACAGTCCTGTCAGATGCCTCATCTTCTGCTAGAATTTCAACTCTGGGGCTGAATGCATACTTAGGATTTTTCTTAGGATGATGTAAAACTCAGTGTTTTCTTTTCTGCTTCTCCCTTCCCCAAAGTGAGGAAACCCTGGTAATTTAGAAGAAGAAAATGAGTATTTCAAAAGAAATAGAAGAATAGGTTGTAGTGATGTGAACTTTCCTGGGTACATGGGGTCCGCAGAGAGGTGCAGTTGGGAAGGAAGAAACATACAGTTGCTTTTAAAAAGCATCCCTGTGATTGTCATCTAGCACTGCATACAGTCATACTGCATGCTGACAGTGTGAACTTACAAACTCTTTTTCTTTGCTCTCATGTGTGTGAATTCTGTGTGTATACGCTTGCAAGCATATATTACAGGTATGGATATATATTTATATATATTTATATATTGTGTGTGCATATATATAGGTATACATGTACATATGCATACATGCATATATGTTCATGTGTGCATGAAGGTATATGAATATCTATAAGCATGCATGTATACTTGTGGGCAGTGAGTGTTTGTGGAAGTCAGAGGACAATATTTGGGAATCAGTTCTCATCCATTATGAAATGAGGTCATCAAATTCAGGTCTTCAGGCTTGCTGGACCAGTGGTTTCACCAGCCAAGCCATTTCACCTATCCAAATTATCCATGATGTAACCTCAACTTGATGGTTTCTTCCTCCTCTTCCTCCTCCTCTTCTTCCTCCTCTTCCTCCTCCTCTTTCTCCTCCTCCTCTCTGCTCCTCTACCCCTGTCTTCTCCCTCTTGTTCTCCCTTTTTCACGGGACTGAGGATTGAATCCAGCGTCTCAGTAATCTCCAGTCCTTAAAGACACTTGTTGGCTTTTTATGTGTTGAATAAATCACATTGAGCACTCTATAATTCTGACATAATTGTTAGAGCACCAAGGAGTGAATAAACCGAAGAAAATTCTCCTGTGATCAATTTCTTTCACTCAAATCAATTTTTCCATTGGCAGCAAATTTATAAGGCAGTGTTACTTTATATTTTACTTGTAACTAGTTTCTTGATACACAGATGAGAAATGAGAAGGAGTTCAATATTGTCCAGGTGATTGATACTTTCGATAATATGCTATTCAGAAATTAATATGTAAGAATAAAAAGGCTTTAATCTTAATTTGATAGAATTTATTGAATATTAATTTCACAATAACTCACTTCTTACTGTCAACTTTTAAAAGGATATTGTGGTAAGACTTTCCAAGGGGAGGCTGATATTTGAGTCATTCCCAAAGGTTTCAAATCCATTATTACCACTGCTAATGACTAATGACTTCAACTTTGGAGACCTGTGTGACAGCTGTATCCTTCATCCTTTATGAATAATTCCACAGCAATCCATCCCTCTCTAATGGACTCAGAAAGGCTCATTGTCTCTTAGGCAGTGCTGTGGGGCACTGAGATTTACAGTGGCAAAAGCATAGGAGCTAGCTAAGAACTCAATCTCCTTGGTGACCTTTCCAGTCTACAAATGGAGAACCACATTTTTGATGTATCTAATTGTGGATAGGATGTGAATGTAACAGTCCCTTTCTTCTTCCCTATTTTAACCTTTTGCTAATGGAACAGAGCAGGCAGACTCCTCTCCTCCCAAGGGTAATTGTCAACCTTTTCCAGTGAAATTCAACACTGATAACCACTTCCTACAGAATCATTATGGCCCCCTAGAGTCAAGTGGTATGATACCCTGAGGGCTTGTCTTGGGAAACTAAAAATTAAAATCTGGATTGGAAGAGACAATCATTGCTAGGTTTTGCTATTACTCCAGGAGTCTGAATTTCCAGTAAGGGATGGGAAGAGGCAAGGCAAGCTCTTCTACACACAAGTGGACCCTAGAATGTGGTATAAGAAACTGGTGTAATTGAGAGTAGAGACTTAGCATTAGCTGCCTAACCATTGGTAGTATATCAGGCCATCCATAGGCATCATTAACCACAGTGTCCTGAGTGCTAGTTATACTATACCAAATCCTATGTAAATGTATGGTTTTGTTTTTGTTGTTGTTGTTTAGGTTTGTTTACCTCCAAATAGTCTTTACTGCAGTCATCGTGGCTCTCCAGACTCAAGGTTCCAAAGGTAAATGTTATCAAGGAGCTAGGATTGACTAGAACTTGCCAGATACAATCTCTTCCTGGGGGGTAGTTTCCAGGGTACCCCGGGGATGTAATAGAACCATAATTACCAGTCAGTATTCCACCACATTCTGAAAGAAGAGACAAAGTGACTAAATTCATATGTGGGCTAAAGACACATAGAATTCTCCCAGACTCTGCAGTAAGAAGGCAAGCTTCATTAAAGTGATGATGAATTTAGGATAGCCTCATAAATTACACAGTACTTCGAGCTGCCCAGTTTCATGTCTCTGAAGTTAGTACTAACTGATAAGTAAGCAAGTCACCCATGTAGGAACTCTGTGCCTCAGAACATCATACAGTTATGTGATTTAAGACACAGAACTGACACTTCTGAGACATAAATCATGGGAGTACAGATTCAGTCCCTTACACTTAGAAGGTGAGTTTCTATATAGCAACTTAAAAACAAAACCTTTAAAATAGTTAAGGAACACATATAATTTTCTTTTAAGAAAGTTTTTCTTATGCTGTAATAAATTATTAAACTTTCACAAATTATATAATTACAAAATAGTCTTATAATATATAAATCATATATAAATTTTATAACATAAAAAATATAAAATAAATATATTGTTCTCATCTATAAATAAATGGACATAGTGATTAAGCCACTGTCCCAGGAATGAAGCAAGTACAACCCTGAACTGGGCTTGTGAATGCCAGGCCCAGAGCTTCCGGATGTCAGCCCTAGCACACCACACAACTCCTTATGTGGCTGGTCAGTGACTATAAATGTCTACAAGAACTGCTTTTCTTTAATATTCACATTTATTTAGTGAAGAATTTTTGGTGATTTGTAAGAAATGTTAATATAGAATAAAAATGTAGTAGAAACACCAACTAGACTTGGTTAAATATACCCTAAGAAAGAAATGAACTAAGATGACATTTTTAAGTAAGTATAATATGATATTCATATAATTGTACACACTAAGTCAAAGCTTTTGTTACCTCCCCCCCCAAAAAAAAACACAAAACAATTAGTTTCATGGTTTTCATTGCTCCTAGCAGGGGACATCCAAGATCAGAGAGAAGTGTATTTTTAAAACTTAACTTAAATGTCTATTATGAGTATAAAACTTTTAAATTTATAAAATGATATAATCAACGTAAAATTTTAAAGAGCAATGTAAATATCTAAGTTATCATCCATAATACAGAAAATTTCAAAAAAGAAGAGTAATATGAAGAGAGAGTACACTGAAAAGATCCCAGCATCCCTTGCACACCAGAAAGATGTCCAGCATCTCTGCTACCATTGAGATAAGGTTTCTTGACTCTTGAAGTCATAAAAGTCCAGAATGTTGATAACAACCTATAAGACTGGCTGTGAAGTAGTCAGTGTCCCACATGGTTATAAAAACACAGGATGTTCTGAACACTGTTATAGAAGAAATATAAAATATAAAGTAGCAAAATCTTATGTATGTTGTTGACCACACAATCCCAAAGGCACAGTGAGGAAGTTGTAGGAAGGCTAACATATAAGGTATTTGTTGCCATAAAATTTAGAATTCCAAAAAGGTAGAGATCAAGAAACAGATCAAGTGTCCATCAACACACGGTTTAATAGGCCGGGACATGTCTATGTAATGCTGTGCTCCGTTCAAGCTTTGGTCCAGTCTCCTGGCCCAGAGAAGACAAGTAAACACCTCTGCATATGGAATACTGCCATTTATCTAAGAAGGAGAAATATTAGCCTATATGATTATTGGAGGAATAAGTGTAAAGCTAATTTTACAAACCATCTACTTATAGCAGATTGCAGGAGAGGAGTCGGGAATGGAAACTAAACATTTGAAAAGTGCATGACATTCCTAAGAAGGCTTTAGCACTCTGTCCATTTTATACAATTATAATATGACATGTATTAAAAAATTTAAGAGGGAATCTCTAAAATCACAAGTAAGAGGAAATAATTTCACTGAACCGAAAAGTTAAATATGAATACTAAAAACATGTGACTTTAAAACTCTGTGATTCTATTCAAAACAATATGCCTTTTGTTTCATTAATTACTTAATTAGATGGGACCATGCTAGGTATATCATACAGATTTGGGACTTATAGTAATCTTCCTGCCCTCTACTTCTTGAGTGCTGGGACTATAGATGTACAACAACATGCCCCATGCAAAATGTATCTAAAGTATAAAAAATCAGCAACAAAACATTAAATAGTCTTCAATTATATTATTAGTAATAATACTGCCATTGACCTTAGGAAAATTTGTAGGATCAAATCCAGAAGGGACACACTAATATTGTACACTAATATTATGCATTAATATTGTATACTAATGGGAATCACGGTTTTTTGTGGAGGAGAGAAGAGCCATAAATATCAAGGAAAAATAAATCTTAAAAATCTTAATAATAAATTATTAAAGTCCCTTAAAAATAATATTAAAAAAGATGTTTTCTACTTCTATCCATTGAGTGCTCCGGAGATATTGAACAGAAACAGAAATCATTTGTAGCACCCAGATGTAGGAGCTAAAGTTCATTTCCCATGGAAAGAATGACAGCTCTTTCCAGAAGCAGCTATTTGCAGTGCTAAGACCACCAAAATATGAAAGGACCTGGAAAGTCCTTTAGAACCAGAAAGCAAAGCAACAATCAATAGTAACCGGGGGTTCGCTCAAACAGACTCAGAAACGAAGTAGAAAAAATTATGAAAAGAATATTTAGAGAATCTAAGATATTTCTTAAAACATCAACTTTTATCAAGCATACTAATTTATGAAAAACAAAACAAAATTAAATAATAATTAATCAGTGTGAAGAATTCTAGCGAACCAAGTCATTAACTCCAATACCAACAGAAAAGGGAACAAATTAAAAATGCATCACGCATTTCCTCTCTCCTAACCTGCTTCCTATTCTTCTCATAAAGCTAAGCCAAAGCAACCTAAGGATGCCTGGATTTATTTGGCTTACAGATGGCAGTCATTATAAAGGAAACCAAGGGAGGAACTCAAGGCAGGAACCTGACGGCAGGAACTGAAACATAAGAGACCTAGGAGGACGGTTGCTTTCTGGCTTGCTCTCCATGGCTTGCTCAGCCAGATTCTTACACAGATAAGGACAATCTGCCTAGGAATGGTACCACCCACAGTAGGATAGGCCCTCCCTACTTCCTCAATTACCAATTAAGAAAACGCCCCGTAAGCATATCCACTTGATATGAAAGAGGTAATTCCTCAACTGAGGACTGAGGATCATTTTCCCATGTGATTCAAGTTCGCAACAAATTGATAAAAACTAAGGAGAACATCCTCTTCATAGTAAATTTATAAACCTCTTGATAACCTGAGATGATAGACAGACAGATGATAGATAGATAGATAGATAGATAGATAGATAGATAGATAGATAGATAGATAGATAGATAGACAGACAGATAGATACATAGATAGATAGACAGACAGACAGACAGACAGACAGACAGACAGACAGACAGACAGACAGACAGATAGATAGATTGGTAGATAGATGATAGTAAATGATGCACTTATACTCTCATCATTTTGTGGATTCCTGTGAATCTAAGAGCTGCTAAAAAAAACCACTGCAGAAAGCACAAAAGGGATGCTTTGGAATGAGAAGATCAACAATCTGATCAATACAGAAGTAGTAATAGAGAAAAAGAAGATATGGTGTGCTACCAAAAGTGGGTACTTTGTCCTGAAAAAAAATTAATTAGAACTTTTGAGTCAGGTACCAGTTTCCAACATGAAAATGGCACATAGGATGCAAATATCACGCAACATAAGGGTGGATGGTGTATAGAATGTACAACAAAGTCCAACAATGTTTGATTCTTGGTATTAGAATAATTGCTTATTAATACTTTGAGGGGGATCTTAAGGAACAAATAACATTGTACTGTGCTCTTTGAGCAATGGAAAAGTTAATGAGTTGAATCCTATGCTTATCCTGGGATTCTTCCCGTGTGTAACTTCAGATGGTACAAAAGTAAACAAGGAAGACAGTAAGGCTTCTTTCAGCTTAAGTCAACAAAACCCCAGAATTTGAAGCTTCTCAAGTATTCAAAACTGCTGAGCAACATATTATGTAAGAAAGCAGTTGCATGGAGACAGTACCAAATATTTTTGTAGGAGTTTCCCAGGTATTTAGAGGAACCTTTAACTGTTGATACATAGAGAAAGACTACAGAATGCCTAACAGAGACCACCAGCTCCAAGTGTGCAGTCAGAGAAAGCCAAGGTTGAAGAGAATGAATAACCTAATGCTATTATGATAGACCCAGTCAAAAGGGGAAGAGTTTTGTGAAGATTCTGAAGAGAACTGAAAGTTCAGAAAACCTGTGCTAGAGTGGTAAGAACCATGTTCTTAGGAATTATGGAACTTCGACACACCCCTCTCAATTCTGACATGATTAGATCAAAGCAATCCATCAGTAATGTAACTCCCTGTTAATACAAATCTGTTTTGAAAATACAACTCAGAGTCCTTATAACAGGTTATCTGTGATGCTCTGTTCATGATACAAATTTATTAAATCCAAGTAGGAGAAAGTAAACAATAATAACAAGAGTCACTCTGAGCAAAGCCAGAAACAAATCTGACACTGGGGCTCCCCAACAAGAACTTCATGGCAACTGTAATGAGTCTTAGAGGGGAAATTTAACAAAAATAGACTCAATGCTTTCAACAGAAAAATTAAAATCCATGATAGATATGATATATTATTATTATTATTATTATTATTATTATTATTGGCTGTTAAGTCAATGATAACCAAGCTACAATTCATAGAACCACAGAAGTTAGATACAGAGTAAGGGACTAGGGCGTACAGATTCATCTTACAAAAGAGAAATAGAGTAGATAGTTTTAAATAGTTGGTGGGAGGAACAGAGACTGGAATAGGAGGATCAAATGAGAGGGACCTGGGGAGGAAATACAAGGAGAGACAGCTAAAATTAAGTGCTATTTGAGGGGTAGTATAGAACCCTAATACAGTAGAAGCTTCCTAAAACACACACACACACACACACACACACACACACACACACACACACACACACACGGAGAACTAAATGAAATGAAGAAATGGAGAGCAAAGAGTCCCAACTGAGCATCTCTTTTGTCACCAAATGAAGCTTGTAGTAACAAGACTGGATTACATCTAATTGAGTTGAAGGTCAAAGGTCCCATGAGAGTCCCAAACACCGCCGAAACAAGGTCCCATTTGTTAAAGACAACACCTGCACAACTAATTGAACAGGAGTTGAGCCTACATAGAGCCCTCACCTATGTTCTAGCATCTTTGGTACAGGAAGGTACTCTACACACTATCATAAGAGAAATGTAAATGTCAACCTAGCCACAAATGCTTTGACCTACAATGGTGTCCTGCCTACAAGATAGGACAATGCTGGCCCCAAGCATGTAGGAGTAACCAGCCAACAACTGATTTCACTTAATGCTAAGAGAGTAGTTCTTATGCATCCTCACTATACACAGAACAAAAAGGAACAATAAATACTTGAAAAAATTAGGAAAGGAAAACTAAACAAAATATATTAAGCAAAGTTGTCAGAACAAAATTAATAACGTCTGTAATCACAGCTTGATACCTCAGTGCCATTCTTTCATTAGTGGAAAACAGCATCTTAAGTCACTGGAGAAATAACGTGTTTGAACAGCACTGCTGACCAAGTTGACTAAGTTGACATAGATAGACAGCCACAAACAATTATTACAAAATACATGTTTTTCCTCACCATATGGGAAACACCAAAATAAAAAACATATCAGTCCATGACGCAAATTCCAAACACTTGATACACTGCATCAATACTTCATGACCACACTGGTAGCTACGGTCACTGAGAAACGAAAATACAGATGGGAAAGTATCTCAAACTGAATACTAGTAAAAAAAAAAAAACGTTTGAAACTACGGATGAAGGTAAGATAGAGTAAAACACGTCACTTCAGTGCACACATTCAAAGGTGTTTTTGCAGCGTGGGTATATGTCATGTACATGAGTGTATGTGTATGCAGAGGCAGGGGGTTGGCTGCAGGTGTCTTTCTCAATCTCACACCACCTTACAGAAGGAGGCGAGGCCTCTCACTTGAACCTGGAGCTGGCGGGGGTTTTCATAGTCTAGCTAGCCAGCTCTTTCTGAGTATCTGCTTTCCCCACCTCCCAAGCACTGGGCTTATAGGCAGCTGTCACTCCTGCCCAGCTTGTATGCAGGTCCTTGGACCTCTAGGAGTATATGGGAAGCACAAATTGAACTTGAAGTATTCAAAACCAAAAAAGAAAAAAACAACATGAAGCTGACTGAGATAAGGATGGATCTGGGAGGAATTAGGGGGCATAGAGGGGTAAATACAATCAGAATAAATTGTATTAAGCTCTGAAACAATCAATACAAATATTATATTAAAACAACCCCCCCCAAAATCTGTCCAGTAATTTGATAAGGGCCTCATTACTCCTTATGTATTCTACCTTTGCAATGTACCCTAGTTTCTCTGTCCTTGAATTCAAAATCAAACTCATTTTTAAATTATTTGTTCTTAAAACGATTATTTAAAATGTTGCATTATTTGTAGGTCTCCAAACATGCCATAATATCGCGAAAATATGCCTTGTTTTGTTTGGGGGTGGTTGTTTTTTTTTTGTTGTTGTTGTCTGTTTGCTTGCTTTCTCTTCATTTCTCACTCACCTGGCAGCTTTGCCTCCCACCGTGCAGTAAAGCCTCTCCCACGTTTTATGTATTCAGAGTAGAGATGGAAATAAAGAGCACTGGCGCTGCTGTGGACCCCCTGGGGGGGCGTGGAGCCACAGTATCTACCAAGTGGGAAATCTGCAGAGGAGTCTCCATCATGAATCTGAAGGTACTCCTCGGGACAATTGTTTGCTGATTCTAAATTGAAAAACGTGAACGTGATATGCAGAACCTAGAACATAAAAGCATTTCCATGTTAATGGTGAAGCATTAGCTCGGAAGTATTCATACAAAGAGAGACAGCCATAAATGTGTAGTTACTCACCAGTATGGACGGTAAGTCTACTTTAAAATCATTCAAGCTAAACTGTAATTCATACAGAAATATGAAAAAGTCTCTGGGGACTTTTGGAAATGCTATTTATCTTAATGGAAGAAATTTAATTATTTTCTTACTTAAAGAACTTTAAATAGAAATCAAATAAATGTTAATTAGTTGTTTATGTTTTCTATTATATCCTATGGCTAACAGACTATGTAAAATTGTATCACCAAAAAAAAAAAAAAAAAAAAAAAAGAAAGAAAGAGAGAAAGAACAGGATAAATTTTCTTTAAAATGGTAATAAACATATAAAAAATTTTCACAGAATCTTTTCATTGGAAAAATATATTTTCAATGTCAGGAAATAGAATTCACTAGAACTAAATGGAAGGAAGGAAATTCACACAACATACCCAGTGGAAAACGTTTTTGGAATTTATTCTATTGTGTAATGACCAAGCTACAACTGGTTGTCCTTCTTTTCAGGAAATAATATTTTTTGACCCTTGCACAATGTCCTCTGTAACATTAGTTTGCTGGGAAAAATCTTAACTATTTTCCCCTTGAAGTTTTAACTACTAAGGCATAGCACTTTAAGCCTGAGAATTGCCTGGAAAACAAGTACTTTAGAAATCTGAAAGTTCAGGAACGATACAAAAAATCATGGGTTCAAATCTTAGTTTTAGGTGTTCATGTAGTGGCTCAGAGTCATGAACTTTGGAGTCAGTTGGCTTGAGGCTAAATTTCTTTTTTAAAAAAAACATGCCATTTAAAAAACACACATATCTGGACAAATGTTTCAAACAATTTAGGCTCCATTTATATACATATAAAAATTAATTCTTAAATTGAGTTTAAAGTACACTGAAGTATATGAAGCAATATGGTGCCTGGCTTGAAGTGGATACAACATAGGAAGCCATCTTAATACCAGTTGTCCCCACTTCATGACAACCCACTAGGGTCAGTGGTCATCTTCAAATACTACATTTGTAGTAACAGCATGGTTTAACAGATTAACTACTGGCCTGCATCTAGACAACCAATGTTGGGAATCCTTCACTAACTGCAGTAAGAGAAGGCTGGGCAAAGGGTGGGGAGAAAAGAAAGAGAGAAAAGAAGGAAGGAAAAGAGGGAGGGAGGGAGGAAAGGAGGGAAGGAGGGAGGGAGGGAGGGAGGGAGAGAGAGAGAGAGAGAGAGAGAGAGAGAGAGAGAGAGAGAGAGAGAGAGAGAGAGAGAGAAAGAGAGAGAGAGAGTTTCTAGGACCAAACCTGACTTGAAAATTCATCTGTTCCTCTTATACACTAGGTAGTATTAAAAGATAAAAGCTACAACTCTTCTCTTACTTTCTGTTATCTCAACTGTAAAAAATAAATATGTTGTTTATTTCAAAGAGTCTGTATTGAGTTAGAGAAAGATAAACAAAGTGTATAGCCCAAAGCCCAGCACATAGTAAGTGCCCAATATGTGACAGTGGAACTCTCATATGTACTTTATATGAATGTATACACATGCACATACAGCTCATATGTACCATAGTTTTGAATGTACAAGTGAGATCTGCTCATAGACAAGAGTTACTTTGTTTACCTTTTCCTCATCGGTTCTGACAACCCAGAAACAGTTCACATCATGGACATAGGTATCATTTGGGCTGTGGTAGGCAAAGGTTCCTTGTGTCCCTGAGAGGATCCCTCCGCAAACTGCAAAAATAAAAAAGATGAATTGTGTTTTTCATAGATTATCGAAAGGAAGAGACCAGACACCGCCAGCCCACACGTCCCTCTTCTCCGGTCCCTTTGTGCTGACATGAAACCTCCTCCTCCTTCCTGCATCCACAGTCCATTCCACTCCCAACACATTTTCTCCAAACTGATTCCTTCATCCTCCTTGGCCACTGTTCTCCAAACCGTGATGGACCAGGCTTTACCCCACGTGAGTCAATCACAGCATCAGGTCTGCCATCTGATGCCACCTTCTGCTGCCCTGTGGTGGTTTAGATCCTTGACTACATGGGGAGCAGATAAGTGGAGGCAGTGTTTCCTGCTTTTATATTCTATCATTGTCCTAAACCTGTGGTAAGACCTCAGTCAGTGCACTGATCCAAAAACAGGAGTAAGAAGAGAGAGCCTGTAGAGACGGTAGAGGAGACTTGGATGAAGAGGTTGAGTGGTGTCTAAGGAACGGATGCATCTGGATGGCGAATGAGGGAGGAATGTAACATGGCTGAAATGAGACTATTTCTAGGGAACTAGAGAAATACATAGTGATATGGACAGAATGAAGGTTGTTCATGGATGACAAATGACAAACAGTCTAAACCTTGATTAACCGGGCAAAGTCTCAGTAAGTAGGAGAGCAATGAGTTAGAATCCTATGAACACTAGATGCCTGCCATGCAGAAAGTAGCCCTCTAGGAAAACTGAAATGAAAATTCCTGAGTGTATGGTACATTGCGAAAGAATATACAGAACATGGGAAATACTGACAATGTTTTTGAAGAAATATGTTTCTTGTTGAAGATGGGGTTTACAAATAGGATTCTATGCTATTTCTGCAAGGAGAATCTACTTCTCAGCATCTAAACTGGTGAAGAAATCGGCTTACTTTGTCAAACACACAAAGAGCCTATTGGAGGATTATATCCGCAAGCTGGAAGTATCTGTGGTTGATGGAATGTCTTCCCTACCTGCCTGGGGAGTCTGACAGTAATAGCCAGTCCAGGAGCTTGTGCAGTCACAGATGAAGCCATTGACACCATCAATACAGGTGCCCCCATTCAAACAGGGGTTGCTCATACACTCATTAATGTTTTCTGTACAGTTCTGTCCAGACCAGCCTGAGTCACACTTACAGAAATAACTTGATACTGTTTCCTAAGAAGAAAAGAAAACACCATACTACAAATCAAATGGACAGAAAATATAAGAGAATCAACACAAATCAAGAAAAGAAGTGACAACGTAAGGTACATATCTAACAGGGATTCAACTATAGTATGTGTTTTCCAGTAGACAAAATCGTTAATTACTGGGTACAATTAGTCATATTGATTTCCATAAAACTACAGGTTTTTCTTACTAGTTTGAAAATCATTGATTAAAAATAAACTAAATGGGGGCTGAAGATATATAGGTCAGAGTTTTGAGGGGTCTGTTGCATTTTAGAGGATCAGGATGCAGAACCCCGCCCCCATATCTGACAGCTTGCCCAGCCTGTAATTCTAGCTGTATGGTACCTGACACTCTCTTAACTCAACAGGCATCTGCATACACATGATGCACACAAGTCCATGCAAGGACACACACATACAAAAATATAAATAAATCTTTAAAAAAATCAATTGATTGGCTTATTGGTTTTCCTGGGAACCAAAGTTACTACCAATCTCTAATCTGAGAATCAGAGACCTTAACATAAAGCTTGAATCATTATCTGTAAACATGACTGGGTGCTAGTGGTACATGCCTTTAATCCCAGAGCTCAGGAGAGAGAGAGAGAGAGAGAGAGAGAGAGAGAGAGAGAGCCAAACAAAACAAGCAAAAAAAAAAACCTAACTTAAGACTCCTATAAAATAAAATGGTGAATCTATGATTGATTGTTTGCAAGCTCTTAATCTCCCCAAGAGAAGCAAGACTCACTATGCACTGTCCATTTACACACGGGTGTCTTGAGCAAATATTACTGAGGCGTACACATCCACTAGACCCGTAACCATTTCCTGTATATCCCGGAGGACAGGTGCAGACAGGCAAGAAGGACCCTGTTCAGAAATAAAATGGATGTGTAAGTCCAGGTATTCTTGGTTCAGAGGCAGTCATGAAACTCAATTCTGGTGTCCAAATAAGAATCCACCAACATGAAGTACAACTTGTCTTGGGCAGGCAAGACAAAGCAGGAGGAAAAATGATGAGAATCTCTGTTTTTCCCATTTTATTCTAAAACAAAGCACTAAATGTTTCTAATTTCTTACATAAGTTTGCAATCATGCGCTCATCTCATGACAGATGATCTAAGGTTACATACAAATAAGAAGGAAATGTGAAATGGGAAATGGCACTTCTTCATTAGAAAGGGATCTTCAGTACAGAATAAAAGTTTTACGGCAGCAGTATCTGTTTCAAGCAATTATATCTGTGTCTACACATACAGATATTGTTCAGTCCTATCAATAGTCAACCCTGTAAGCAGATGTTGCAAGTAATATATGCCTGCGACTACACATACAGAGAGGATTGCTCAATTCTCCTGATAACCCTATAAACAGATTTGGCTATAAATATTTACACCTTGATAGATAAAAATAAAAACACATGCAGATTGTCCTGCCAAGGAGGCACAGTTTGAATGTGACAATTCAAGAGAAATATTATGATGTGGCACCAGGTGTAGCACAGGATTAGCCTCAGGCACGTGTACATGCAGATTTCACCTATGTACAAATCCACTTAAAAGAATGAATTTGAGCCAGGCGAGGAAAATTTGTGGTGAAACTACAGATTAAAACAATACAGTAACACAATAAATGAAATAGAAACACCAATGCTTCTTTAATGTTTATTCTAAGCTCTTCACTTCCATGTTACAAAATTCAAGCAAAGACCAAATAAGTGGTGGCAGGAAGAAGTTGGTCAATTTTTTAAAATGATTGAATATTTTAGTACCATTAATAATTATGAGTTAGTTAAAAGCTAGAAATAATACTAAAACATCCAGGATTTTCAGTTTTAACTGTAATGCCTAGAACAAGTACCCCCTTTAATATTTTAGGAAATTCCACTAAATGTAACATCCAGAGATTTTCAGATTCCTTAATTGCTGAAGGTCACATGTCACTGCAGAAATACATTGCTATTATCACTATAAAAGAGCTGGAATAATGCAGGAAAATTAATGCCAAATGTAAACACATTCCTCCACCAGCATGAAAATGGATAGGAAATCTCGCTGAAGAATTCAATTGGAATAAATTATTTACCATGACAAATGTACAGCATGAATGGATAGTGGTGTGTTTGTGTTTTTATGTCATAGTACTTGCAAGATTTAAAAATAAGACATGCAGAGGGTTTGAATGAAACATCCAAGGACAAGAGGGGGTGAGCTGTTACCTAGACCAGGAGATGAGGAGCAGGTTGCGTCTGGATGGCAGCCTCCATTATGGATCGAGCAGATGTCCAAGGGAGTGCACACTCTCCCATCACCACTGAAACCTGACCAAAGCATAGCCGAGGGTGAGAAACAAGGTCAAGAATAAGGGAGAAAGACAATAGCTGTCTAAGATTAGAATCCAGGCAACCAACACTGAAGAGCCATCATCCAAGTATTATATTATGTATAAATTTATATATACATATACATATATAGACACAGACACACACACACAGACACACACACATTAGTTTGTTGCTTAGAACTCTCTGATCTTCTTGGAGACTAATTTTATTTGAACTAGAGGAGAGCCAGAATGACTTCTTTCAGAAGAAAAACAAAACTAACTTGTATCATGTCTGTAAGCCTTATCTGTGAATGGTCCACAAATGCACATACTACACATGTATGGGCACGATGGAGTGACGGATCTAAAGATTCTCACAGAAGCATTTTCCAGTCCTGTGCTGTCTTGCTGTTTGCTGCTCACACTGTTTTCTGTCCCTTCTAACTTTGCTGTCCTATTGCATGCTGAATCTACACTTTTAAGTTAAGCATCCCAGACCATTGCTTTTTTTTCTGTCTTAGACATCATTTTAAAGTGAGCACAGACTCTATTTGAAGGGCACTGCCTTGTGATGGCGCCAGGAAGCCAGGTGTAGTACCTGCTGGACAGTCCCCACAGGTGAATGATCCAGGTGTGTTCAGGCAGGGGACCAGTGGAGCCTTGGAACAGCCACCATTGTTGATCTCACATTCATTGATATCCTGGCATTCGTAACCATTTCCTTGCCAACCTAGAAGAAATATTGAGAGTATTTAAAAGATTAGCACTTGGTAACAACTTAACAAGAAAGAAGTACAGATAGTTAAGACATACACAAAATCATTCTGGATTGACAACATGGCTCGGTGGGTAATGCTTACCACTAAGCATGATCATCTGAGTTCAATGCCTGGCACCCACGTGGTAGAAGGAGAAAACTAACTCCAAGTTGTCATCTGACCTCTAAGGCATGTTATGGCATGTATCCCCCAACCCAAATAAATAAATAAAATCAAAATTTACAGAATAATAAAAATTGATGAATAAAATTTTGTTCTACACAAAACTATAGATTAAAATGAGATATTCCTAACAGGTGGTCCAATAATTACTTAATCCATAGAATCTAATTCTGGTAAAGTGGTAGATAAATGTGGGCTCAATAGCAGAGTGTTGATTGGATGTTAATTAAAGCCAGTTTGGAATGAGATCTTGCAACATTCATTAATTTTTAAAAATAAATTCCTTAGTAACTAATTTTACTTCTTGAAATTTCTTCTTTGTAGATAAAACCATCAACATATTACAAAACACATAAGAAGACCTACTGAGGCATTGCTTATAGGGGCAATAAAAACAGTTGGGCACCCCAAGATTCATCTACAGCATTGAATTCTAAAAGTAATTTTAGTAAGACTCCTATACCTGCACATCCATACATCTGCACGTGTACAACCATTGAGAGAATTTTCTCATGCATACTTTAAGTGTGCACAACAAATTATAGAATGATATGAAGAGGGTGGGTCATAGCAGTAATCTGGAGGAAGGACTTGCCAAAAACTGTGCCTATATTTGTGAAAGTAAAGAAAAATGGAGGATGAGATTAAAGGTGAAGAGAAAGTAATCTTTAAATATTTCTATTGTAGTCATTATTACATTAGTACTACTCTCATGATTCATTATCATAATATTAATCATGTTTAAATATCTTTACCCTTTAGCATATTTATAATGTCAGGACTAAATGGGGTATCCTTTATAAACCGACTTAAGGAAATGATCATGTCTGAGTATGGGTAGGTGTGTACACAAGGCGGAGCTGAGAGACATGCACTCCAGCCCTAATGATGCTCCTTGAAGCGAGTAGACACAGGACTTTGCTCCGCAGTTTTACAGATACGCTTGTTGTTCCTGACATTTATAACAAACATATAGAGCCTTTTAAATTCAGGAAAAGAGAAGGATTAAAGACAAAAATGAAAATTTAGCTTTCAATTTCTTGTTTTATTTCCCTTTGTTTTCATCAAGTAAGAAAAAGGAAAGGCAAGCACATACTACCTGTCCTCAAATTTAAACCATTTTTTTTATCTGATATCTACTGTTTAAGGATTGCCATCCTAAATTACCTTCGAGAATTCAGCTATGTGTGACTTTTGCCCCTGAGATTCAAGAGGGGAGGACTTTCTTCTCCTAAGCTTTGCTAGTTCTAAATCAATACCATGCAAGCACCTGCTAAACTCCAAGTCTCTAATGCAGCTCTAGGTGCACACATGCCTTAGTGTGACAGAGCCATGGGGTACTCTGCAGCTCAGCTCAGATTTAGGGCCAGGCAGATCTGGATTTGGATTTGGCTTTGAATAAACTTTATGTTCCTGGAGCAGTTATTTAGTCTCTCTAAGCCTCAACTTCTCCTATTTACAATGGAAATAACTCTCTTACCATGTCTAGTTATGCCCTAAAGTTGGATGCTAGCACACTCTGTAGCAAATCTCCAACTCCAGAGACCTGCTCTAGCCTTAAGATGCTCTTGAGGAGGCCATGCAGGTAGGTTTAGGCACCTCTGTAAAATGATCTTTTTATCCATTAGTGGTAGAGGGAAATAGATTCTAGTACCTTGTCTCTGTGGTATCCAGACCCTAGCATGTGTCCCCAAGAAAGTACCTTTTGGGCAGGCCCCACAATAGAAGGAGCCTTGTGTATTGAAACACTGTGCATGTTCTGAACAAGGTGAAGGCTGGAGGCTGCATTCGTCTTTGTCCTCTGTGCAGGAGACACCGTTGGACGGTGTTGTCCACCCAGCATCACAGATGCAGTTAAATCTCGGCTGAAAGGAAAACAATAAAGTAAACAAAGGCTACAGGGAAGAGAGAAAAAGGTCTGAAAATCTCACCAAACCCTGAACTGTTTATTGCCCAATGTTCATTTGCATCAGGCCAGCTGAGTGGATTCTCTTTCTCTCCCCGTGTGATTTAAGAATTTAGATTAGACCATGGAAAAGGAACATCTTTATTTCAGGACAAAGGGATCCTATAATTTATCCCAAAGATGCCCAGAAAAGAGTAACAGTAATCAAGAGCTGTAATTACTACAGCTAGCTATGTAGTTAAAGGGTAAACACCAAACTAGGTACAGACTTCGGACAATCATTTCCTTCTTTAAAATATCTTCTCTTCACTCCTTCCCCTACAACCCTACTGCTAGAAGGGACTGTTTTCTATCATTTAATCATTTTAAAACTGAATTAAAAAGAACTAAATTTGCATAACATCCAAATTACCTAGAGTACCCTGAGAGATAGGCATCTGGGACCCAGAGCTGAAAGGAAGACTGGAGATCTAGATCCATAAAGTACGCCCTTCACAGGGACTCAAGGCCCGAAAAATCCAGACATGAGATGATGTTGTAATGTTTTCACGTCTTGTCACTGTTAAACATACAGGCCACAATTTTCTGAATCCAGTTTTCTGTATAGATCATCTCCTCCTTTGCCTGTGTTTGTCCTACCAAGGGACGGAAGGGACTTCACCTCTCCAGTGACTTAGAACAGCACGGTGCTGGTACAGAGTCAGCAACAGCATGGGGAGTCAGTAACTCTGGTTTCCACAAGAAGCATTGAGGGGAAGGGACCCACCTGTCCATAATAAACTCGCTCTAAATCCTCGCAGATGCCATGCTTACAAAGCTGCTTAGAGCCCTGTTCACAGTCGTTATATTTGGATGCACACTGAGGTCCGTACGTATCAGGCGTGCAGTCACATCTGTTGGTTACACAAGAGCACAAGCTCAGGGTTTGCAGTTTTAGTACCAGACTCTGTCCATTGGCATCAGAAAAAGGCATCGATCATTGCAAACCAATCATTGCAAACCAATCATGTTAATAATAAACCAGCACGATAGTTTTGTCAGCTGCAACCTTAGAATAAAAATTCCTCAGTTCTCCTCCAAATGGAGCACTGAATGATTGTGTTATCTTTGCAAATCAACTGTCAGAGAATTATGATTCAATGTTTCATAGGACTAGAGCAATAAATTCTTGTGATCTCAGTCACCAAACAGTACTGTCAAAGGTCAGGTGTCTGTAAACCATGGGTGATGGAGTTCATTCAAGAAGGGAAAAGGAAAGATCAGCAAGTTCACTGCATTCATCCTACAGTAGCTGCCAAGAAGCACAGGTGATGGTCTCCTCCAGGTGCCTTTATGTTACAGACGACTTATGTGTTCTTTCAGGAAGAGATGTAGTCAATGGTGGGGACATTTTCTTCACAGTCATATTTTAATGCATAACAAAATATAATTATCATACGGTACCAAAATGTTAAGAGATGCACTGTCACTAGAAAATGTGAGGTAAACAAAAATCAAATAGGGGAAGTTTGTTTAGTTGTGGCTTTTTAAGGTGCTGGTTTAGTTCTATTCTGCAAAGCATAGGAAAGGGAGTTACTTTCAGGTACAAAGAGGTCAATGTGTATTACCAGAAATGGAGAGGACAGATGTAGAAAACTGCAACTATGCACACCATAGAGCTGCCAGATTTACCCACGTAGAATACAGGGGCACAGCTAACTTTCTATCTCAGGTAAATGAATATCTGAATATTGTAAAATATGTAAATATAATGAAATTTATAGGACTACTATGTAATTTGTAGAAAAGTTATTTAATTGATAAACTGTGTCTATGAACATTCCAAGATTTCTTTACTCATTAAAGCCAGGTCATGAATTAACAATAATTAGTAATTAGACTTAGATTTGATGTTAGCTCCCTATCTAATAGCTACTCACCTTTCCCCATGCTTTCCCTTGTGCCCTGTTATCTCTCCTATTCACTATCTCATTTTGATATAGAATATTCTTCCAGGGAAGCTAATTATACTCTTTGGGATTATCATATTTTAAAGCATTTCTTGTACATATTTAAGCATTTGATTCATTGCTAAATATTTACTCTGTAGGTTTGACATGTAAAATAAAACAACTCAGAATCAGTTATTGCAATTTTTTCTAAATGCATTTCCCATGCAAGGGTTATTAGGGTATTTGAGAACTCCTGGGACAAAGTGATGCAAGTTTAAATCCTGAACAAATGCACTAACCATTCACCTCTGACAAGGTACTAACCCATGATGCCTCTTCTAAAGGCCTTCCTCTTGAGGAAATACTCAGAAGTGTGTTTCTCTTATAGCTAAGTACTTAACCACTGGAAAGTTACTTAAGATGTCAGAGGAGATTGGGGCCAAGTGCCTGAGGGCAACCCTCTCTCCTTAGCTCTCACTTCCCTCTTCCTAGTCATTGTCACTTGGAGCTGAGTAGACATAAATCTTATAGTCTTTTTAACCAGATGTGAGGTAGACTTCTTTCACTTAAGTTTAAATAATAAAGGAAGAAGAAAAAAGGAGAAGAGTAGGAAGAGGAGGAGGAAGAAGAACTAGAACAAGAATGAGAAGAACAAGAACAAGGAGGAGGAGGAGGAGGAGGAGGAGAAGGAGAAATGGAAGAAGAGGAACAGGAGTGAGGAGGAGGAAGAGAAAGAGGAGGAGAAAATAAACCAACCAAGTAAACTATAGGCTTCCTTGCTGTGATCTTCGAAAGCAAGTGTTTTCATCTCATTTTACAGGAAAGCAGCAAATAAGACTGCCTATAACCACAGAGCCAACTTGTAAGAGAAAATGAACAGAAACCCAGGTCTATTCTATTCTGCTCCAC
Organism: Tokudaia tokunoshimensis; assembly: GCA_036184795.1. NCBI lineage: Eukaryota > Metazoa > Chordata > Mammalia > Rodentia > Muridae > Tokudaia > Tokudaia tokunoshimensis. Next base: position 65,596,863 of record BTHU01000022.1, on the reverse strand, counting down.
TATTTTCCTTGTTACATTTCTGTTCTCAAGGGTAAAGTGAGTATGGAGACTTTCCATGAGTGTCTTTTTAAGATAACAGCATTTGCATGTGAAATATGCTTTCAAAGTGACTCAGTATGGCTTTCAAAGGGATAAATATTTATGAAGCAATAATAAAAGGCATATATATATTTTAAACTACCTTAGTATGATTCCTGCCTTTGATATTAATTCCTTTTAAATTTTATTTATTATGTATGATGTGTAGGTTAGTGTGAGCATATGTTTATACTACAGTGTGTGTGTGTGTGTGTTGAAGTCAGGAGTTGATTCTCTTCTACCATAGGATCCAGGGATCCTATTAGGTCATTGGGTTTTTTTCAGCAAGTATGTTTACCTGCTGATCCATCTCTCAAACCCTTGGTTACAAGTTCTTGTAAAAAAAAACTTTTTATTATTGGTTTCACCCTGGTAGAATGAAACTGGGCTTTTCTGTCTTCAGAAAGTGCACTTGTCAATTAGAAACACTAAAATATCCTTCCATAGTCCTAGTTAATTTGTCTTAGAGTCCATGGCTCAATATCAGTATACTAGATAACTGAAAGGAATTAATAAATTTAATACCTAACTATGATCTGATACCAAACAGGATTATCTTCACTACTTCACCATTGCAATGCTTTAAATTCTGCCAATGATATAGAGATAACATAAGATGTACCAAGTCAGCTTTATGTGCCTGGGAATAAACACAGCTTGTTTTCTTCCTAGAAAGCCTTGTAGTTCCTCTCTTATAAGTACATGTACCACCCAAAGATGGCAAAGTCAGACCCCAAGAGCTATCTTACATACAAAGCAAGTCAGGAGACAATCAGAAGCAACTTTTACAATGATTAGGAGACAATAATACCGAGAAGAGAAAACTGCCTTTCTGTTGGCTCTCATGGCAGCTGGAGGCAAGACCCGAGCCACAGGAATTACTGGAAGAAACAGGAAGGTTTATCCTGTCCTGAACATATCACTCTAAAGAAAAAATATGGCCAAGGGAAAAAAAGAACGAAAGAAAGGAAACTGCCAATAAAACAGGGATCTTAACTAATAGTACTTGCATGATGCCTCACCTTCTCAAAGACATTTATAATCATGAATTGCTAATCTTATGAAGAAAGAATTCCATTTCCCAGAACTAGTTGAGGCAGCATTGCCCACCTGCACATTGCTAACCCAGATCAGTCAAAAGCAGCTCATGTTTCCCTCATCAAACCCACGGTTCAGTTTCTGAAAGGGGCTTCTGGACCCAGGGAAACTACTGGCAATTAAGCATTTTAACTTCACAGACTTAACAAAATTCAAGAAATGGTTTAAATGCTCAGTCTTTTATTATATACAGACTCACAAAGCAATAACTAAATTTTATGCTTATGAGCATTATACATTTTATTTTATCCCTTCAAGATGTTAATTGAGGGTGGGTAATGGCTTAGCCAGTGAATTGCTTGTCTTGTAAGTGTGAATACCAGAGTTCAATGCCCAGAATCTATTTAAAAAGGAGAGAGGGCTGGAGAGATGGCTCTGTGGTTAAGAGCACTGATTGCTCTTCCAGAGGTCCTGAGTTCAATTCCCAGCAACCACATGGTGACTCACAACCGTCTGTAATGGGGATCCAATGCCCTCTTCTGGTGTGTCTGAAGACAGAGGCAGTGTACTCACATACATGAAATAAATAGAAAATTAATTTTTTTTTAAAAAAAAAGGGAGAGAGAAAAAAATAAAGGTCTGGGCCTTGTGGTTTGTGCTAATAATCTTGGCATTGGAACATCAGGGAGAGGAGGACCCCTGAGTCTTGCTGGCTATCCAGCCTAATCTACTTGGCATTTTTCAGGCCAATGGAAGACTGTCTAGAAAACAAGCTGAGGGGCTAGAGAGGTGTGCAGGCAGTTAAAAGCACTTGCCACCTTTCCAGGGCTCCTGGGTGTGGTTCCCAGCACTCACAAGGCAGCTCACAACCATTTGTAACTCCAGATCCAGAGGAGTAAACACCTCTTTTGGCCTCTGTGAGCACTAGGCATGCATGTGATACACAGACATACATGCAGACAAAGCAGCCAGACATATAAAATTTAAAAAATAATAAAAATTACAACAACAACCAAAACAAACAAGCAAACAAACAAAAACCAAGGTAGGTGGCACCTGAGAAGAGACATCTGAGGTTGTTCTCTGGCTGATACATACATGTGCATCCGTGCACACCCATGTATGCATACAGGAAAACATACATACAAACACAAGTTCCTGGACTACCTCGATTCATGTACTTAAGATCCAAGTATTCAACTTGGATTCTCAAGGCCACATAAACCATTTTCATACCAAGAAGTTAAGAGTTAAATGTTCTGCTTTCAAATGTCCCCCAGCAACCTATGAGGGGCAGCATCTAGACACAATAAGGAGCCAAGAGTTTGCAGACATCCTTGTGCTTTCCTTTGCGTGGGGAACAAGAGCTAGTCCAATACTGTCTTGTAAGGGGATGCTACCTCCCTCCGAGAAACAACAACACTTTCTCCCCCTCTCTCCCTTCTCATGTGTGTATCTCATCCTTGACACGCAAAGAAGAGTTGTGAACTGTGAATGCTACCCGTTCCCACCCCCCTTCCACTTTTATAGGGTAAGTATGAAAAATAGTGCTATACAACCAATAGCAAGGCTTCCGTAAATGTTTCCCCTTTGACCCGCACCACCCCAACTTCACTGGCACAGAATGCACCAAAAGGTGGTAAAATAAAGGAATATTGGAAGGATGCCTAATCTCCAGGGCATTACTAGATATTGGGGAGGCAAGCAATTAAATGTGCTAGGAGTCAGTTTGGGACACTTGTCACTGATATCTCCAGTTGAACATTCTGCTTGATAAGTGGCCATAAACAGAACCCAAGCGATAATGCTTTCAAGGGAATGAAAGTCAGCTGGAGCCAGAATGTGAATAGCGGCGATGTCACTGGGCATTGTTTCAATTAGATCCAAAGTCTGAACAGCAAAGTCCTCAAATAGCTCACTGGTTGTCCTTCAAAGCTGTGGCTTTTGTTAATGTCTCCACTCATCATGTCCCATGGCCTGGCCTCTCAGAGAACACAGTATTAGATGTAAGGGAGAGGTGGCCATTTTTGGTTTTGCACAATAATTGAATTTATAAACATGCGTGGCAGAAGTTTGCCTGAGTCAAATGTATTAACCTAGAGTGAACCAAAATTTTAAAGCTCAGATCAAAGGAACAAAAAGATCGTGGTTCCTTTTTGAGAAAGTGTCTTAAGAGATGACCAGATTAAAGCAAAATTATTACACTCATTTCTGCAGGACACGTCTATAAGACACCAGAGGCGTGAGGAAGGGACTAAATAATCACCCTTTAATCAAGTTAGATTATTCTGCCAAGCAATGAGCAGTACGTTCAGTAAAAAAAAAAAAAAAGTGGTTTCTAATCCTTATGGGGCCTCAGAACATAGGCAGTCATCCAAAATATAGCAAAAGATGCTGTCAAGTTCTTCTCAGAAGTGATTTTAAGAAACTATACACTAGTAAATCTGACAATGATCAAATATAAACTTCCTGACTTGATTATCAGAATGTGCTTGGGAGGCAGCTGACTTTCCTGACCAACACTGCTAAAGCCCAGTGGAAACACAGAGACTTTGTGATGTTGAGTTCAGTTTAAGAGACTATATGTGAGGTGATCAGAAGATGCCGTGAGTGTATCATTTGAGCAAAATGAACTGATAAGGGGACAAGCTGCATGGGGGACTGCGGCTGGAACCTTATGGCTAATTGAGAATGCAGTGGGTTAATTGAGTCTCTGAATGTCACTTCAATCTTTGGTGTTTTGATCAACATTCTTACACAGTGTGAGTGAAGTACCCACATTGTCACTGTAAGCATGCTAGTACATGAAATCAGCACAGCACTGGGACATGGGAATAGTGGCCTGTGCCTGCTCCGCATAAACTCATCTCATAGCTACCCTTTAAGGATCTGATTCTTGCTCAGGCATCAGCCAGGCTGCACCACATTTTTCTGACCACTCTGGCAGTCACGATGGCCTTCTTCTTCCGCAGAGATGTTGCCAAAACGACATCTTCATGGGATTAAAAGTTTTTATTTATTTAAGCAAAAAATATCTATGAATATGTGCAAGGAAAGTCAGGTAACCCCTATGGGTGCCTAGCTTCCTGGTACTATAGACGTTCATTTGAATACTTTTAATTATTTGTTCTTCTTGTCCTCCAGAATGACATTTAAAAAGAAGTTACCTGAAACTCCCCATGGTGTTCACACAGGTGGATCCACTCTGGCAGCCAAAGGGTGTTCCAGCGTAAAGTGCACACTCATTAACATCCTCTGAGCAGAAAAGACCCTGAAGAGATGTAAAGAACCCAGTCAGGCACCATAGGACATGGGCATTTATGGACTACTATTTCACAATATATTTAATGACTTATATGAGGACAATAAACCCTTGACAAAGCCAAACACAATATTAATAATATTAATCTGGGACTAAGATTCTTCTAGATCTCAGATGACCAGGGCCAAGATGTTCCTCACAAGAGTACAGTGGTCACAGGAGAGAATCTTTACATAGAAGAGTCCTTATTTCAAAAGGCTGCTATGCTTGGGGGTGGTTACTTAGTAATCTTGTTGATGTCCATGTCTGCAGTATTCTCACTACTACTAAAAGAGGGCAAGAATATTCACATGTGCACTCCAAGATTCAGCCCATGCTTTCTAGCGCAGATCAACTCAAGCCAATGCTGACAGAACCATCATGCCTGGCCACTCAGTTCTCTGTTCGAGAAAGCTGCTCAAGATGGCCCGGGGTTTAAATCATCAACTCTTGCCACTATTGGGCACAAGTCCCTTTGGTGGATAATTAGATGTGTCTGAATGCAACCAAAGAAGCCACCGCTGACTCCCTGCCAGCCATTCTTTGATTTTTAAATGTAAGACAGAGTTACTCACCTTCCACTGAGAAGGGCAGATGCAAATAAAGGAGTCATGCAGGTTGACGCAGGTGCCTCCATTGTGGCAGGGATTGCTACTGCAGACTTTTCTCTCCACATTCTGGAAAAGGACAGGGCAGTTAAGTCAGTGAGAGAATAGTGCTTGTCCTCCGTACACAGTGAAGAGCGCTTCAGTTAGCCTGCGGGTTTCTCCTCATCCATGAAGGCTTCCTCCAGACTCCTTCCAATGACTCTCTTTCTCCTTCTAGTCAGTTCTCTTATAGAAATATCAATCATGCCCATTTTCCGTAACACCCTACATACTTTATACATGGATAAGAAAGAAGATTTCCTGTTCCTTAGGAGTATCGTTCTTCTGAGAAACAGGTGGTACTAGATAGGGATAAAGATTTCAAATGTGAGTATAAGAGTGAATGTTCCTATTGCACTAAGAAAATAAAATGGAAATTTCCACTCTTTTTTGCCTAGTGGTCTTATCTCAGGTACCTCGAGATAAGCCTTTGAAACTGATCATCCTTTATTACCACCCCTCCTTCCACTGGCTCAGATGACTGAACTCTTTTCTCTCCAAGCCCCTTTGTTTGAAATGTGGCCAGCACAGATACACCTTTTGCTCTCTGCTCACCTGACCACTTTTTAGACCAGAACAGCAAACAGGGCTACCTTTGTCCACACAAACTAGGGATCTCACCCTTCGTCAGGTACCTGCTTCTATTCTGTACAATTTGTAAAGATTTGGGGGTGCAGAGGCAACTGTTGCCGTCAAGGAATGTTAATATATTGACCTTAGTCAGATCCTGTTTAAAGCAGGAACGGCGCGTTTGCTACATCCATACATGTATGTACCAACAAAGGCTCAGAGAAAATCAACTGAGCTCTGCAGACAAAAGCCGGAGCTAGTAGATCTCCAACTGGCCCAGTGCTGTTTACTGCAAAGTCCGTTCTTTCTCTGCCCTTGTCATGAATCCCAGGACTACATATGCATGTGTCTCATTATGAATTCTGCTTTCTCCCCTCCTATGACTTGTCTTTATTTCAGAACCACAGTAAAGGGCCAAAGGATATTATTAAGAACGCTGGCCACAAACTTATGAGTTTTCTGGTGAACAAAACCAGTTCGAAGCCATAGATTTGGGGGTTCTAGAAGGAACGAAAATCAACCGTCAGGAGGAAGAGGAGAGGGAGTGGCAGAGACTCTGCTGACCTTGTTCTATCCCAAAGCAGAAGGAAATTGACGTTGGAAACCATTAAAACCTCTACCCAGATGAAGGAGGAGAGGACAGCGGAAGCTCATTTTAATCGGAATCTCCAGTTCTTGACCAGCAATGAAACTGGGAAGCACTGTAGGAGTTTGAAAACCCCCATGATGCTTTGCTCCACAGCAGCCCCTGCCCTTTGCCTGTTCTCACGTGCTCAGCTGCTCCCTGAAGATGTGAAGGCTGAGGTACAATCCGTTTTCAAAGCGATGAACAGAGAGCATGAACTTGTCCACCGAACTTAACGCCCAAAGTAGGAGGTCATGCTTGCATCATTATGGAAATAAGTTGTGACTATTTGAGCAGATATTATTAACTGGGAATTGCAGAAACTTCATTCAGAATCATAAGTATGGGTAGATTCTATACATTTCTTTGGGCAGAAGGGTTATGGTTTCAACCGACGTTTTAGTCATTTACTCACAGGGAAGGTGAAAATCATAAATGTACATAGCTGTGCCTACACATAGCAAGGTTATAGTGTATTTGTTCTGGGAAGTGCTTCCAAGCTGAACTGCCAGCCAGTGCAGTTTTTTTTTTTTTTTTTTTTTTTTTTTTTTTTTGGTTTTTCGAGACAGGGTTTCTCTGTGTAGCCCTGGCTGTCCTGGAACTCACTTTGTAGACCAGGCTGGCCTCGAACTCAGAAATCCGCCTGCCTCTGCCTCCCAAGTGCTGGGATTAAAGGCGTGCGCCACCACTGCCCGGCAGCCAGTGCAGTTTTAAGGAGCTGAGAACGCCGTGTAGACCCCCAATATTCAGAGCTCAGTGTGGAGAGGCTATGTGGCTTTTTGAGACTCAGTTATTGATGCCAACTGGGGGAGCACTGTAAGTAAAGCCACAGCAGGATGGCTAAAGGAGGCAGTAAGGGGCGCGGCTTGAGGCCTGTGAACTCAAAAGGTAGAAGGTTTCACATCCTTAGTGACCTTAGGGAGGTATACTGCCCTGAGTTTTCCCGTACATACTAGGAACCATAAGCAGGAACAGGAATCAAACAATGGAAAATCAAGTCCTTGGTATTGATCATCTACCGCTTAAAATGAAACTATTGACTTAATTATATTGTTGTTGTTGTTGTTGTAGGTAAAGTCACACTATGCATCTCAAGGTGGTCTGTAACGCGCTATGTATCCTAACCTGGATTCAAACTCTCAATCCTCCTGGCTCAGCCTCCTGAGTACTAGGTTTACAGAGGAGCAACAGACATATCTACCTTAGAAATGTTGCTTACATATTTTCGGTGATTGTCCATCTGCAGAACTTACCTGCTGTAAGCTTTGAAAATCTCTCTCAAGATCCACAAGCTGTAGCAGTGGGGGAAAATAAATGCACCAATTAGAGAGCGCAGAGACATGTCACGTGACGTTAACCCCTGCTATGCTGCTCTTTTAGGGACCCACTTTGCTTGGTTGCCATTCATTATTTTCTCCCTCCTTATTCCCCACCCTTCTGGGCTTTCTTTCTACCTGTAAATTTTTAAAGGTCTTTTAAAAAGAAGTACACCCCACTGATAAGCTGACTCTCTGTTTCCTCCACATGGTGATTACGGCACAAAGACAGTGATAACCCTCCTCCAGGCTATCAGGACTTGAACAAAGCCAAGTCTTGGGCAAGGGAGATACTATCAGAACTTGAACAAAGCCAAGTCTTGCAACAACCCCCTGCCATAGTGCTTCCTACCTTCTGCCACTACCACTCCCTAGCCTCCATTACAGCCATGCCACTTTATCCCAAAGTTCACAAAGTAACGATAAACAGCTAACGGCGAAAGAGCGCACAGTCCACCTGAAAAGCGCACTACGTACAAAGATGGACGGACAAGAACTCGTTTGCTCTTACCATGAGTGCAGTGCATATATTGGCCTTACCTTCGAGTTAAGTTGGTGGACTTGACTAAGTACATTTTGAGGAAGACCAGTTGTATTCTTCTTTAAATCTATAATATCATCTTTGTTTCTCTGGATCTAATATTTTTTAAAAAGAAGAAAAAGGAGAAGAATGACAGTATGGAAAACTTTCCATCTTACAGGAGCAAGCACTAAAGCCTCATTATTACAAATTCCAGAGCAATACCATATATGATAATAATTACACCAAAATAGATGTGGCAAAGCTCAGTTGACTCTTCTAGGGCAACAAATCGACTTTTCTATATGTATTCCCATAATATAATAACATTTAGAATGTGTGTTAAGAAGTATGGTGGGCTGGGGATATAGTTCAATGAGAGAGAACTTGCCTACGGTGTAAAAATCCCCAGGTTCAATCCCTAATACCACAAAAATATATGGTTTTGAATGAGATCTTTTGAATTTTAAATCTTGCCCCAATTTATTGTCTATTTTTGGACATTAAACAGATTTGCCCACTTTGTAACTCATAATGGAATAATAATCAACACCTTCATGGGGAAGTCCTAAGAGTCAAGCAACATAACACACAAGTGCGTGACACAGGCATAGCTCTAAGTGCTGGCTCTCCCTCTGTGGGTGATACAGAGCATGCGATGTTACCAATGCTGAGTACACAGAGCATTCAATAAAGCAGGAGAGTAACTGACTGCTCTGCTGTGGTACAGTGCTGCAGAGCCCGTCTGTGCCAGCTCTGGTCCCCTCCTTATCCCCCACACACCCTGCACAGAACACATCTGTGCCTGCTCTGGTCCCCTCCTTATCCCCCACACACCCTGCACAGAACACATCTGTGCCTGCTCTGGTCCCCTCCTTATTCCCCCACACACCCTGCACAGAACACATCTGTGCCTGCTCTGCTCCCCTCCTTATCCCCCCACACACCCTGCACAGAACACATCTGTGCCTGCTCTGGTCCCCTCCTTATTCCCCCACACACCCTGCACAGAAAACATCTGTGTCTGCTCTGGTCCCCTCCTTATCCCCCCACACACACCCTGCACAGAACACATCTGTGCCTGCTCTGGTCCCCTCCTTATCTCCCCCCCCACACACATACACCTGCACAGAACACATCTGTGCCTGCTCTGCTCCCCTCCTTATCCCCCCTCCCCGACACACACACACACACACACACACACACACACACACACACACCCTGCACACATCTGTGTCTGCTCTGGTCCCCTCCTTATTCCCCCACACACCCTGCACAAAACACATCTGTGCCTGCTCTGGTCCCCTCCTTATTCCCCCACACACCCTGCACAGAACACATCTGTGCCTGCTCTGGTCCCCTCCTTATTCCCCCACACACCCTGCACAGAACACATCTGTGCCTGCTCTGGTCCCCTCCTTATCCCCCCACACACACCCTGCACAGAACACATCTGTGTCTGCTCTGGTCCCCTCCTTATCCCCCTCCCCCCACACACACACATACACACCTGCACAGAACACATCTGTGCCTGCTCTGGTCCCCTCCTTATCCCCCTCCCCCCCCCACACACACACACATACACAGAACACATCTGTGCTTGCTCTGGTCCCCTCCTTATCCCCCCTCCCCGACACACACATACACACACACACACAAACACGCCTGCTCTGGTCCCCTCCTTATTCCGCCACACACCCTGCACAGAACACATCTGTGTCTGCTCTGTTCCCCTCCTTATTCCCTCTCTGGTAGAGGAGCTCTGACTTTCTAGATCTTCTCTGGACTGTGGAATCTGTCCCTAAGCAATGAGCCTCCTCTTCTGGCATTGACCCCTCTCTCCCCACCATGAAGCCTTTATAAGGCTTCTTTTTCTCATTACAGATGGTTGTGAGTCACCATGTGGTTGCTGGGAATTGAACTCAGGACCTCTGGAAGAGCAATCAGTGCTCTTAACTGCTGAGCCATCTCATAAGCAGCATAAGGCTTCTTTTTAAGAACTGATCTTACTGTTGTGTTTTCTATGCTCAGGATTCAAGGTGCCGACTAATATTGAGCTGGTCAATTAAGCTAGTATATATTGATATGCAAAGCAACATCTGTGTTTTTCCAGTGCATTACCTGGTGTAAACATTCGCCAAGGTCTTCATCATTCAATTTGATTTTCCCCAGGGAACCAGTTCTAAATTCAATGTTTTGGGCAGAGCTTGTAAGAAACACTAAGTTTCCCTCCTCCGTAGTCATCCGAGGCCTATGCAATTTGAGCAGAGAATTCATCAGTAATTAGCCGTTACATTAAATTTTAAACCAAGTTTCTTGCTGAATAATGGTAGACTTGCTATACATATCCTCACCTCACACTCAATCTAACCAAATTGTCTCAATTCATCTATCATTATTTCTCTGGAAATTTCTTAATGATATATTTCCCAGGAATTGCAGATGTAACTCACTCACAAGTGGACAAAGACCATTTGTAAATCAGAAAACAGTTCTTATACCAGGCCAAATCTTCTCCCCAGTGGCTTTTTTAACATCGCTGCTTTCCAGAAACTTTGACTTCTCAGGTTATTTGTTACGGAGGAGGATAGACTCCAGTCCCTTAACAGAAATAAGCCATGGGTATACTTACTGGTGGAGATCAGCAATCCTTTTCTGTCTCTTCTGCTCTGGTGTTCCAGATTCGCCATCTAATCCTGCTACCATCAATAAAGTAACAAAACCCCAGAGAAAACGTGAGGACATGTTCCTCAGCAGTCTCCCAGCTCACTGGCAAGAGGGAGACCACTCCAGTCAACTGAGCCCAGAATTTGAGGGCTGCAAACCAGACGGTTGCACTTTGATCAGCAGAATATTCTTTAACTTTCCAGTCCTTCCAAGAAGGCTTAAGTTATTTTGTTCCTTCCTGAAGAATGTCAATGATCTTAGATCTCTAGTACTGTTCAACTTGTAAGGGGTCAAAATCTACGTTAAGTGATGCACAACTTAATCATTATTTGTTTAACCTTTGAAACAGTAACCAGCGGCTTTGGAAACATCCGCTGAAAGAGTCCTTGCTCAGGAGGCACTCGGCTTTTGGTAAATGGTGCTGGAGAAATAGAAGTTCTGCAAAAGAAGTGATTTCTTTATCTCAGACCATGCATAAAGGTTACTGCTAAGTGTTCTTCAGAACCCCAAATTGAAGAAGGAAACAGGGAAGAAATTATGCCTGTGAATTTGTACTCATTTCTTGACCCTGAAGCACAAAAGTAGGAACAGTAAAAGCAAAAAGAGTCGAGAAGGATTCAGTGTCAATAGTTGAAGCTGCTACATGTCACCAAGGACATTTTTCAAGAGGATTCAAAGGCAACTTCAGGGGGATCAGCTTTCATCAGTGGGGAGCCACAGTAAAGTGGCCCCATTCTGCAGTAAATAATCCTCACCATGCTCACATAGGCAACCTTAATTAAACTCAGTAGGTCACACACACAAAAAGGCATGAAAATAGTAAGGACATGTTTTTTGAAAGAAGGGGCTCAGTGGGAGCAGGGAGAGGATAGAAGGCAATGGGACAGATATGATCAAAATACATGAGGAACATATATGAAATTGTCAAGGAAAAAATAGTTGTATTTTTAACATCACTCATAGAATTAAAGGAAGTATTTGGAAACCATACATACGAAATGAGATTAATATCCAGAACTTTAAAAAAAATCCTACAATTTAACAACGAAGTAAGCAACACAATTAAAAAAAAAAAATGAGCCAAAGAACTGAGTGGAAATTCTCTCAGAAAAGAGTTACAGACATTCATGACAATATGGTTAGCAGCTCTGGTTGGGGGATTGGGGTGGGGGGGTGGAATCTAAATCAAAGCCATGATACGTAACTCAATACCCAGTAAATGGTACTGCTACTATAGAAAAGAGACTAGAGATCCCTGGATCAGAGGTTCACACTGCCGCACCCAAATTACAATAGAATGTTTTTCAGCCATTTAAAAAAAAAATCAATAAACACTACTGTGTGGATAAAGGAAACTAAAAGAAAACCACCATCTATGATTCTACTTAGATGAGGTGCCGGGATGAGTGTGACTCAGAAAAGGAGAATGGTGGCCGATTCTCCCAGGCTACAGTGCAGGAGAACGAAGGCTCCCTGTTTTCTTTTTTCTTTTTTTTTATTAGATATATTCTTTATTTACTTTTCAAATGATTTCCCCTTTCCTGGTTGTCCCCTTCCCAAAAATTCTGTAAGCCATCTTCCCTCCCCCTGTTCCCCAATCAACCCCCTCCCACCTCCCTGTCCTGGTATTCCCCTACACTGCTTCATCGAGCCTTCCCAGGACCAAGGACTTCTCCCTTTGATGTCCAACAAGGCCATGCTCTGCTGCCTATGAGTCTGGAGCCAGGGGTAACTCCGTGTGTACTCTTTGGTTGATGGTTTAGTCCCTGGAAGCTCTGGGGTTACTGGGTGGTTCATATTGTTGTTCTTTCTATGGTGCCACAAACCCCTTCAGCTCCTTGGGTCCTTTCTCTAGCTACTCCATTGGAGACCCTGTGCTCAGTTCAATGGCTGGCTGAGAGCACCCACCTCTGTATTTGTCTGTATATGCACTAGCAGAGTCTCCTTTTTTTTGGGGGGGGGGAGCTCCCTGTTTAATGCTTGTGGATGGAGATCTATATCAGAAAGATAAAAGGAGCCAAAGCTATGACAGCAGAAGTAGGAGCATATAGACTTACTGCCACTCAACTACAAAATTAAAAAATGGTTATGTATATTTCCCAATGACTTTTACACTGGAACTATAGTTAATTCTGAGTTTCTGCCATCTGAAGATGCTGCACACAGTAGAGAGAGGCTACCTGAGTCCAAGAGAAATTCCTAGGGGCATAACTGCAGGGTCTACTCCCAGTATCTGCACCCCAACTTCTCTCCCAGCAAGCCGCTCAAGGCCCATCCCAGAGCTCTGACTCAATATAGGCTTTGACCAAGTCAACAGCAACTCAAAGGAGCTGCAACTACCTGGATTGACGGAAGAGTGGCTCCTCTTCTAGAAGTTTCTGGAGAAGAGTCAGCTCTCACTACATACTGATCGTTTTATCTGAACTTCCGTGCTTCTGTTTCCTCCTTCTCCTTCACTTGGGAAATACCCTAAACTGTAAAGATCTAGGGTACTTGATCTCTCTCTCTCTCTCTCTCTCTCTCTCTCTCTCTCTCTCTCTCTCACACACACACACACACACACACACACACACACACACACTGAAACACACACACACACTGAAACACACACACATACACACACACACACACACACACTGAATAAATTAATAAACCATCTCACCATCTTAAGAAAAGTTGTTTCTTCATCTCAATTTGTTAGTGTTAACAAAAAGACAGTGTTTGAAAAAGTTTGCACTGTCATCTAAAATTTTAAAATCTTAATTTCTCAAATAAAGCTGCACAGTTTGACATCGTGGATAAATGTGACACTGTTTTACTCCTGTCCTCTTCAGTCACTATAATTCAGCTAACACAACCCCCAAAAATATATTTCAAGATTTTCTTTTGAGCTGATATTGAATAAAATGGTGACAGGTTTTGCTGTTTGTTTGAAGAGACAGATGTGGTGTAGTGCACTGAGGAGATGGCTCAGTGGTTAAAAGCATGTACTGTTCTTCCAAAGGACCAGATCTTCCATTTCCAGTACCTACGTCAGGTAGCTCAGAACTGTCTGAAACTCCAGCTCCTGGGAGTTCTTACAGCTCTAGCCTTTGGGAACACCCATACACACGCACATATGCACACGCACATATAACTGTAAATATAAGAATCTTTTCAAACAGAGAGATAAAATTTATAATAAATAGTATTTAAAGCTGAACATAAATGTTTTAAGTTTCATGAATCTAAATTTGCTGTTCACCATTTCTGTAGGCCCAAGGTCACACAGGCTTAAAACTTTTCTGAAACTACTAGAACCTAAGACATTTTTTTAAAGTGGAATATTTCATAATTAGGCTCAAAACCCCAAATTCTTGGATAGTGACTAGAATAATGAAGGTTGAAAAAACAAAGATTTGTTTTGTTTTGTTTGGTAAAAGAGAAAAATAAAAATACTGGAGATGGAGGCAGAGTAGTCGGGATGTTTCATGCTCTTGCTACAGATCCTGCCATGGAGTTCTCTTGCTCATCCTCTAATGTTTCTTGCATGTGTAGGTTTTCAGGGCTGACCATTTGTTTGGGTAACCAATGTTATTTAAGAGTCAATATATCTAAATTCAAGGATCTATATCTTCCAAGTATTTTCTCACAACCTGTGTACGACTATTCATTTGTTTAAGAGTATTTTTCAAGTAACAAGATATAAATGAAAAAAAAGACTATATAGTCAATGATTCCAGGTGATATTATTTCAAAAGCCGAAGTTATATTTAATAGAAACTAATTAGGGGTTGTCCAAGGTTCGGTGGGGGCACCATCAGCATGAAAGCTCGGGGGACCATTTATGATAAAGATTTGATAACTTATTTGTGTGATTTCTAGAACCACATGCTTAAAATATATGACTTCTTATGAATATAAGCTATAACTTTTAAAAATTAATTAAAATTGCTTGTCATACATTTTTAAATACCACTGTATGCATTTGTTTTCTACTGTTGAGATAAACCTCAACAAAGTTAATTTCTAGAAGGGAGGGTTTGCTTGTGCTCACGGTTCTAGGGGGTAAATGTTGATCACCATCATGGTGAGGAAATAAGGCAGGCAAGGAGGCAGGAGCAGCAAGCCCAAAGCTCATACCTTGAACTTGCAAGCAGAGAGAAGACATGACAATCATCAGAGTCTTCAAACTCTCAATTTCTGCCTCCCGTATTGTCTTCAACAAGGCTGCACCTCCTAAATCTCTCCAAATCTTTCTCAGTTGACAGCAACTGAGGAGCAAGTGTCCAAACATGTGGGCCTATGGGAGACAGTCTTATTCAAACCACTAGTCACCATATGAAAAAATGATATAAAATACTGCTATCCACATTGAATGCTATGGAAAAACACCCACTAGCTTTCTCATAAATAATAACAGGTACATGTTATACAATGACCCAGCCTTTGACAATTTAACCACTGGCAGGGAGATAAGAGGGAAGTTTGACAATGGAAACTATTTGGCAAGTTTACACAATGATAAGATTGGCTGGTATTTTCCTGTACAGAGGACAATTCAGACTCTCTAAGGTCTGCACAAACCTATTTCTTGATTATGCTTTTCTTAAACATCCCTGACTCAGCAGATATGTCTCATGTAAAAGTCTCCTTAATAAAAAGTTACTTTTTTACGGCATTTTTTTTTCTGTTTTAATAACGAGTTCATTGTTCAACAAAGTAAAATCCTTACTCTAATTCCAACCTTGGTCTGTGATTCTTAATCATGTTAGAAAAGAAAAACTAGGCTAATTCTCCCAAGGTCTGGCTGACCTCTGATGAGGAGTTGGGGAATTTTACATCTGGTTCATTGGCTCAGCATTTCCTCAAATCAATAGACAAGACAGGCCATCTGCTTCAGAGGTCTCTGGGATCCATGTGAAAAGCAATTACTCATTCTGGGACATTATCATTCATTCTGTTACCTTGCAGTATGCAGAGTTTCTTCAGCAAAGATGAAATCATTTTACAATGCATGGCATTCAGAATAACCTCCTCTCCTTCCCAAACCTCCACCACCATGAAATTCCAGCTTTGACTAACAGAGCTCCTATCTACTCCCTAATCCAGAATGTACTTACTAAATGTCTACACCCGCCTTTTTGTAGCAGCACCCTTCTCAAAGCTACAGACTTAATATAAGGGGAAGTTTCTTTCCCCCAAAGGCTCACTTCTAGAGAAAACCACACAAATGACAGGAAAAGCCTGGGTTCTGGGAGTTATGCAGGTTCATGGTTCCTTCTCATTTCTCTGTTATGTTTCTGCATAGCAGAAAGAGGATTTCAGTACTTAAGAGACATGAAAAGGCACAGCACAGTTAATTTCTGGTATGTAAGGACTGTTCACTACATGTACAATATTGCTATGGGGTCATGTATTAATAAACAGATATAGTGCATCCCTCAGTCTCCTCCACTTTCCCTTGGGTTCAGATTCCTTAAAGTAAAACAAGCAGATGAGCAAACCAGTAATATAGAATTCACGGTGGTTCACATTTTACTGTAAGAAAACATTAGGTGCAAGTAGGACTGTATGAGTGCCATACTTAGGAAGGAAGATTCCAGAATGGAATTGTTCCCTGTGGACTTTGAGGGAAGAAGATAACTGACCCAGAGATAGGAGTGTAAGGCAAAGGTCAACTGCTGTCAGAAGACAAGGCAGGGCGGATCCGGGAAGCAAATAGCAAGGCCACCTTAGGAGATAGAACACAATATTAACTTCAATCCAAATACCTCCAAGAGCAGTCTGACCAAACAGGGAACCAGTAAACAGGATGGAGTGGATTTTTCATGGGGTGCTGGCAGCTGAGCCCTTGAATAAGGAGGATTTGTTCAAGGAACTGCTAAATACTGGGGAAAGAACCCAAAAGTGAAATGTGTTGCCTAAAACACCCATGAATGCCCTCAGAAAGATTTTTAATTCATTAAAATAAACCTATTATGTTCGACAAAGTTCCTAATGGTGTTTGTTACACTCACTGACCCTCATTCTCTTTCTTTATTCTCTTGCTTTAGCCAAGTACAGGCAAATGTATTTTGCTTTGCTGTAGACACTAGGCACTCCGGGGAACTAGGCTGGGATCTTCTCCTTCTTCCTAATGGTCTGTGCATCACTAATAAATCAATAATGTGTGGTTTCTTAACTGCTGTACCACCATTCTCAGTCCCACCTCTAGTCTCCCCTTCTTCTCTAGGTTTAAGCTCCACAGCCTTTCGTACAGATGTCTCAATCCACTCTCCCTTCCCCAGGAGTAGTGTTAATAATCTGAACTTTCTCTTTTCTCTGGTCTATAACTTTTCCAAGATCTTGGCACAATGTCTTTTTTTTTTCCTGTGACACCAGCCCACCCATCTCCTTTTATATTCTAAATTCTTAATTCTGCCTCCACTTTTTATCTTAAATTTTTACAAATGAAAACCATAGGGTCATCAAGAGTGTACATTGAAGTAAATATTGGGCACAAGAACTGCACAGGATCGGGATTTGGGGTTAGGAAAGGGCCATTGTAATAAACATCACACACACACACACACACACACAGAGAGAGAGAGAGAGAGAGAGAGAGAGAGAGAGAGAGAGAGAGAGAGAGAGAGAGACAGAGAGAGACAGAGAGACAGAGACAAAGAGACAGAGAGACAGAGAGAGGGAGAGAGAGACCCAAAAAACCTTATTGGAACCCAGTAGTGATGCAATGTAAAGATGCCTATGCAGGGCAGCGTGAGCTGAGCCAGAGCCCATCGGAGTCTCAAAGAACTAAGTACTTCTTCAGGTTCAGTCCTGCATCAGTCAGAAGATGCAGAGAGAGAAATGGGGAAGCAAAGCTTCCAGGGGTATCACAGAGCTTACAGAAAACCTGTGTGTGTCTGTGTGGATGATGAAATTTTAAAAATGGCCAGGAAGTCAGATCAGGAAGGATCTTTAATAGCCATCTAATGCACCTAGCTCTTTAAATGATGGATAATTATACTAGCGTTCCAGGGGAGAGATAAATACAACCATGTTTACATTTTACAAGCATCTCTAGTTAGAGAAGTCTGAGATCCAGGGTTAGGAGACTTGAGCACAGGAAAGGCGGCTTGGCCCGAGGAGGCCGTGGCTATGGTGGTGCAGTAGCTGATGGGAGACAGTGGGAAAGATACTGTAGCAATAATATCTGCTGGGAAAAGAGATGTACTTCATAGTCCTTCAACCAAGAAACAGAGACCCTAAGAACATGCACCACTCAAGTGCCTTACAGCCCCTCATCCTGCCACTTGCCTACCATGGGCATAGGAAAGGCCAGAAGTGACCTAGACCAGAACCTTGTTATTCCAGATGTGCCAGTCAAGCCCAGCTCAGGCCCAAACATCTGTTTCTACTCTAGGTCTACTGAATCTAAATGTTCCCTCTAAAGACCTCCCCATTTATGATCGGTTATAGATACAACTGTCACTACAACAGAAAAACCTTACTTGTGTTTCCATTTTTCTTATTCTTCGAAGTTTTCTTCAATTCTACCACTTTGCTTTCTGTGGCTCTACTTGCTAAGAAAGCATTTTTTTTCTCATGATCCTTTATCTTTTAACTTCTTAACTAATGTTAATCGAATTGGCATCTTCTATTAATTTAAAAAAGTGAGAGCGGATTTCTGACAATTTCTTTTGTTTCCCATGAGGACCCGGTTCTAAGTTCTTTGTCTTCTGTTTACTGGTGTGTCTAGCTCTATCCTGTGGGACTTGTTCTCCAGGAGCCATTAAACCTTTTCTGAACACATCAGTTTCAGCTTAAGATACTAGAGATCAGACAAGCCCCATGTACATGGGTGGTGTTATAACCACCCAGCAAAGTGGCTTGAACCTCAAATATCAATTTTGAAGACATTTTCCCTTGAAGCATTTACTTCCTACAAGGAAATAAAAAGAATTCTTCAAATTTGCTACTAGAATCAAGTTTTACTGGATATTTCACTAAAAGATGTACAGACTATTCTGATCCCTTTCTCCCCAGTCTTGGAAATTACCTAATGGGCACATCAGTACATTTTTTGACAACTGCAATTTTATAGCCCAAGGCTTACTAGATAGTCCTATGAGCACTGTAAAAATTCCATTTTCTTACAGTCATAACAGATACTTGTCACTTATACATAAAGGCCTCAATTATAAGGGGAATTTCCAAAAAAGTAAATTTTATGGCCTTCTTTGGCTTAAAGTTGCTGTGCAAATCTGTGGCGCGATAGTGAAGGTGCATTATATAGACAGACATGACAACATGGGACCGACTATCTTCCAGCAGGCTGTTAGGAAAACAATATGCTTCCACCTGGGAAAGGTGCCCGAAGCTAAGCATGTGAAGCCTGAGAAGATACTGTTCAATTGGTCCAGCTGCGTTATATTTAGAGAAAAGTGAGCAAAGAAGATAGGAAAAGGGGACACATGTACCAGGTTGGAGACCACTGGTCTCTTGGTGTAACAAGGAACTTCTCAGGGAGCTTGGAGGATGCAGTCCTTACGTGATATCTCTGACAGTCAGACATTGATCTGGAGAGCTGCATCTATACGTGGAAGTCACAAAAACAAACATGTTTGTGATCGAAAGGTGGCTTGAAGCTGCTAAGAAGACTCTGACAGCCCGAGAATAATTGCTGTTCCCTTCAATCTCTTCAGTATGACTTCGGTGCTTTTCTAGTCCATTTGCCCATCAGTTTAAGTAAAATATTAGAATTAACTGGAAATTTAGTCATTAAATACAGTATTTGTGACTAGGATGATCCCTTTTAACCTTTAAAAGCCAACTCATTCTCTTTCTTAGGATTATTGAATTGGTTTAAAACTACATTCGTGGGGCTAGAGAGATGGCTGAGCAACTGAGACCTCTTACTGTGCCTCCAAAGGAACTGGGTTCAAATCCCAGCAAGTTCAGTTTACAAGGCTCACAACCACCTAAAACTCCAAATTCAAGGAATCTAAATGGCCTCTTCTGGTCTGTGTGGACACCCAGACACCTGTAGACACACATAAATAAAAATAAAACTTTAAGAAATTCTACATTTATACATGCCACCGTAGGTTTTTTGTTTATTTGTTTAACAAAATTTCATGACAATACAACATTGATCCAATTGTCTTCATTTTCCATGAACGATATTATGAAATAATTGTTGAGAAACATTTAGCTTAAAATCATTCACTTGCTTACTTCCTGGGAAGTGCGTTATCACCTGGAAAATAAACAAATCCACTCCTGAGCTGAGCTTTTTTAATACAGTGTGGTCTTGAGTCATGTAATATAGTGCCTGCATTTGTTCCCCATTCCTATTACTATAGTGACTACAATTATCACCAGGGAGAAGGAAAGAGCAGTACAAGTTAATCATTACATGTGAATAATACAGAGTTGGCAGGGGCGGTCCTTAGCAAGTAGATTGTTAAACATTATTGAGGATTTGAGAAACTTCCATTTTTTTAAGTTTTTTTTAAATAATAATAATCCTGCAAAAACAGTTACAAGATTAACCCCAAATTTTCTAAGTAGAGAGGAAAGGGAAAAGAATAAAGTTTGGATATGAAACTTTGGGGTGTTAATGACATATGTGATCATATGGGCACACACAGGCACTATAGGATTCCTCAGTTAATATGTTCCATGAAACATAAAGATGTCCTGGGCATCTTCCAGCATTGTGAGACAAGGATTTCTTACAAACACAGCACAGAGCAAAATCAATGTAAACTACTGGGATTTGGGGTCCTAAAGCTAGTTGAAAATAGCACAACTCTATTCCAGCTGCTACCCCCTGGTAGAGCACTTCCTAGGACCAATCAAAGCTGGATTTCCATGAAGGTATACAGTAATGGGGTAAGGGTTATCTTTGGTGGAGACATCCATGGATTCCCATAATAAAATAATGATTAACATTGTAATAATAAAATGAAATCCTTTCCCAATCAACTTAAAAGGACAATATTAGCTTTTTACTTGTTGATGTCTCAGGTTCTCTGAACAGGACAGTGCGTGACATTAGACACTATTTGTATTATAGTTGAAAACGCCTGCACCCAGGCTCCATTGTGGATGAGTGAATGAAGGCAACAGTGGCAGAAACACTTACAGTCCATGTGGTTTTGTTTTCAGTGAGGGTAAAGTACATTTTCCGCAAATGTTATGCTTGGTGAGAGGAGGCAAGTATGTGGTGAGAGTTTGTCTACAAAGGGATCAATTCCTCGGATCCCTGGCACTCCTCAGACCTCTTGTAATTTTAATTAGGAGGACACAAATAAAAGTGGCACACAGAGGCACCTTTATCTTAGAGGAAGCTTTGCGAGGCCAGTGTGATTTATGATGTGGGAGACTTAACAAGGCTGATGCTTTCCAAAGGCCTGTCATTGCTAGGGGATTTGTTAATTGAAGTGCAGCACTGACCCATGGGAAGATTTAAAGTGTTGTCATTGAGGGCAGGAAGAAGGATGGAATGACCTCACCTCTAAGGCTTTTCCAGTATCATTATTCTAAGATCTATATAAAACAAAGCCTTTGCCCTTTGGATGTTTTCTTTATAGTGGCTTGGTCTATATTTATTACAGAGGTACCACTAAATCAGGTTTTGTCAACAGTTCCTAGACTATGTTTAGAAGAGTCATAAACAATACCTTAAGAGCTGTACACAATTCTGGCATCAAATACTTTCCCCAATACCATCAGCTTGTTCATACTGTGTTGGCTAATAGAATTATTAAAAACTTCCTCGAAGTCATGAAAGAATGTATAATGATGATACTCAGCACATTCATATTCAAGTCAGGTAACCAGACAATTCTTTATTAGGCATCCAGTGTCAGCAGCCAAGAGAGATGCCATGAGTACAGCACTGGGTAAGAAACAGCCTTTGTCCTCTAGCAAAAATGTCTAGTGCATGTGGGATTTTATTATCAGACTGTAAATGAAGCTGAAACTTAACTAGTTCTTTCAGCATTTGATATATCTTGCTATTGTCTTGCCTTTCTTATTCAAACTGTGATTGTCCTTGTTCTAGTATGACAGGTGACCAGATTATTATATACGATGAGACTCTGGATCTTATTTTATTGTGGTAATTTTGACACAAGCTCTTACTATGACCCAGGGTAGCCTAGAACTTACTTTGTAGGCCAGGCTAGCCTCAAACTTGTAATCCTCCTGACTCAGACTGCCAAGGGTTCCATTTACAGGCATGTACTCCCATTCATATGGGTCCACTTTAATCTTTTATTTTAGCAGGCATTAAGTATTTATTTTCACCATAGAGGTCTTAGTTTACATTTATAAGCTATTATTCTGATATGACTTTAGTTCTCAAGGTCTTTGTTATTTTGGCCTGCTTGGCTTATCTGGTCCTGCTGGAGTCTCAGTGTTCAACTGATGCTATGGTTTTAAGTGAAAACATCATCTTCCTTGGGCCAGGCTAACCTGGTGACTCTGACAGACCAGAGTGTATGGCCCACAGTGAGGAAGACTTCCTGGGTCAGGCGCCTGTGTGGTTCCATCCCTTGAAAGTATCACTGGATGATGCCCTTGAGCAGGTATAGGAATGAGACTTAGCAGGAAAGTGGAGCCTGTGCTTGAAACCTTCTCCACGGGGCTTTGGACACACTGCTAGCAGACGATACCACCAGTCTGATGCTATGAACAAGATGTACTTCTATCTGGACTGGGATGAGCCTTCCCTGTCTATTTTCTGTTTCTACAATGCATGAAGGAGATCGCTAACACTGAGTCACCTCTTCTCTGTGCAGTAGAGAGGTCAGGAGATATCTTGTAACTGTCATTCCTCTAGTCATGGGAATCTACGCCAGCTTCTACTGTTCTTTCCATCTGTGGAGTTCTACTAGTTCTTGTCTATTATAGAACTATATTTACACCGAGTTTAAAATTGTGCTGAGGGAAAACCGAAAGGATATATTTGTGTTCTCTGGTGGAGCCTAGAAATCAAAACACAGTATTTTAAGAGTTATTTCTATCTGTACATATTCCCTAAACCAAAAGCACATCCAGGGACTTAGTTTATGGTCATGTGTTGCACACTTGAGTAAATTTGGCTACCTAAAGATGAAACAGAAACAGAAACAGTCAAACAGCTCTCAGGAGAGTGACTTCAAGTTTGAACTTCATATTGTGATACCCTCTCAGTAACTTTGATTCCAATTCCATGATGGCCACTATATCCATTCATTCAACAAATATTCGAGTATTTGCTATGTGACAGTACACTAGGTAAGTATAGTGTGTGTGTGTGGGGGGGGAGTGTGTTAAAAACTCTTCATTGTAAGCTAAGATGGCTGAGAGAATAAAGTGTTTGTGACACAAGCACAGGGGCCTGAGCTCACATCCTCAACACCTGCATAAAAGCCCAACATATGTGCTTGTGAGTCCAGTGCTGGGGAGTGGGTAGGCACAGGCAGATAACCCTGGGCTCCAGGGCAGGGCAGCCAGTCTAGTCAAGACAGTGAACTCCAAGTTCACTTAGAGATCCTGTCTTAAAAATTAAGATATAGAGTGACTAAGATACTCGATAATGATCTATGCACATACATATGCCACCCACACAAATCTTTACTTTCACTCTCATGGTGGTTTATATTCTCTAAAGCATAAAGCATGACTGTTCATTAGATGCAACTTTCCCTGAAAGACAGATTTTTTTTTTTAACAGAAGCTAAAGAGGATAAGTTTAAGAATGGATGAGAACCTCTGAGAAACAATGGCTCTGACAACAAAGAGTAGTAGAAATCTTCAAGGACACTAAGAGTGCAGCTCCAGACCTCCCCTCTTCCTGCCTCACCCCATCTAAGTGATCTCATCTGATTATAGAGCCAACCCACCTAAACAACCGCATCCACTCAGTCTCAATCCTTCCCAGTAAGAACGGATACCATCCAAAGGCAGAGTACACAGGAAACCATGTGTGTGCAAGCAAAGGCATGGGAACAGTATAATGCTAAAAGGGAGAGTCCTATGGGAAAACAGCCTCTCTCCCACTTTTTGTAAATCTGCCCATGCTCCTATTTATAGGGAAAATAAAATATTTGAAGCTTTAGGAAACAGTCCTGCTGTATTTGAGAATGTAGCTGAAAATAAGACTCAGAGTCAGAGAAGTGACAAAGCTACTGAGTCTCATGCCCTGAATTCAATCCCTAGGACCCACATGGCAGAAAGAGAGAACTGACTCCTGCAAGTTGTCCTCTGATCTTTATGAATGCCATGGAATGTATATGCACTCGAGAACACACATAGGGCACAATAAATACATATGATAAAGAATTTTACAAATTAAAAGAAGACTCAGAAGCTATGGTAAATGCAAAACATACTTATTTGAACATGGAAGAGAAGGCAAAACAGCTTTTTGCACAAGCCTGTTTCTTGAGCAAATAAATGTTAAGCTAAGAGGGACAAAAGAGAGTACTGCTCAGCAGGGAAATAGAAGGAAGGTACTTTATACTCAGGTAACAAAATATCATAGAGAAGTTCACTATCCTGGAGAACTCATGTGCACTTTAACAAAGGCTGTGCCTGAGTTGGGTATTCCTATGCAGTACTGTAGGGACTCACCACCCAGCTTGCTTTCTGTGGCTTCAGGATTTAACTATGGTCCAAAAATAAGTAGAAAAATCTCAGAAATGACCCTTAAGTTAAGAACAAACAAAAAACACGAAGAAAAAATATACAACATATACTCCTTAAGAATTTCTTTTCTCACCAGCAATGGGGAGAGAGAACCTCAATATTCAAGAGACACTAGAGAACTAGTCAAACTAGATACAATATACAGAGCTTACAAACAATGTTCCAAAAGACCAGATTGTTTCTAAGTAAGTTCACTGTAGTCCTGGCCAACAGAACACTAGAATCCATGTGAATTTTCTAGTATCTCATTAATCAATATTTGGTATGTTTTATTTTTGAATTTTACAAATGAGAAATACTGCATAGATGAAATTAGAAACAAAATAACAAAAACTAGTCATATCTAATTAAGATGCATGTATTAAACAACTTTAAAATTCTAATTGCTATTTGCCTAAAGCCTAGAAATTATCTGGTAGTCTCTAAGGAGTTTCTCAGATAAAGTAGCCTAGGATGCTGAAATCTGCCCCATGTATGGGTCAAGTCCTGCTTAGATACTACTGAGCATTGACTGAGCTCTTCTCCAGGGCCTCTGTGGACGTTCTACTAACAGGGATCTTCTTGCTTGGTAACTATGCTCAAGGACAGCTTCATATCAAGAATCCACAGGAACAAGCCCTCTTCTCACTGAGGGTTTGTGTAGAATCCACTATAAGAGCAAACGCTGACTCCAACAGGATTTCTTAAAGAATGTATATTTACCTCCAAGTGACTGGTGCCTGTCTCCTAAGGTCTCAGAGATGCAATTAATATATACAAAGGGGCATGCTTTTCTTCAGATATTTATTATTTTATAGGTCTGTGTAGTATACTTAAAGAATATTTTAATTTTCCTCCTTTGAGACAGGGTCTTTCTACATAGCCCTGGCTGTCCTGGAACTCAAGTAGACCTGGCTGGCAGGGAATGCACAGAGATACATCTATCTCTCCAGTGCTGGCATTAAAGGTGTGTGCCACCATGTCCACCTGAATATTTTAATATTTGAGGTAAATTAACCAGGATAAATGGAAAGTTTGAACCATGATTACATATTTAGAAGAGTACACATATCCTATAGTAAAATATCCTTCAAGTAGCAAAGAAATAGAAACACTTGGAGAAAATATTTTTTATTAAATACTTCAACATTTTAGTAGCAAATAAAAGAATAGGAAACATGGTAGCTACCAGTTGGCTGTTAGAAGCTGAAGTTGGAAAATGTCTAGATGTTTATTGTCCTCTAGTAAAGCATGTGAAGTATTCTTCCAGATGACGACTTATAGGCACGATAGATAGAGTTGAAGAATGAGGAAAAATAATCAGAACATGAGATTCTTGTTGAGTTGACATGATAACTGTATGCAGTGCACACAGGCAGCAGATGCTGGCAGAATGGTTGGACTGGTCAACCAGTGTATCATAGGCTTCCAGAAACTGTGACTCACCCTCAAAGTCCCAAGCCGAGGGCGGTGACACTTAAAGCAAGTTAAGTGGTAAAAACAGCTCCCAGCTAAAGAGCAAATTACATGTAAATTCTTCTCTTTATGTCCCACTGCCTTAGCGTTTTCTCGTGTGTGCGTGTGTGTGTGTGTATGTGTGTGTGTGTGTGTGTAAGCTGAGATTTAAACTGCACACTGTCATTAAGGTACAACACCAGCACAAGTCCAACAGAGGACAGGAAAGCACATTTAAAAAGTTGATGTGAGCTCAAAACTGGGGCTGGAGAGATGGCTCAGTGATTAAGAGCACTGACTGCTCTTCTGAAGGTCCTGAGTTCAAATCCCAGCAACCACATGGTGGCTCACAAACATCCGTAATGAGATCTGACTCCCTCTTCTGGAGTGTCTGAAGACAGCTACAGTGTACTCACATATAATAAATAAATAAATCTTAAAAAAAAAACTGGTACCTTGGTTTGACTTGGCTTGTGGAAACCTCTTGATTCTACATAAAGAAGTTGTCAAAAAACACCAGTAAGCAGAATCCCTTTGGTTTGGATAGAGAAACAACAACTCACCCACAAAGTGTATTACTTAACACATGTATGCTGCTGGCTGAACATGATGTCTCTTTTATTATGTGCTAAACTAACAAAACTAAACCAGTTTTAATTCTCCTTGGTGTCTTTCTTCTTCTTCTTCAGAGTCCTCGTAGCTAACATTTTGATCTGAATGAGGCTGATATTTCAGCCAAAGACAGGATGTAATTTATTTTCAAGAACCCTACCCTCTAACTATGCAACCAGGGTAGTCTGCATTGGGTGTGGCACCACCCATCATTATATGGGTGCCAGTAGGGGTGCAGGTTGTTAGTTACTGAAAAGCTTCCCCATCAAATACACTTACCTCTTTAACAAGCCAAATTGGTCTTGGGGTGCACTTCTCTGGGTCACGTTCGCCTCATGTTCATGCTATCAACTAGACACATCCTCCACACCACATGGTGCGACTTACCTTGTAATCCCAACATCTGGGAGCAGAGGGACAAGACTCAGAAGGTTCAAGGTCACTCTCATCTACATTGCAAGCTTGGGGTTAGTTTCAACTATAAAAGACACTGCTTCAAAAAGGAAGGGAGGAAGGAAGGAAAGAAAAGAGGGAAGGAGGGAGGGAGGGGCAGAGGGAGGGACAGAGAGAGGAAGTGGATCATTCCAAACAGTTTATCCTAGTATTTTTCAGCACTGGGTAACACTTCATCATTTATTATTTCAACTGCAAATTTCTTTCTGAAGCTCTAGGTGTTGAGGAGAGGAAGCTTGGCTGGCAGCTGCAGGTATCAGCTCACTTTGCCAGGTAAGAGCAGTTGTAGCTGTGGTTTAATAGCCAGAACTCAGTGTGCTAGGTCCTCTGGAGAAGGTCAGCTGGTCCCATAGGAAGAGGTGACTCATTCCCTCCCCTTCTATCCTTGGACTTCACCGACTGCCACTAATGATGGTCCAGGTTTCACTCATAAGACTACTCATCTTCCAAGTTATTTTCCAACATAAATCATCTTGTTTGTATTAATTAATTTGCATCTATTCATTAGTCGGAGGACTGTAAAGCACCAAAGTTATGGGGCAAGGAATAAGTACCTTAAAATTATATACCACAGCACATATGTGGTAGGAATCAAACCCCAATCCCCGGGAAGAACAGTGAATGCTGTGAACTGTTGACCCACCTTTCCAGACACTTAAAAATCTTACACAGCCATATTTTATTTTCCAATTTATAAGGAAATGCTCCTCAGACCTATCAAATGTGTTCATAATGGAGGAACTATAGCTAAGCACTTATTATAATATTGTTCAGTGGGGCACTGGACCTTATAATTACAACATAATTGTAAGCATAGCATAAGACAGTTAAACCATAAACCATTCTCTTGATAATAATTCTTCAGCAGTGAAGATAACCTACATGAAATTGCACCATGATGGTTTTAGATTGTAATTATGAGACTTTAATGAGTTTCATCTTTAAAAACATATACAAATGTAGACAGTGACTGGTGATACATACATAGCTTATAGCTTTGATATATACCCATATTTCCCTGAGTTCAGGAGTAATTTTTAAAAGTTCAGCACAATCTAAGTAATTAGCCATTCAACAGACTCTGAGTGTACAGTTGGGTGTCACTCAGTACACTCACCAAGTCTAACCAGCAGTGCCTCCCGCCTTCAGAACTTTCTCATGCTTGAAAACAGAAACTCTGTAGCTGCTAAACACTGACTTCCTAGTCCTAGCAGCAACAGCAGCCCATTTTCCTGCCTTCACCTTACTGCCACATAAACCATGCCATATTCCTTAGAATATAACAGCAGACAAGCTGAACCCAAAGGCTGACATAGCAAAAGCACTCTGGTAATAGCAAACTAAAAGGAAGGATGTTCGAATGGAGGCAGGACAATGAGGCTTTATCTTCAGATTAAGATTGAGAGGAAGCCAGGTTAAGTATAGCTGGCCTTTAATTCTAGCAAGCACACCGGAGGTTGGGGCAGACAGATCCCTCTGAGTTAGAAGTCAGACTGGATTAGATAGCAAATTCCAGACCATCCAGGGCTACACAGGGAGACCCTGTCTCAAAAAAAAAAAAAAAAGTTACCTGCATTTTTCAAAAATTTGATTAAGAATTTATGAGCATTTCTAATTATTCTTCAGACTGATATCTATGTGGGTTGATTTGAATCAGTTTTGAGTTAGGATAAATTAACAGAAAGAGTAAATATCTTAAGAGTTGTAAAACAATTTTTATTTTTAAATAATATTAATTCTTTGAGAATGTCATAATTTATTTGGATCATATTCACACTCCCGCCCCTATCCACCCAACTTTGTATCCTCTTTAAAAAAAAGTCAAGTCCAATTTGTGTTGCTCAAATATTCTTGAGTATAAGTCTACCCTGGGGTGTGCTCCACATACCAGGAGTCACCCCTTGGGAGGAAATCGACTCTTCCTCTCCCATCAGCTACCGAATGCCAACAGCCTCTGAACTACAGTGTGCCTTGGTGCCCACTCTACCCACTCCATGCTGGGATGCCGTCTGGAATTCAGGCTCATGTAGGTCTTTTGCATGCTGTCACTCAGCTATGAGTCCACACGTGCAATTGTCCTGCTGTACTTGGAAAACATATTTCCCTAAAGTCATCTACCATTTGTGGCTCTTACAGTGACTTGCTTCCTCTTCTGCAGTGATCCCTGAGCCTCGGGAAGGAGGGGAGTGATCGTTATGTCACTTAGGGCTGAGTGTTCCAGTCTCTTGTTTTCTGGGTTTCTGTGTTGCCATCTACTGCAAGAAGCTTGCTTACCTGTTGAGTGTTGAGGGAAACACTAATCTATGGTATAAAAATATATTATCAGGAATCATTATCATTCAATAGAACGTCCATTTATCAGAATAATACTAATAAGTTACCTACTGGGGCCCATGACCTGTCTAGACACAGGTCTTTGAACCAGATAACAGGGCCAAGCATGGATTCTATCTCATTGATCAGGACTTAAATCAAGTCACAGAGCAGTTGGCTATTCCCATGACACTCATGGGCATATCTTAGCAGGATAGTCACTACTGCAGCATCCTGGTTCATAGCTAGTTAAGGATGATGGCTGTTTTTGCTTCTGGTAGCATGGACAGCACTATGAGAGCTAGCCAGAAGGATGAGGCTTCCAGGTCTCCATCCAGTCAGTTTCTCCATGTTATATAAAACAAGTCTTAAATTAACATACAAAAATAATTTTCTAAGGCTCATTATAGTATTCATGACATACTTTATAAAGTACTAATATACATATAAACATTCAAACATTCTTAAATTTGTTTATAGCATAATATAAAAGATATTTAATATACATGTTTAAAAACTTTATAAAAATATTTGCCCATAAAGCAAACACAGCAATGTGAAGTTTATCAGATACAGTAATATAAATCTAAGGAAACAATTTGATATGCACATTTAAACTCCCTCTGAATTACTCACTAAAATGCTATTAAAATAATTTATTTGAATTCTATAAGAATTAATTCAAGGTGGAATTTTGGAATAACTGTCTAGAATTAGAAGCATACTGTGGCACTCTCAGAGGCATTTCCAGATCATTCCCACAGGGCTGTGAGGAGTCTTGCGACCACATGCACATTGAGGCTGTTGCCAAGCAGCCGGTAACGCTGCTTCACTGTTATCTTCTCAGGAAACCCTAGAAAAGAGAGGTGGCGATCACTTGCGATCTCAATTTCCAGAAATAAAAGACTGCTTTTAGTAAAAGCATAGTGGTTATTTTATAATACACGCACGCCTTCATGGTCACTGAAGTCCTATATATAATGGAGGGAGGGCCTACACAATGTATCACCTTGTGACACTGTGGTTGTGGTTGAGTGTATGTACTCTTTAATGCTCACACAATGATGAAATTGCCTAAGGACATGATTCCCAGAGAGTATACTCATTATTAAAACACAAAAGAAGGCAAATTGCTAATATGCCCATGAAGTTTAACTAATAAATGAGAATTTGAAGACCAAAATACTGTATAACATCATTCTATAATGCTAATACAATGAGATGCTGTGTAACACAATTATATCACATGATATCAGAGTATGGTTAATGTTTACAGAAACATACGTGTTAATACACTTTGGAAAAATGGTTGCTACTATTTTTCTTGGTAGTTTCTTTTACTTAACAGCACTTTTATAGCGCTCTAATTTATATCCCACAACATTTGCCTTTTAAAAATATATGGTTCATGCATTTTAAGACTAGATTCACAAACACCTTCATTTCCATTATTTAAAAATAAAATAAAAAAGCAAAAGCAAACAA
This sequence comes from Tokudaia tokunoshimensis, assembly GCA_036184795.1. Lineage (NCBI taxonomy): Eukaryota > Metazoa > Chordata > Mammalia > Rodentia > Muridae > Tokudaia > Tokudaia tokunoshimensis. The sequence goes on along the minus strand of BTHU01000022.1, from coordinate 65,566,142 downwards.
ACAAAACAACAACAATAAAACCCCCAAAACCTGAAACCCCTTGTCCCATCAACAGTCCCTCCCTGTTCCTTTCCTTCGCCCACCCCCAGCCTCTACCTTTTGATGGCACTGCAGATTTGGCTATTCTAGTTTCATATAAACTGAATCAGGTGACACGTTTCTGCCTGCCTTTTACTGTCATCAAAATGCTTTTAGGGTTCATTCACATTTCAGCAAACTGTAGCACTTACTTTTTGTTGCTTAATAATATTTTTAATGGATAAAACATACTTTACTTACCCATCCTAATTGGTAAACATTTGAGTTGTTTCTATTTTGGGATATTATATATAACAATATATACATGTTATGAAGGTTTTTCCTTGGATAAGTATCTAGAGGTAAAACTGCAGAGTCATATTATGCTTAATGTTTGCAGAGATGTTAGCACTATTTTACTTCACTGTAGTGGATATGAAGTAATGTCTCACTGTAGTTTACTTATATTTCTCTAATATTTAATGATGTTAAACATTCTCTTTATGTGTTTATTAGCTATCTGCCTATCTTTGAAGAAATGGATGTTCAAATCATTTTCGCTTTCTAAAAAATGTTTATTTATATGTGCAGTGATTTTTTTTTTTGCCTGCATGCATACCTCTGTGAGTGTGTCAGACCCCCTGGAACTGGAGCTGCAGACAGTTGTGAGCTGACATGTGGGTCTGGGAATTAAACCCGTGTCCTCTGGAAGAGTAGCCTACGCTATTAATTGCTGAGCCATCTCTCCAGGCCCTCATTTTCACATTTTTAAGATGGATTATTTTCTTTTTGTTAAGTTGAAGAGTTCTTAATAGGTTATGTATAGAGCTGGTTTTCACAGTTTGCTTCCATAAACTGATTTTCTCCTATCTGATTTAATCACATTCAGTGTGCTTTGAAATAACAAGTGAAGAAAAAAAAATTATCCAATAAGATAAAGGAAATAATTAAGGAGCATTAAGAATAGTACAGTTTCATACATTTGTAATGAAGAACCATTAGGTGAAGCTGTTTTACCAACACTATACTCTATTGATTGCAATAAGATAACAGTAATTACTATAATAAAGCTGTCAGCTGCAACTGAGCATGACTGTAAAGCTTATATCCTACAGACAATAAGCCACAGGAAAGCACATTACTAACATCAAAGACTATTTAGTTCCAAATAACCAGAAGTACAAATGTGTTTATAGACAATTCTTTACACAATCCTAGAGAAGGGCCCTCAGCGATATTAAGACTACACTAAGGGGATAAGTGAGTTTAGAAACAGAATTTTGTTCTATACTGATACTAAAGTCTAAGCTAAAGAATGGAAAAATTATATAGTTTTTAACTTAAAAGGTTTTGTTTTTAAAATTTAGGCGTATTAAAGTAATGATGTCTTCTAATTGAAAGCCACATAGGAAACGCAAGGTCAGGGCAGCAGCTCTCTTCCAGTAAAGATCTGTGTCTCTTCCACAGCAAGCTAGTCACACACACACACACAACTAGGCAGGCAGAAAGCATCAGGCAGGACAAAATGAACAGAAACATCGATAGGAATCCATTGTTGCTAGGGGACAAATGGCTCAGATGATGTCCATTTTTGTGCCCACAGCCGGTAGTGTTGGAAACACACATGAAGGACACTTGTATGATGGTCTATGGTAAGATCTGGGCAAACTGTGAGCACAAGCATAGTGTATATTTTAAAAGAGAATTCAGCAATTAAAATGTGTAGCATAACAAAAAATGAGACCATGAATTTGAAAAAGAACAAGGATATAGTTTGATCTAAATTTTTAAAAATTAAATGAAATAAAAATTAAAAGATTCTTCATATACATTGTGTGTGTGTGTGTGTGTGTGTGTGTATGAAGAACCTCAAGAAAGTCTATTTTACTTCAAATTTTAAAACAAAAAATATTTATGAACTTTACAAAATAAAAATTAGCTGCCTCTAGGGTCTACCAAGATGGCTCTTTGCCACTAAGCCTACAGACATGAGTTCATGGAACCTATGTGGTAAACAGATGGAACCAACTACTGCAAGTTACCCTCTGACATATACACACATCATCACAGATGCACATATGAGAGTGTGCATGCGTGCGCACACACAAAGTAAGTAAATAAATAAATAATATATTTTAAAATTTTCCCTCTATATTTTAAATATTAAACCTAAAGTCTTTCTTGTGTAGGACATTACATAAGCATCTAAATACACTAACTCAGTCTACTGTCATAATACATCATAAAGAAAGTGTTATATTATCTATACTTTACAATTTTAGTTTATTTTGTAAACTAAAACAGAAAAGCTAATGTAAGGTAGAACAAGCAAAGACTCTTCTAGCATGGTCTGACTCTGGTCCCACCCTTTCACATCCCTTACCAAGTTTTAATATTACCCAAGTAACTACAACTCTAGATGTAAAATAATCAGAGTACTGAGCCTTAGGACTATATTTTGATTAGACAGTCAATAGGTTTCCTTGTAAGTAGTATGGAGTGTACATCTGATTGTTCAAAATACAGGAAGGCAGCAGACTGGAAGCAGAACAGCTGGTTGCTGTGATTACACTCACAGAAGCAAGTATCAAGAATAGTTAAGCTTGTTGTGAGTGTTCAAGAGAATCGGGATCCATCATTAAATTTGTTATTTAGAATCTGAAACACAGCGTCTCACCCATTAGTCACCTCAAAAACATGCATACAGCTCCACAGGACTTAATAAAGCTTCCCTTCCTTCTATAATCAAATCCTCAAGCAGGGTTCTCAGAGGCAGGCCTCCCCTCCTGGCCCTGGAGCGGACTGGGTAGGTCATCTTTCCTTTACCTATTTAGCCAGGAATGGAGAGCACTTTGAGACCTTGGTGTAAGAAAACATAGATCTGTCTCTTAGTGCTGAGAGTGCGGTAGCAATGGAACTGGGGGAGGTCTTGGGGTCACTATAAGCACACACAGGGCAGTGTCCAAGGCTTCCTGGGGCTAATCCCTGGATTTCCTGCACTAAGGTGGAATTAGGACTTTGCCTTCCCCTTTATCTCTTTGTCTTTGCTTTTGTTTGTGAACTCCCCTGCTGTAGAACCCCTAAGGCTCTTGAATGTACCTTACATTCCTTATACTGAAGAACAAAGGCAAATAATTGATAAGAATATATCTTTGCCAAAGTGAAAAAAAAAAACCACAAATACACCCTTATCCAACAACTAGGCAGCTCAACTACCCTTTACCTTCTTCATCAGAAAAAGTCCCATGAGCCCAGTTGAGCTTAGCCAAGCCTGATTGTACCACCTGTAATCCCAGCTACTAAAAGGGCTGAGGCAGGAGGGTCATGAGTTTAAGGACCACCAGGGCTAGAGAGCAGGCTCATGATTAGTCTGGTCAACTTAAAAAAGTCTGTCTCAATATAAAAATAAATATAAAGGGAAGAGCTGGGGAATGTAGCTTGCTTGGTGAAGCACACTTGAAGCCTGAGTTAATAAAAATAACAACAAAATAAGCCTATTGAAGGGATCCCCATCTCCAGTCTAGTGTGGAGTTACCAAGTTCAGTAACAAGAACTTAAGTAAAAAGGAATTCTACCAACCTCCTGAGGCAGTTAATAACCACCATTGTGCCCGCTGCCTTAGCAAACTCCTACTCATTACTGGACTTAGGGGAGAGGGAAGATAAGCTGAGAATGGAATTGACTGAAACATGACTGAGGTGAAGACAAGGCAGGAAAAAGCCTGAAGTGTTAGAGCAGAACAGAATGGGAGCACTCACAACGTCCCCTCTCTCCAGAGCAGGGATTCATTCTTAAATACCCAGGTGAGTTCCTAAGGAAGAGCTGAGAGCTTTAATCAAGTAAACTTGTGCTCTACATGGGTCTCACATACCAAATTCTGGAGGAAATCCCTGGAGATTTGCAATTTCTTTAGGTGTGAAATATCGCAGTTTAAGCATTGATAACTTAGCTATCTTTTCTTCTGGTGGTAAATCAGTAAGAGATTTGTAGACATTCTCAATCTGTTAAAAAAATCCAAAAGAAATGCAAAAGTTCTGTATGAGCAGACAAGATTTCCAGTTAGGTAGCTTTAGAACCATGAACAAGCAATCTGCAGTGCCGCACAGTAGCAGAACGTATAACAAAGTATTTCTGAGTGACAATTATATAATTAGCTGGATAACAGCAAAAGACTTGGAAGAAGAAGACTCGAATAACAGATTGGAATCAGCTTTGGTTTATCTGTCATTTTTGATCCCTTAAGACTAAGACATATCAGTAAATACATAAATAAAAAATTATAAAAACAGAAAACTGAGTTAACTAACAAAGTCAACTTCGTAATGCTAACAAGAAAATCAACAAGCAAAGAATCACTTCACAGAAAAGAAATTTTTGTATCTGTGTGCATAAGTTGGTATTCTTAAATGTTAAATGTAATGTCATTGAATGCAAAGTTTGAGTTTAAACCATACACTGTACCTGCACATTCTCTGCAGTCTGTAACACGGAACCTGTCCCTTCTATGTAACTTCCATACCTGAAAAAGTAACATGAATGTTATATAACACCTGATAGATTTTAATGCCAAATATTAAAAATATTACTTTGTGTGTATATGTTTATGTGTGAGTGTGTGTGTTCATGTATTCATGTGTGTGTTCATGTGTGCATGTGTCTGCTTATGGGTATGCAGGTGTGCACGTACATGCATCTGTGTGGAGGTCCAAGGACAACCCTGGCTGTCATGCCTTCAAGCACAATCCAAAGGATTTTGGAGGCAGGCTCTCTCACTGGTATCAAACACAGCGAACATGTTAAGGTGTCCAGCCAGCAAGGTCTGGGATCTGGGGATCACTTCCCCAGAGCTATCACAAGGGAATGCCACCATGCCTAGCTATATTTACATGTCTTCTTGGTTCTTATTAGGGCCCTTGTGCTTACTGAAAACACTGTACTCAACAGGGAATCACCCAAGATCTTTTTAAGAGATAAAATATTTATGGAATGACATACACTTATATTTTTCACATAATTTTATTTAAGCTTCTCAAAAACTAAATGTGGCAGTTAAGTTATATAAATATCACTGAATGATGTATTAGTATTTTTATATTAATTATTATATCTGCAATGTTCCTTGCTAGAAAATACAAACTATACTATAAAGATCCAAATTAAACCAAATATATAGATAAAAATATATCATTACTATAATTTTTATAATGCCCGAATAATAACTTCTCAGTATCCCAAACCTTCTGCTCTCTAATACCACATATACATGGTCCTCTGAGTCTGAGTTTAACTCTCATTAGACCTGTACTCTTTCACTACCACTTAAAGAATTAATTAGTTAAAAATTATATAAGAAGTATAAAATATTTCAGAAATGAAAGGTACATTGCCAAGCTGGCTTTCCATCACACGAGTACTCTCTTTTTATAATAAGGACATTTTAAAATAAAAATTAGAAAAATATATCAGGGAAGAATAACTGTTTCACACCACCTTTTCCTATGCTCTACACAGTTGACCGTGTGTGTGCACACACACGTGCACACCATATTTAGCAGAAGAGACTGCCACAGTAAGGTTTACTTCATGTCATCATTATTATAAAAGAATATCAAGGTTGCTTTTTATTACAAAATTGATAAGCACTATTTTATGAGAGTCCTAAACAGAACCTATTGGACTTGGTAATAGACAACAGCTGAGTGGAATCTTCTTAAAGTAATAAATCCTTTATCCTAGAAGCACAAGGTGGATCATAAAATCAGAGTGAGTCTACATGGCTGTAGGACAACCCTGTCTTTTTCACAGACAGAAAACTAACAGAAAAAAAAAGGTTTGACTTGTCACATCATACAACTGCCTGCCCATTTGAGGACCACACACAAAATAGTGATAGGGACTTTAACTTTTTATCCTAAAATGCTCAGTTTACCACATCATTCTAAGCTTTTGAAAAACTGTCAAAAATTTGTCATAAGTCAAAAACCCAGAGCAAAACCATAAATGTTCAACAATAGGAAACCAATAAAACATGAACACAAAAAGGATTTTCATATCACCATGCAACAACACCCAAAGATTATACGATTATCTTCCAAGCCAGCAGTCACCATTTGTGCCCTCATAAAAAGATCACCCAGCTGGGCCTGTTGACTGTTTTTGTCCCTCTTGGAGGGATGGGGAGGGTCACAGACTTCAACTGAGTATCTAGCTGTTCCCTGCTACATGTTCTGTGTAACTCTGCCTTAATTGCACATGACCTAGGAGAGAGGTAGAATCTATAGGCTAGGGGAGACTAGATGAGGTGTCTTCCATCTGTGTACATACAGGCAACCCGTCAGTCATCCCTACTGGGTAAAGACTTTCCAGGCTCAGTCTGCTGGGAGGCAGGAGCATCCTACCCCTGAAATTAACCCCTCACCCATGCTCTAGAAAGAAGCCTGATAAACTCACTGGTTCCTGAGAGTTAATATTGGTAGAAGCATGGTTTTGACTGGGACTTTAGGAGAACTGGCAGCCATGATGAGAAAAAGCAACAACCTCTTTGGAAAGCCATACAGTACACTAATATCTCAGGTTGGTGGCCATAGATAGGAGATGGCCAACAGACATATGTAGTAGGGGGCTTTATAATCTTAGTAACTTAAATTTTGAAATATGAGAACACATTATTTATTTAAAAACCTAAATGTTTTAAGTTTTAAATTTTAACTGGATGATTCAATTTCATTTCTTTAGATTAAAATACAATTTTTTAAATACACTGACAGACATCACTCTTGAGGTTTAATGTGTCTCACAGGAAGAAAAGTAATAAAATTAACAATTCACAAACTGTGGAAATCATGTTAGCACAGTATTTAATCTGTACAAAGGTCATTCACAAATGGCCTTGTCTTTTGTGAACACTTTGTGGGTGGGGTACAGAATGTCCTGCACAAGGAATGTACACTCCTGTTCTATTGGCAATTGGGGGGAAAGTCTAAAAGAAACACTTTATAAAACACTTCTTGTTCTGAAAAGAACTAGAACATAAACTACAAAATACAGTTCTTTTCAACACAACACAGAAGGGGTCACTTTCAAACTTACCCTTTAGTAAAGCACATGGACCTTCTGGAAGTGGGCTTAACAATATCTAGTAAGAGGGAATATCGCAGCAATAACTTTGGTGGTAAAAGGTACTGATCTGTGTCGCCATCTTCAAGGAAGTTTTTCAGCATCTGCACAGAGAGGTCACTGTCTTGTTGGAGTTTCCTATCAATTTCTTCTGCAGTTTCAAGCTTAAAGAGAATGGTGTCTTTTCCAGAACACTGTGTGTGGCTGCTCTCAGTGCAGACACTTGGTTCAGTTCTCTTCGCTCTTAGCATACTTTCTTCAACTACTGCATATTTTTGTGGCCGAACAGATACAATTTTAGGAAACTCCATCAGTATCTGGCATTAAATAAAAAAAAAAAAAAACCCACAAACTGTCAAAGTTTTATTTAAAATAAGAAATAAATTAATAATTTTAACTAAACCCATGCAAACCTTTTAGCTTTTATAAGGTTGATGTTAAAAACACTGTAGTTTGCTTGTATTGACACAAGTTATTGTCAGAAGCTATTAGTCATCAGTCATATAAAAAGTGGCGTCAGAGGATTTACTTCACAGAATTCCTGTTTGTTATACTTAGTAATGGAAAAACTCACAAAATTTAAACACAGCAGCACTGCTAGAAAAGAAATTTAAAAGCAACACTGACGATGGAAAATGTACATGGAACTAAAGTTTACCAAACTCTTCCATTAAAGAGGATGGACTGAAGCATCTTCAAATCTAAAACCAAACTCTGTTTTTTACTGAAGATGCTTATGTCCTATAGAGGGTGAAAGTGGGCAGGGGACTCTTTTGGAAACTCATAATCTTATAGAAACTTCTATTTCATAAATGAGAAAATATTCAAGAAACTGTTAGTGATTTAGTCTTCATTATACTTTTTACATTGTTTCTGAAACTGTCCAGTATGGGAAAGAACATCTGTCACAGGAGAGTCAAACGGCAGATCTGGCCATCACTAGTCAGGCTGATTGGCTGTCCAGCTTTATTTGTGGTGGTATGCAAAGCAAAGTTTATGGAGTCACTCAAACTCTGTTCTCTTCCCTCATTTCTTTTTAATTTTTTTTAAATTATTTATTATTATAACAAAGTATACTGTATCTGTCTTCAGATGCACTAGATGAGGGCATCTGATCTCATTACGGATGGTTATGAGCCACCATGTGGTTGCTGGAATTTGAACTCAGGACCTTTGAAAGAGCAGTCAGTGCTCTTAACCTCTGAGCTATCTCTCCAGCCTGCTTTCCTCATTTTTTATGAAACATATAAAATTATTCACCAAGAATCCCAGCTTAGCAGTTGAGAATTTAATGTTAGCTTCTAACTAATCATTACTACACTTTAATCAATTAAGATAAATAATGTTGGTATCAGGGACAGTATAATAAATATTTTTAAGCAGGCCAATTTAAAAATAGCCTATTATATTTTATCATAAGTAATCATTAATTAATAGTTTTAAGTGGGAAAAGGGAAAGACAAGTGTAACAGTTAAGGAAATCATGATGGAACACAGGAAAATATCACTAATGATAATTTTTACACTTACAAAAGCCTTTGTGAGTTTTGAATTTGTTTAGTTTAGAGAAAAGTGACATCAGGAGAAGCAGAGGCCTGAAAATGGACATGAAGATGACCTGGTTGATAAAGTCAATAGGCACAGGAGCCCTACGTAGTTACTGAGAAGAAGCTGGCAGACGGAGACTCATTCACAAGTAAACACCAGTATCAGTAGCAACAGCAATACCTGCCCAGGGGCCTGGAAAGGGAAAGGCTCTGGCTGAAGCTTTGCAAGGAGAAAATATCGTAGCCTTGAGTTTGGAATCCCTAGCTGCAAGCAAAATAGAAAGGCCAGTTACCAAATGAAATTTGGGAGATTTTAAGCATCTTCAGCACCTAGCATAAAGACTCAGAGAGACATGCACATAGTTCCTGCCAAAGCAAATAATAATAGTAAAAACATTAAATTCAAAAATAGCTATTCTTGGCTATTGTTACTTTACTTTTAAAGAAGAGGATTTACTCCACTCTAAAAGAGGTAATGATATGACAACTTATATGTTAAAATTTTAAACTAGATTTTCTTTTCATTTGTGGACAAAGATTTATATAATATAGTTAATGATGGTAAGAAACCAAAAAGAACAATGACACTTATAAAATCAGTCTTTCACAAAATAAGTAGCTTGATTTCTTCCATGAAATGGAAGCATGTTTGTAGCCTAACGCCACGTAACGGAAAGGAATTACAATATGACCTCTTTGCTTTCAATATGGATTACTTTGAGCATTACTGAATACAAGACATCCAATTTTACAAGTAAAAATTCCATATATTTTTAAAACCTACAATTGTTTATTTTCTAAAAAGAAAAATGCATGAGATTTAATGAACTTATTTTATTTTATTTAAAGATTTATTTATTGTTATATCTAAGTACACTATAGCTGTCTTCAGACACACCAGAAGAGGACATCAGGTTTCATTACGGATGGTTGTGAGCCACCATATGGTTGCTGGGACTTGAACTCAGGACCTTCGGAAGAGCAGTCAGTGCTCTTAACCACTGAGCCATCTCTCCAGCCCCCATGAACCTATTTTATGTACAAGCAAATCAACAAGCATGTACCATGTTCTTCAGAAAGTAAGATCTATGTCTGAGCTAATTTAACATTTATATGAAATATTAAAAAAATTATTTTGTTTATTATATCAAATTCTCTTAAAAGATACTTATATAAAGGTTTAAATTGTGGTACCTACAGAGGAAGGAGATAATAGAAACTCTTGATACTGAAAGCCACAGGCTTCTATTGTTTGTATCAGCAGCCCTCTGGAAAAAAAAAGAGTCAAAGCGAAAAGCTGCCCGCCCTTGCTTAAAAATGGCATTCTTATATAAGAGCACACATAACACTTAATCTTCAGTAAATGCCTGATTGTACTCAAGCCACTCAGAGACAAGGCTTCTAAGTCATTACTTGAGAAATTGCATGTTAATAAAAAGATAATAGAGGAATCTCTAGTACAAGTAAATAAAGCTGCCAGACAACGTGACCAATTGCTGAAAGCTTAACTTGTTAATTAAACAGCTCTGGAACTGAAATGTCAGCTTCCCAGGGTCCATAAGAGGGGAACAGTTACAAGGAAGAGTGACTCAAGGACTTGGGCAGACATAGACGCCCGTAGACGCCGTTTTCCCACATAAGGCTTCTATCTGACGAACCCTGCCTCTGGCTGTCTCTCCCATCTAAGTAGGGTGATAAGTTCTCATTGTGAGGCTGCTCTTAATTAAATATTTAATACTAAATTAGAAATACTTAATACTAAAGTGAGTACTCTTTCTGGAAGATCAAAATAAGAATAGAACAAGATTTTGTAATATTTTATATTATTGGTAAAAATCATACTAATTAATAAAGCCCATATCTTATAAAATGTTAGAATATATGCTTATTACTGAGATCCTTATCTCACAACAGTGCCTATTATAAAATATAGCAAGTCTAAGACATACACAAGACAAACATATTGTTTACCTTGTAGAAGATACTTCAAAACCTTTGACATTTTCTAAAAGAATATACTTGGGTAATTTTTGTAATCTAAAAACCAAAAACAAACAGAAATACAAATATTGAATTATAAAGAAATAAAAAGGAAATCACAACTTGTGAGAAATGGGGCTTAAATAATTTTCTTAAAAAAGAATTTTAATAATTTTATTCATTTTTATCAAGCCATGCTATATACTTGAAAAAGTTCACACTTGAAGAGTTAATTCCATTGGCAACATCTCAAAATATGGGTTTTCATAGGGCTTCTGCACTGCAAAACTCAAAGGGCAGTCATTCAGCTAGGGTGGCAGTGTTCACTAGCACTGGATGCCATTCAGCCAGGGTGGCAGTGTTCACTAGCACTGGATGCCATTCAGCCAGGGTGGCAGTGTTCACTAGCACTGGATGCCATTCAGCCAGGGTGGCAGTGTTTGCTAGCACTGGATGCCATTCAGCCAGGGTGGCAGTGTGTGCTAGCACTGGATGCCATTCAGCCAGGGTGGCAGTGTTCACTAGCACTGGATGCCATTCAGCCAGGGTGGCAGTGTTCACTAGCACTGAGAATATCTGCAATGACTACTACCAATAAGCAAAGGAAACAGAATTTAGATGATTACTGAGAGTCCTGTCACTCACTATGGAGGCAAGCATAAAACTGTGAAACATTCGCTGTTATTTTATTAGTTGTGACAAAAGAAGGGTGCATGTGACAACCACTAATCTCTACAAAATGACAAACACTACATTCTTCCATACGCACAGTTTTAAATCTAAGGTAAGTGTACAAGAATCTAAATTTTACCTCGGGAGAATATCTAGAATATACAGGAAGCTATTTGTCCTTGGATCAGTCATATCCCCCTGTAGGCCAATTCTAAAAAAGCAAAGAAACACAAGAGTTTATCAAAAATTGTATGCAACGACATCAAAAAGATTTAGTTAAGAGAATTTAAATAAGTTGATCTTCACCATAAGAAACAAAAGAAAGGAAAGTAGCTGGTTGGGTGGGCAGCAATCTGGAGCAGATGGCTCTGGTGATAAGCACCATTCAAGCACACTAAACAATGAGGAATACCAAGACAATCTTGTCTGGTGTAAACAGACCCTTGATCGCAGGGCTTTACTTTACAAGCAGGAGTTGCAGCTTAGACAAACTAGGGTTAGCACATGTAAACAGGAGATGTTGGGCTAGCAGACAAACTGTACAAAGGTTCACAATATGCTCAAGGTTCAAGTAGGAAGGAACACTTAGATTGGGTCTAAATAACAGGAACAGAGAGAGAATCAGGTTTTTAAACTTCAGGGCTTAGTAGCTTCATGCTCCTAAGCTTTGTGACATTGCTGTCACTTTCCCCAATCTGGCACCAGGGCTAAATCAAATCTACCAGTGGTTCTGAGACTTATTAGCTGGGGATTAAACTGAATTTAAACAGATTCCTCAGAAATCATCAGTTTTTATATTCTGACCCTTTCCACTCAGCGTTCAGATAACAACTACAGTCAGTCAGTACTGGCATCAGCAGCTGGAATCAGGATTACAGTGAAGATACTGAGCCCACTGAAGTCATGCATATACTCAAACTGCATTCTGTTTTGTACACACTAGGCCACATCTTCCCATATGCTTAAACCCCTTCATATGAAATACCATCTGCCATCTCTGATAAACTCCTACTCTCCATTCAGACATAGCTCTGATCATGCCTCTGAAAGAATTCCCCTTTCTGGGCATGATACACACCATTTTTTCCTCTATGTCCTTATGGTACTTACTTCCAGAGTTCTTACAGTACCAAATGTCACAATTTATATAATACTAATTTATGAGTCATCCTTTTCAATTGTAAACTCTGAAGATCAGCAATGACTGCATCAAACACATTGCATAGCATACAAGCACAACAAACCCTCAAGGAGATAAGCTTCCTCAAGTTCAAAGACGTCAAAAAGTAACACAAGAATATTTATTACATAACACTCTAGTTAGTCATATTAATACAAGATATATAAATGATCAATAAATAATGGCTCTGACATTGTCTAACTGTACAGTCATGGAAAAGTAACCTATCTATGCCTCAGTTTCTCACCTTCAAAATAATAGTAACAATAAGACCCTATTACTATAGCCACTTAAAATAATTTATACTATTAAATATAGTCACTTTAATTTATACTATTAAATAGTAAAAATGATCTAGGTTTAATTTAAGACAAAGTTCTTGTTAAAAATCACTAGATAAATTTGAAATGAGAAATTATAATGTGATTATGAAAATCTGAATTATAATATTAATTTTGAGAAATACACAAATTATAAATATATGCTAAATTTTTTATAATTTATTTACATATAAAATATTTCTTAAGGAAATTCTGTTTTACTGATCAGAATTAGCTATGAATGCTCCAGAGCTCTAAAGTTTAAAGCAAGTAACATGATCTGAAAGAAAAATGTACCTTAGATATACCTATAACATAGTATTACATATTTACTGCTGATCAAATAATTTTGCTCTTCTGACTGTAACTATAGATTCCTATGCTCAGTGCTGAATTATCAATATGTAAAATGAAGGGCATTTACAGAGTGTTTAAAGCTTTAAAAGTGCAGCTTAGGTCTTCAAGGTCCTTTGCTTTTCCCTTCTCCCTTCTTTCCTCCTTCTATCTCCCTTTTGGTGGGGGTGAGATATGTGTCATGATTTGAACCCAGGGCCTCATGCACACTGGGCAAGCATTTACTTAGCTGTATTTTCAGCCCACACACTCTTTCTTCCTAAAGAGAAAAACACTTATTCCACATACCTTGTGAATGGCTGACAGGGAGGGCTCATTAAAATCATATTGAAAGATAGCTTGTCAAACTCTTCCAGTGAAATACCCTAAGAAATAAACATTTGATAGAAAAAAATAGAATGAAGAGAAGACTAAACACTTAGAACTAAAGACATCAGAAATCACAGTTTACCTATCACAGTGCTTTACAACGCAGCTTCAGCTACACTAAAGTCCCAAAGCAAGCTTGTGAGAAAGCTGCGAGGAAGGGACAGTGGCTTCCTCCACAACACTAACTCCTCTGTGGAGCCTCAGGTGTAACACTGTTGTTTTTGGATTCGATTATGTAGAACTTTGTTTTGTAATTAACCACAGTTGGCAAAGTCACGGGGACCTTTAAGTGTCCACCTATCAAGGCTCCTATGTTCAGTGAGTGTGTGGTAATGAGCAGCTGCACTCTTGTCTGGTGTTCTCTGTTGATCCTAGCAAATCAAAAGGCCTCATGTTCAGATATCAGCAAGTATTGTATTGTTTTGTCCTTGGCCCAAGAAACTGCAAATGATTATACACAAGAGTGATTAAAATGACACCTAACTTGTTGCACTTACATATGCACATAAAACACATATATGTGTACACAGACCAGAAGATAAACAATGAGAACACATGTCAGGGATTTGCCAATACTCCTTCAGCACTCTTGGCCAGAAATGAAATGTAACAAGAACCGATCAGCACAGCAACCTGCACACTTATTACGACAAATCTCTAACCAGTTTATGTATTTTGGAGAAGCAGGTAATGTATGAACAGTAAGCTGACCCGGGAACGAGTCAGTCTTCTCTGTTAAGTTAGTGACATACCCAAAGCCAGGAAATAACAGATGGATCTTGAGGAAGTATTCATTTTTTTCTAATCTTAATACGAGATTAAAATGTTCAGAAAAAGACACCAAATTTTATGAATGCTTTCAGATGTAGTGTTCCTCTTTCCAAAACAAACTCATTAAATAAAAGCAATAAAATCTTTACTTTTAATACTAGTGCATTTCTGAAAGGAGGGCCACTTTAGTCACATTACAAGCATCCTTCAGATGTGCTTCTGATCAATTTGCTCATATTTTATTTATAGCTATGAAGTCTGTACTTATAAGACAATGGTTTTCCTATCTTGTAGCAGAGAACTGACAAACAATGGAAACGTCCATCTGGCTACTTCTTCTCCCATCCTGCCCTGTGAAGGTACTTTATGCACTATACCTACAGCAATTTGACGTTTCCTGAGGACTATACCAGGTACCATGCTAATCTCCTATCTGAAGTCGTTTATCAATGTCAGCTGAGTCCCTTTCATCCTTTATCTGCATTTTCCTGCCTTCCTCTGTTCACTTTGTGAGTACAGCATGTTCATTCATTCAGCAACTGTGCCATTTACATGGCAGTCATTGTCGTATTCAACAATGAACAAGCTCACTGAAGTGTCTGCTTGTGTAATTTATACACTAGTCACTAGTGATTTCCCACTTGTTAGCTAGATAAATTAACTGAGTACTCTGATTTTATCTAGAGCTTTTTGACTATGGAGTTCCACATATATTGATATCTCAGCCCAACCACAGACTTCTCTGGCAGGTTTTCTTGAGAAAGCTGCCTTCTTAAAGGCAGACCTGGTACATAGCCAGGATTGTATCCCAGTGTCTGAAGGGAGCTGCAGTCAAGGTCTTGCTGCACTGGGCAATCATACTCTTAGCGCAGCTATCTTCCCAGTCTCAGAGTGACCATTCATTTGAAATGAACCCGTTTCTCCATCTGGAATCTTTGCCTACCAGAAGTCACCTTGCTATTGCCTGCTAGAGAAGAGGGAAGAGACTGAAGGACAATCCTCCCCATAATATCTCAGTACCAAACACACTTCCAGTCCTGGGCCTCCTACTCACTCTGTCCTCACTCCACTGCTCCCTAAGCAGGGATACAGCCTCCATCTGACACAAGTCAAATCTGTTCAGGGTCTCCTTAGAGTCTGGCTGATACTTTATGACCTCACCTGCATATGTTAACTGAAATGGTCAAACTCACAGAGGCAGAATAAACTGGTTGAAAACAGTAGCCGAAGAGTACCCAGCTTCAGGTAAACCCCAGGAGTGAGCCTAGGTGATCTATTACACAACATAGCGGCAGACACTGTACCTGAAACTGCCCAGCAGGCTCACACAAAGGAAGAACATAAGGGAGGAATATGCCAGTCTGCTCAGTTTAACCATTTCACTTCATCATATGTGAATATAAAAAAATCACATGCCAAAAATATATATATAAAAAGATACTCTTCCATTTTCCTTACAAACATACATATTAATGAACTGACCCTCATTTAAGTGAGCTGGAAGTGCCTCCTCCAACCCCTTTCCTTGTTTCCAATAATTTTGTAATTTTATGGTTACCATTATCTATTAAAATTAGCAAGGAACTATAATTAAAGTTTGAATCCCTCAGATTTCTACTGGTACATGTCTGGGATCTCAATAGGTTCAAATACACCTAGTTTCTCACTGTTTCTCTTAAAGAGTAGAGCAGATGAATACTGAATTGTTGAAACTAAAATATTCAGTGGATACTATATTGAGAATTAGTAGATTTGGGTTAGATGTGCTTTAAAATATTTACATTAAATTCAAATTTATAATAACATTTTTAATAAAATACCCAGGGATGTCATTTGCTACTTTACAGAAATTATGGAACCTAAATACCCTAAGTCTGGAGTTGGATTAATTCAGAATTATGTAGTTGGTGTTCTTTCTGTGAACATATTCATACTGCTACCTTCATGATGAGAAGGCTATACTGATTGGCCATGATGCTTATGAAATGTAGCTATTAGTTATTATCACACCTAGCAGTGTGATCAAGGTCACAATTGTGTAGATAGACAGGTCATGGGCCTTAGGTAAGAACCTACTAATACTCCGCTTCACTGACTCCTGGCGAGTTGTAGTTTACTCACAGTAGTGGACCTCTCCAGCCTCATGGGAGAAGCTTCTTTGTGTAGTAGACGGAGATTAACAGAGACCCATAACTAGTCACAGAGGAGCAGAGAATAAGAGACTGGGCTGTGCTCAACCTTAAATTGGAAACCTGTGTATCTCTGTCTCTCTGTCTGTCTCCCTCGCTTCCCCCGAGGTCATGGATCACCTTAGTAGAGGTGGCAGAAAGGTTGAGAGAGCCAGGCAGTAGATGACTATAATAAAGTAATGTTTTCTAGACACAACAGGGCAGCTGCACACATGAACAATAGTTGCACATTTGAACTCTCAGCAGTGGTAAGAGCATACACAGGACCTGCAAAGCTCAGGACAGACAAAACCCCAGCATGGAGGGAGCTAGGCACCAAGAGCCTTCCAAACTGGGTAGCTACTGGTAACCAATGGCTTGGAGTGAGTGGGTTAGTTTTCTTTAAGCATGTGGCTCCTGGTAGATTTACCCTGATCCAGTGAGGGGCCACCTATGCAAGAATACAAAGGAGGCAACAAATTAGACTTGATGAAGTGTTTCTTTAAATAGGACACACAGCTGAGCTAATGTGGAAGGAAGTCAATGTGGGAGGAATTAGGGGAAGGGTGAATATACTCATGATATATGAAGTTCTCAAAGAATTAATAAAAATATTTTTATAAGATGATGTTAACTTCTTATGACTCCTCCCTATAATGTGCATGGTGAGTGACATTTGTTCTCAAAACCAGTGACAACTGTTCCTCAATATATAAACACTGCCTGCCACCTTCCACACACTGAATCACAGGGTAGGAAATTTTATACAGGGTCAAAGTTTTGTCAACTAATAGTTTTAAATATTTTATCTTTAATTCTGTACATGTTTGTTTGTTGAGGGTATGCACGCATGGGTGCAGAGGCTGGAGAGTCCATAAAGGGGTGTCAGGACACCTAGAGCTGGAGTTACAGGCAATTGTGATCCACGTGGAATGAGCACTGGGAACTGAAGTCCAGTCCTCTGGAAGGGCAGTGAATGCTTAACTGCTGAGCGATCTCTCTAGACACTCAGGGTTTATTTTATTTTATTTTATTTTATTTTTGAGGGGAAAGGGAGCATACGTAACTGTGATGTGTCCATATAATTAAATTATACTTATGGGTAAGAGGAACCAAGTCCTGAGTAACACTGCAATGTGAGTAAACCTTGAAAAAAGTATGCTAAATGAAGATGATAGAAAAAGTTCACATCTGATTGTTCATATCAAGTTTTCAGAGCAGTCAAATCCATAAAGACAAAAAGTAGGTCATGGTTGTCAAGCTAGAAGTAAATAGGAATGGGGAGTGGTTGTAACAACCTGCTATTACATGATAGCATTGGAAATATTCTGCAATCAGAAAGTGTTGATACACAGACAACTTCGTAAAAATACTAAAACCCACAAAGTATATGTTTTAAAGGTAGCTATATAAAGCTTTAAGGTAGGTTATAACATATATCTCAATTTAAAATTTGCACCTTTCTACAGGAGTACAAGTTCTAAGGACTGAAACTTCACATAAAAAAAAAAAAAACCAAGACAAAACAACTCCAGAAACCCTAAAAAGCTAGATTAAATACAAGTAAAAGAGTAATAGCTACTTTTCCTCCTCCTACTTTAGTAGACTCCAGTTACTGCAGACCACCATTGCTGGGAAGAGACGGAAAGATTAACGTGCAACCGTATGACTGCCGCAGCTTTTGCTGAGTAATTATAATTAGACAGCAGGAAAGGGGGTCCCAACAGGACCAAGACATCTCCATAAGTGAAGAGGAGAGGGCCGTGCCGGGAAGGAGGTCAAGGGGCCTGGAGCTGTGTCATGGGAGGAAGGAGGCTACCCAGTGTGCACAGCTGTCCCACAGAGTCCCTGGGAACCAGTTTGTGCACACGACAGTCACCATGTCAGAAGATGGAGTGAAGAGCAAGCGCTGGGGAGGCACAGTTGCTGAGAAGATGTAATTTCCAGACTGCACAAGGCGAGGAATCACTTGGTACCAAGCAGAGGGACCTAGGTGCATAGGACAATAATCCAACAGAAAATTTATATTGTCTGAATTCAGTATTATTAAAAACTACAACTGTCAAAGATATATATTGTTGATTTAAGAACTGACTTTAGTATACCACTGAGAAAAGAGCCCAGAAACACACCCCTAAATATGTGCTCTATTTCTTGTAACATGCAAGGAAAGTGAGTATGAGAATACTTTTTAGGGAATGATCAACTTTACATTCCTTTAAGGGAAAAACTGTTTGCAACTCATTCTGCATACTGTGCACAATTAGTAACTCTGAATGGATTAGAGATCCAAATGTAAAAACAAACCTACAAATCCAGAAAAAAAAAACAAACAGAAAAAAATTGGAGAATGAAAAGGGTTTCATACAATACATTGAAAAAAGTCCCTATGCTGGGGAGAAGAATCCTATAACTTCTACACTTTGATGGAAACAGCTAAAGAAATAAAAAGACAAGCTACAGAATTAGAGAAAATACTTGTTATGTATATTTCTGAAAGTAAGTTTAATCCAGAAACCATATATAATTCATATAGCTAAGCAATACAAGCTGCACACACTCTGCATGAGTGCCACTTCACAGCATGTAACTTATGGCTTCATGAGAACCTTGTGTGTAAAAATTTCACAATAAGAAAGTAAAAGCCTTATTTTCACAACAAGAAATATTGGTCATTGATGTGTTTCCCTTTCCTTCCCTATAGGTAAACACCTAGGAATGGAATCACTGGGCTGCGTTACAATTATCTTCAAAGCTGTGAGATAATGAATGTTTTTCCAAAGTGCTTTATATCTTCCATGACCTCCATCAATGTCTCTGAGAAAACTCACATACCGGCCAACACTTACTTCTGCTAGTCTGCCACAATAAGAACGTGGGTACAGGCACTTGTCCCTAAGTTTCAAGTTCAATCCTCAGAAGGCACAGAGAGGAAATAAGACACCTGCAAGCTGTCCTCTGACCTACACCACACCACAGACACCATTGTATGCACAGTCTGTCTCTGTCTCTCACACACACACGTTACAAGAAACAGATGTTTATGTTAATATCCTTTTAACTTATTTATTTTTATTGAAAGTAATTTTTCATACAGTTTATTGTGATCATGGTTTTCTTTTATTCATCTCCTTCCAGATCCTCCCCACCTCTCTACCCAGACAAATATATATATATTTAAATATATATATATATATTATATTATAAAAGTTTTTTAAAAATGGATAAAATAGAACAGAAAAAAAAAGAAAAGAAAAAGCACAAGAAATACAGATATAGCACACACACACACAAAACCCATAAAAACAAAAACTGGGAACTATGATATGTGAGCAGCCGGGCGGTGGTGGCGCACGCCTTTAATCCCAGCACTTGGGAGGCAGAGGCAGGAGGATTTCTGAGTTCGAGGCCAACCGGGTCTACAAAGTGAGTTCCAGGACAGCCAGGGCTACACAGAGAAACCCTGTCTCGAAAAACCAAAAAAAAAAAAAAAAAGAGATGTGAGCAACACAGGTAAGTTTAAAAAGAAGCCCAACCAAAGCAGTACAAGACAAAAATGTCAAAACTATGCCCAAGTTCATTTTGTATTGGCCATCTTTGCCCATAATCTTTTGAAACAGAGCCATGGTAGGTGCAGTGAGTCAACTCTGGCAAGTTTGCTAATGAGCATTCAAGAAGAAACAGCCAATGAGCCCTTCCTTGCTGCTACCTGCTGCTCTAAGTACGACATAACTAACTGAGTGTGAACCACTGAAGCTTATATCACCACAGAACCAAGCATCTGGAAGGTAAGCATGCTCCCAACTTGTCAATCTTTTCTTTCAGACCTTGCTCCTTAAGTGAATAAATGTTAATAACTTATCCTATCTTCTGATAGGATGTAAAAGATTAATTCCTCTTCTACACTTTCATCTGCATTATTTATTTTCCAGGTAAGCCACAAGAACTGGTATTTAGGAATTGTTAGAAATATGCATTTTCACCGCTCTAAATGGATTAAAATAATAATATATACTTACTTCAATTGTCTTTGCCAGTAAGTGTGTATGAGGAAAATTATGCTTGTATACTTCATTAGCAACAGTATTCACATCAACAGCAGCCACCACATGTGCAGGGATACAACTTTCTGTAATGACAAACGGAGTATCTTCAGAGGTCTTTAGTATCAGTCCATCAAGAAAAGACAAAATAGCAGTGGACTGACTCCTCCTCCGCTACCCAGCCGGGTCTCAGAGCATGAGGAAGACTGAGGCACACAGCAAAGGTTTCAGAACTACTCCTAGTTTATCTCTCTGGCAGCATTCTGAGTGCTAAGAATAAGACTTTCACTTTCGTTTTCTTTTCTTTCTTTGTGTCCCCATAAATTAGTTAATTTATTCATTTTACATCCTGATCTAAGCCCCCTCCTTCCCCTCACATAGCCCCTTTCTCATCTCCTTCCCCTTTTCCTCTGATAAAAGGAACCCTCCCCCACAACCCCATACCAACCTACCCTAGCACCTCAAGTCACTGCAGGACTGGGCACATCTTTCCCCACTAAGGCCCAACAAGGCAGCCCAGTTAAGGGAACAAGATCCACAGGTAGGAAACAGAGTCAGGGGCAGCCCTTGCTGCTGGTGTTGGGGAATCTGCATGAAGACCAAGCTGCACATCTGCTACATATGTGTGGGGAGGCTTAGGTCCAGTCCATGTATGTTCTTTGGTTGATGGTTCAGTCTCTGGGAGCCCCAAGGGTCCATGTTAGTTGACTCTGTTGGTCTTCCTATGAGGTCCCTGTCCCCTCTGGGTCCCTCAGTCCTTCCCCCAACTCTTCCATGAGACTCCCAAGCCCTGTCTAATGTTTCCCTGTGGGTCTCTGCATCTGTTTCAGTCAGCTGCTGGGTAGAGCCTCTCTAAACTTCAACATTTTTAAGTTGTTTTAGGAGATAGCTTTCCTTTCTCATTATGCTACATGCTTAAGCCAAAAACAGTTTTCCAAGTTAAATAAAAATCAAGAACACATAAAAAACACTCTAAAAGCCCTATTATTCAGAACTTCATATAAATAAATTATCATGTGTTCTCACCTTCCCGTGTTAAAAAAAGCTGGTTCACGATACCTCTGAAAATGTTAATATATTTTATCATAACAGCTTCAATGAGATATAATTTACACACAACAGAATCAGCTTGTTTAGAATTCAATTTTTAAATGAGTAAATTCATTAGTATCCAAATGTAAAAGGTTCAAGTCTAAAAACTTAATTTTCTGACAGAGCTGAAGAGGACAGAGAGGAGAGGTGCATATGAAGGTACACCTTGCTACGAAGGAAACACGTTTTCAAAGTGTCATAAAATATTTTTGGTTGTAATAAAAGTTAGAACTCTGCAAATATGGCTGTTGCTATACCTTATGGCTATCACCCTGTTACCTCAAAATGCACAAAATCAATTATGCATAGACCCTGTTTGAAATCTGGAAAAAAACAGGGAATTTTAAACATAAAAACATCTGAAATTTAAGAAAACCACTGGTTAACACAAGATTACACAGTAGATCCAAACAGTTCTCATCATAGGCCAATTGTTGATTAACAACTAGCTTTCCTTGGCCTAGACATTTAAAGAGAAGGAATACCAGTGTCTAAGGAGCTAGAACTCACAAAGTAGGCAACCGCACAGACCACAGGACAAAAGGCAGAGAAGGACTCACATGCTTAGAAAGTCACTGCAGCCTTACACTGAATCCTAGAAAAGATAGGTTCGAGAAAAAAAGAGGAACTTAATAAATATTCCCTGTCTGACAGGCTGAGGCCCTCAGCTCTCCCCAGAGGTACTTCCTGTCTATGGAAAAGAACAGTCCTCTGTGCGTTACACATGGCACTAGGCCACTTAATACCATGGGTGGCTGCCTCTGGCTGAATTTAAACTTAATAACTAGTTTCTTGATTTAGAATATTTAATGTTATAATTATATCTTTGTTAAAAAGCATGAAAAACCTCAAAACCTAAAGCAAAAAGACCTTTAAGTCAAAAGGTATATAAAGATTAATTTTAAAAAATCACAAAGCTTGTTAATTCAAGCCACTAATCACTCTGAGAACTCAGAATTTGGCTTTGCTAAATATGGTAAACTGCAGTCTTTCTGGTACAGCCTGCTTGTGGCTCTCCACAGAGACAGACAGGATGCCCAGGGGTGCTTATATGACTTTCATCTTTTTTCAGTTTGACTGAAAATCTAATCATGTGCTAAATCTAGATCATAATCAATAATTAATTTTATGTTCTTGTATTATATGCCTGGAGGACATAAAACCTGACAAAAAGCAATGGCCACATGAGTGTTTCATCTGGGGATCCAAACCCTGATGAGCTGATTCTCAGGGAGAAATGGAGCTTTAGAGTCAATAAGCAAGTGCCCTGTCCTCATGGACTGATGCACAGATTTTAAAATGTTATAAAATTAGAACCTACTGCACTACCAAAAGAAGTCATTTCCATTAGGAAAACAAACAAACAAACAGACAGACACAGGCAGAGTATCTGAAACCCAGGCATTTTCAGATTTGGAATATCTGCAAATATAGTAAAATAATGTGAGGCAAGGATCCAAACATAAACACAAAATTCATTTCTATCCTATATTCACTGTACACATAGCCTGGAGATCATTTTAATTTTTAAATTTTACTCATCTGTTTGTTTGTTTGTTATGTGTGTAAGCCTTTACTCATTGAGCCACGTCTGAAACATGTTGCTGGCCCTCATTTTTATATAAAATATTTTGTTTCTGTACATCATATATATATATATATATATATATATATATATATATATATATAGAGAGAGAGAGAGAGAGAGAGAGAGAGAGAGAGAGAGAGAGGAATCCAGTGACAAGCTGATTAAAGCATTCCACAGTTTGCTATTTTGATTAGGATGCCCACTCAGTACCAAGACATTACTGACACTAACTTCAACTTGATTTTTCAAACAATGTTTGGGTATAGGTATGCTTCTAAGGGGAAATTAAACTCATAGATAACGGTGGGAAAACCTTTGAATGGCAGAGACAAGTTTTAAAAACACGAAGCTGAAAACGTCAAGGTGGACAGAATGCTCTAGAATTTTGTCCATGTGAAATTTTGGAAATAGTAGGAGGGATGTGCTTTTTAGCCTCAGATCCAGTGCTGTGCCTGGATTTTATCTGCAATTATTTCAGTCCATATTTGGAACCTCATATTTATTACCAGGAAGCACTTTTGTTAGTTTTAAGAGGAGACAGTTTAGTCAGAGAAACACAATGCACACTGCTGCAGTGGCTGTCAGGCTGGGTCTCCATGGAAACCATGAGGACTCCATGCTACCATTCTGAGGACTAAGGCTTACAAGGGAAGTTTACCTTTGAACAGAAATCATTTTTCCTCCTTTTTCTGCCCTCTGCTTCTGAGGACACCACAGAGAAGAACTCAGCTGGCAGTAAAAGTTATAATTTCATTCTCTACCCAGCCTAATAAGTAAACTTTTCATGCATAGTTACTAAGTAGGAGAAATACCAATAGTTTTTACATAAAATGATGAGTTAAGCAGTTCACGCTAAAATAAACAGCTCTTAAAAACTTTTGTCTTTCTTTATTGACTTTCTGAGCTGGCTCTCATAAAGGTTGGGTAAATATTTGAATGACCTCACACTCACACCTGAGACATTTTACCAGGTAAGCATGTTAACACTGACCTCTAGTTGTGAAGTAATAGATCGGATGACTATATCCAAGGTCTATTCTTTCATTCAGAGTAACAGCCTAACTGGGAATAAAAACACTACATATAAGTGACCTGTAAAGATTTTTAATGTAAAATATTTAACAACTGGGACCATTGAGATAAAGGCATCTCTGCCAACTGAGCCTAACAATATGCACCTGACCTCAGGGACCACACAGTGGGAAGAATTGACCCCCAAAAGGAACAAACATGAAGGATGTGGCACATGCCCCCCAATACATACATACATACATACACACATTCGCACACATATGTGCATAAAATCACTTTTAAATGTTCCTATTCCTATTAGCAAGTATGTTTCCTGGCTTTTCTTAAAAGTTGTTTGCATCTAGATATTGCTAAGAAATTATTTAGACGTATAAAATAAAAATTTGCCTCCCACCCCTCAACAATCCATTTAGTGTCCTCTGAAAGTCTTACAAGTTTAGCTAATAGTCAACCATGTCTACTTTGGGTCATGACACTTCCCAGAGTACTGCTACCAACACCCCACTTAGTACAGTAGGCTATGCAGGAGTGTGCTGATATCTGTGAACTGAGATCTAATTATGCCTTTGACACATTATCTTAGAACTGAAACATTGTTTTCAACAAAATACATAAAGACAGAGCAGATCCAGATAAGTGACACAAGAGAGAGATATGACAAGTTACTGTATGAAAAGGAACACAGGAGGTAACTCCCAAGCATAAGAGATAAAGCTGTCACACCAGGAAATGCAGTTCAAAAAAGCGCGGATGAATTTTGAGGGGAGCTTCAGAAAGGAAAATGGGGCACAAAGAAATGTTTTTCCAGAAAGTGTTTGCCAGGAAGCAGCCACTACAGCACCCTTCAATACAGCTCCCCATCAAGCAGCCTCCTGTCCGCTACAGCGCCCCCTTCCAACATGGCTTCCTGTCCGCTACAGCGCCCCCTTCCAACATGGCTTCCTGTCCGCTACAGCGCCCCCTTCCAACATGGCTTCCTGTCCGCTACAGCGCCCCCTTCCAGACACCGCTTCCTGTATGCTCCTCAAGCTACCCTGAAGCTTTCCTCAGATCAGCAAAGAAAGGCCATTTGAAAGTCACTTTTGCCAGGGCCACAGAGTGAGGCTGTCATTACTGAGTGCTCAGACCTCAGTGCTGAATTCACTGTTAGAAGCAGACACTAACACAAGAGGAAGACTCCTTTACTGTTGTTCTCTATTCACTTTTTCTAACCATATTGTTATCTACGGGGGGGGGGGGGGGCTCAGGAGAGGTTCACTTGGTGACAGTGCGAGCTCTGAAGCCATGAGGTCCTAAGTCTGAATCCTCAGCTTTCCCATAAAAATCCAGGATGGCTGTGCACACACAAATCCATAAGGAGTAAAGCTGAGACCTTCAAAATAAATACACTAATTCCTGGTGACATGATGAATCTATTTTAAGTTCTACCCAAAATTTACAGGTAGTCTTCAAATGAGTTTATATTTACAACTTTTATGTCAACCAGTTTGGGATGAGTTTTGTCATCTGCAGAAAACACTTCTACTAGCCACTCAGGTGACTGCACACTAACATATCTTTGCCTCTATGAAGAAATGCACTTCAAATGTCAGCTTTAGAAGCAGACAATATCAATGCAACAACCTGAGTAATCAAGTAGCTAAATGTCTGTAAACAAAAATATATCTTTTAATCAACATTCCCCTGGTGTCCTGAGGTAAGAAGGAAGGATTCTTCAACTCTGGAAACAGGAACTTCTTACAGCAACTCAATTAACTACTCCTATATGTGGATACTTAATACAGTAAATAGAGAGAAGTCTGTTTGTAAATGGTATCTCCAGTATTTTTTAAGAAACATGCAATATTTTCAGCTCTACAGTCTACAAATTTTCTGGTTATTAGACCTAGTAATCTGGAAATCTGCACTAAAGAAAAATGTGGACAAGTGTGTAGGTATACAGGTAAATTACATGCATATATGGGAACAGATATATTTAAAAGACAATCCACATCTATTAGTACAAAGTAAAAAACATACTGTTCTCTGACAAAGTTAATTACAGAATATCCTGTTGAGTCATGACCCAACTGTTGGAAATGTCTTTGTGTGGTTTACACAGACACCAGGGAAGACAGCACATTATCAAAGTTATCTTCATGATGAAATATGGAGGAGATGCAATCTTTGCTTCTTTGCACTATTCAATTTTTTTTTTTTAAAGACGATAAGGATGACCTGCTTCTTGGTTTGTCTGTCTGTCTGTTTGTTTCCTTGTTTGCTTGTTTGTTTTATTGGGTCTAATTGGTTTTGGAGACAGGGCATCACCGTAAAGCCCACACTGCCTTATACTTCAGATCCTCTCAACTCAGATTCTAAGTTCTGGGATAACAGGCATGCCTCACCAGGACCCCAGAGAGTTACTACTATTACAATCAGTACAAGTCAAATATCAAATTAACTTTTCTTATATGTGAATAAAAGGATTCAATATTCTTTTGTTATGAGACTGAGAAATAAGAGAAAAATATCAAAAATAAATAACCAAGGATCCTCCGTAAACCACAACTGTGAGGCTGTGAACACACACAAACAATGGTAACTCGAAGGATGACTGTCCCACTGACTCAATGAAAAGAAAAACAAGAGTTAAAGTTCTTTACAGAAAGAAAAGCAATTAGCACATGCTCCAAAATGCAATGCTTACATACAGAATTCCAAGGAAATGAACTATTTAAATAATGAATAAAGTAATACAAACACATGATACAGCCAATTCTGTATGTGTCTCTTGTAAATTTGCTTTGAGGAAACAGAACTATGTGGTAAATGTCCCACCACTATAAAATATTTACAATGTTCTTTGCTGGTGTTTTCTCAATAATTAATAATTTCACAGTGTCTGACATATTCAGGTTAAAAGTCAATGAAAACTATAGGAGAGGACAATAACAGTATTCTATCTCTAGTTAACTATCAAAAACTGTCACAAAAATATAATTATAGATGTCTCAGTGGTTAAGACCACTTATTGCTCTTCCAGAAAAATCCTAGTTCAGTTCCTAGCACTTATGTTGGGTGGCTCACAACCACCTGTAACTCCAGCTCCAGAGAATCTAACAATCTTTTATGGCCTTGTTCTGTGCTTACAGCATACACACAGGCAAACATACACATATATATTCATATATGGTGTGTTGTATAACATATACATATACATATATGATATATAATATATATATATATAATGTGTTTTAATGTGTCATTCTGAGTCCAGTTTGCTTAACAGTTCGTTCTTTTTGGAAGCATATAGCTTTCATTTGATATTAACTTAGAATTTCAAACACTACACTATAAAATGATATAAAGTTAGCATAATTATTTTATCACTGAGAAACATTAAAGTGAAACCAGTTAACTAAGAAAAAAGAGAATTACTCAGCATCATTATACTTCCTACATCTTTTTCTTAACTCTTACAATGCATGTACATCTCACAGACAAGACATCTACACTTAGAAATGTTAAATAACTTTCAAATTTTCACACAAGCATTATGAGTCAATCATCATTCATCTGACTTCAAAATAATGACATGCTTTTATCTCTCAAAGAAACTGACAGCACTTGAAGGCCAGGCAGCTTCAAACATTTACCAATTTCTTCCAGAGGTTATTTTTAACAATATACAATAACTTTCTATAACCTTATGATTTATAACAATAAGTGCATGCATGAGCATGTGTCCATGCGCAGAGACCACAACAAGATGTTGGGGTGCCCTCCTCCATTGCTCTCTATGTTAATGCTGTGAGACAAGGTCTCATAAAGAAGCAGACACCATTTCCATTAGAGCAGTGAACTCTCAGGATTTACCTGTCTTCCCCTTTGGAATGCTAAGGCTTCAGTGCTTGTAACTATGCCTAGCATTTCACATTGGTGCTTGGGTTTAAACTCAGGTCCTCCCCCTCCGACTTGGAGAACAAGTGCTCTGGCCCACTGAGCCAACTCCCAGACCTATAAATATTGTTTAAATTAATGTATACTCTTACAACTCCCTTTTGATATATTATTGTGCTCTCATTTTATAGAAGATAATGAAACAGAAAATGTTTGGAGTTTGCCCATATTTTTAAGATTTATTTACTTATTTTATGTATATGAGTATACCATAACTATCTTCAGACACACCATAAGAGGGCATCAGATTCTATTACAGATGGTTGTGAGCCACCATGTGGTTGCTGGGAATTGAACTCAGGACCTCAGGAAGAGCAAACAGTACTCTTAGCAGCTGAGCCACCCCTCCAGCCTCTGAGTTTGCCCATTCTTAAGCATATACTCAAGAGAGTACAAAGCAAGAATCCAAACAGACACTTATATGCCAATATTCAGAGAGAGATTATTCACAATAGCAAGTAGGCTGAAAATCTTAAGTGTCTACTAATGATGAATAGACAATACTGTTATATATACAGCTATATATTATTCAGCCATAAAAAAGGAATGAGGTATTGACACATTCTACAGCACAGATGAACTTTGCAAACGTTGTTAAGATAGACATCAAAGAACAGTTAGATTATTCTACTTATGAGGTACCTAGAGGAGATAATTCATAAGACCAAAGTAGAATGGAGACTTTAATATCTTCAGGAAGAGAGGTGCTGAAACATTTTTAAGTGGGTACAATGCTTCTGTCTGTGATAATGAAAATGTTTTGAAAACTAATAGTGTTTACAGTTGTATGACTTTGTAAGCATACTTGCTAGTGCTGAACTGTACACCGAAACACAAAATGATTCATTTTATAGTGTGTATATATGTGTATACACACACGAACAACAATAAAATATTCCATTGCAAACATTATCTAGAAGTGGACAAATTAGTAGCCAATATTCTTACTACTACCCTTCAACTAAGTTAGTGAATGGAATCAATGATAGCAACAGAGCGTGGTTAAAGAATCTGCTAGACAGACCTAGGTTAGGATCCTGGCTATACCACTAAGCTAGCTTATTATGGATTCAGAACAGGCCGTGACATGTAGAGTCCCTTAATAAAGGTTAAAGCCAGCTGTCACTGTTACTAATCTTTATTAGCTACATAAATACAAGAAAAACAGCAGAATGTACTTTGTTACAGATAAATTTAAAACCAATGTTCATCAAACATATAAACACTAAGTTTAATAATTAATATTAATTGTTATTAATTAATATGATTAAGACCTCTTTTATAAGCAAATCTCAAACCAAAGAGGTAGGGAACTTTGGAGAACAGGAAAAGTTACTTTGGATAACAGGGAAAGTATTTCTTAACAGGTCATATATTAACTAACACAAAACAGGTGGAAAAAAGCTATTGTAGAAAAGTTTGGGTTTGCAATCTCTGAGAGGCAACAGCAGCATTAAGTAAAGGCTAGAACTAAAAAGGGACTTACAAGAGTGAAGGAATACAAAAATCCCACTGAGCTCCATTAGGCTAGACCAGAGGCTCTGAGTAGACAGAAAACAGAGCTCATGGTCCAGCCAAGACAGGGCTGTGATCCTAATGTTCATTGTAGGATGAATTAATCTAAAATTCATAAGCACATTTCAAGAAAAAAATCTAGATTTACACTTGAGGATTTATTTGCAGCACATTGTGTTTGGGGGGCTGGAATTAGAAGAAATCTACAAGTTCAAAGAGTAAGTAGTTGTTATTCATGACTTATAATAAAGCACTAAGTGGCTTTTAAAATCCTGTTAATTAAAAGTTTTCCAGATATGGGGAAAAAGCTAACATTATACAACCTTAGAAAATTAATAAGGCAGATAGTACAAGTGTCCCTAATGTGCTTAATTTTAATATGATAAATGAATGTAAAGACCAGAAAAGTAGTAAAATATGTAATATTTCTAGCCTAGTATAGGATTAAAACCCAGTATTTGCTGACAAAAATGTACGAGCTCGATCCACTTAGCCTCTTGTTACTCTTGTTACTAAAAAGAGAAGCAAAGAAGTTTCCTTTTTGCATTTGTCTCAGTCTTAGCAACTTCAGAACAGACACAATCGTGAGCGCGTGTATATAAACACATATACAGAAGCGCGGGCACATAGTCACTTCATATCCCAAGTGCCTAGCATATAGTACCTATCAATGGAGTTCAGCAAGTAAATATTTCTGAGTTATCACAAAAGTGGATAGATACCAAAGAAATTAAGAAGCTTCAAAATCAAAGTGACAGCAAACTAATTTCTAAGTAGCTACCTACCATGTGTCAAGCACATTACTGTTTTTAATTCTCGAGGTCCCTTTCTGAAAGTTCTGTTTCACAGGTTTTATAAATCAATAACAGTGTCAAAAACGTAAAGCCAAAGTCGCACTATAGCAAAATTTGATCTCGGCTCTCTGGCATCTGTGTAGGCCTGCAGAAGGAAGGCATGCTTCTTTCCAGAGGTAACCATGCTCCTTCCCCTTTTCCCTCCCCCTTCACCCTAATACTCCTACATTTCTATCTTCAAGTGTAGTTATCCCCCTGCTCCAACCCACCCCTGCCCGCTTTCGTGACTTCCTCCAAGCTCAGTGACAGCCAGCCTAGAATTTGGGTCTCGGCACTGGGCAAAGGATTCGCCCCTCGCCTTAACTTTGTCTGAAGTAACTTGGGTTCATTTAGCTTCATAGGCCCAAGAATTCGGCCTCACAAACAGTGCCCTGGGGCGCCGGCCTGCTTAGGCTACAAAGCGTGGGGCCAGAGTAGGGGGAGTCTGAGCCCGGAGGGGCGGACCCGGGAGGCGCACTAAAGTGGTTTCCACGGCAACCGAGGTCGGCAGCACCAGGTTCCGCCCCGCCGCTCCGCCCCTCCGCGGCGCGAGAGCCGGAACCTGCGGCCCCAAGTGAATCCGAGACCAGCTGTCAGTCCGCTCACCTCGTAGCGCGTGGTGCATGCCACCAATGCCACTGTATAGCTCCAGGACACGCAGTGGTTCCATCCTCTCGCAACCGCGACCGCGACCTGGAAACTAGGCCTACCGGTCCAACGCTTCTCTTATTCCCCCACGTCCGCTCCGCTCCCTTCGCTCTGGTTCCGCGGCTTTTCAGTTCCCCCAATCTCCTGTTCCTCTGGCTGCAGATTAAAAGAGCAGTTTGGAGCCTGAGGGCTAGCAGTCGTTAGGAAGGGGACAAAGGACAGACAAACTATGAATAAGGCCTCCCAAGTGAGAGGCTGCCACTCCTTAGCCTGATTTGTGCTGTTTCTTCCTTGTGTTGTGTTTTCTGCTGCCTTGAGTGAAAAAGAAACCCCTCAGTAGAGAGCTGAAACCGCCCTTGGCTTTGAAGTAAATTACTGATTAGAATACATCTTTTTTTTTTTTTTTAAACCGCGGGCTTCTTTTGTTCTTTTCAAGTCTGACCTGATCAAGCATTTCTTTGAGGAGTCTTGGGCACATATCCATATGCTCCCTGGTGTACCTGTGCTAGAGTATGAAGTTAAAGCCTACCAGGCTCTTCCTCAAAGAAAGCTACAGAATTAAAGTTCTTAAAGTCGAGCCCTATGGGCCCATTCATAATAGGGAGGATACCTACTATAAATGAAAATAGGATTCATCCTATTTACCTCTGATGTGTTTATAAAAAGAGAAAGATGTATAGGAATATCATCTGGGGGGGGTGTGTGGTGAGGTGTAGGAGAAGGGGTGCCTCAGTGGGCCCATGCCAAGGCATCTCTTCCCCCGTGAGGGACCAGCCACACGATAATATAGTATAGAATAGAGTTTACTCAGGGCATGGGGAGGGAGGTTAAGAGAGGCAGAGAAAAGCAGAGAGAAGGAGAAGGTAGAGAAGTAGAGGTCGGCCATGACCACGTGTAGAGAAGGGAGAAAGAAAGGAGGGAAGGGAAGAGCCCAAGAGGGCAAGAGAGAAGAAAGGGGTAAGCAGGAGTAGGAGAAGCAAGAGAGAAGGGAGGTGCAAGCAGCCCCATTAATAGTAGGCCAGGCCTACCTGGCTATTGCCAGGTAACTATGGGGAAGGATATACCTGGCTGTTGCCAGGTAACTGTGGGGTAGACATATGTTGTTTTTTTTTTAATTGAAATAGATTTTCTTCTTCACATAATATATCCTGATTACAGTTCCTTTTCCTCTACTTAAGTACCCATATCTCCTCCCCACCCCATCAAGATCCACCCCCCTTTCTGTCTCTCATTAGAAAACAAATGGGCTTCTATAATAATAAAATGAAATAAGATAAAACAAAAACTAACACATCAGTGTTGAGCAAAGCAAACGGAAAAATGCCCAAGAAAAGGCACAAGAAACAGAAAACTCATTTGCACACTCATAAAAACACTAAACTGGACAAGAACAAGTAGGGTAAAAAGAGAGAAGGAAATATATAAATATATAAATAAGATATAAATCTTATTATATATAAATAAAATAAAACTAAAACAAGCTAAGAATTAAAGGAGGAGGAGCCCTGACAGAACACTATAAGAATCCCCAAAGATGCTATTTGTTAGGATTCTGTCTAAGCTCCACCCCACAGTTACCTGGCAATAGCCACTAGGTCTGGCCCACTATAAAAGGGGCTGCTTGCCAGTCCTCCCTCTCTCTCTCTCTCTCTCTCTCTCTCTCTCTCTCTCTCTCTCTCTCTTATCCTCTCTCTTTTACTCTCTTAGCTTCTCTCTTGCCCTCTTGGGCTCTTGTCTCTCCCCCTTCCTTCCCCCCCCCCACATGGTCATGGCCGGCCTCTACTTTTCTACTCTCTCCTCCTCTCTGCCTTTCTCTGCCTCTACTACCCTCTCAACTCCCCTCCCATCCCCATGCCCTGAATAAACTCTATTCTATACTATACCATCCTGTGTCTGGTCCCTCAGGGGGAAGGGATGTCTCTGCATGGGCCTGCTGAGGTGTCCCCTTCCCCCACATGCCCATAGAACATATTCTTATGCCACTTTCTCTTTCTATGATCACAACACTATTGAGTTCATTTTCTGTTGGCCATCGACTGCTGGGCACACAGCCTACTCTTAAGGGTAGTTTGTTTCCCCAGTGAGACTCCCTTGGAGGAAACTAACTTTTCATTTGCAAGAGGTTATCAGCCGGATATTAGTTCTGAGTTAGAGATGGGACATATGCCTATTTCTCCTTTCAGGAATCTGACATTAGGGCATGATAGGGAGTTAAGTTCAGACAAGAATCTGACATTAGGGTGGGACAAAGAAGCAGTCTTTAGTCATGATTATGACTTTAGGCTAGGACAAAGAAGTAGGCTCAAACATCTTGATTATCCTTTAGAAACAGCCATCACTGGAGTAATCATGGGGATTTATGTTTATTGTCTTCCTTTTTCCTCATTATACTACTATAGATCTTAATACCTGCATGTAATTAAAATGGTATAAAAGTGGATTGGAAATTATTAAACCCACCTTCAGTCTCAAAATTGACTGAGGTCATGCTGCAACATTGTATAATTGTCTCTTTTTAATCCTCGCTCCTGTGCTGGAGAACCTGTTGACTGACTGAGCAGACTTGGTCAGGCCCCATCTGGTGCAGGCCTGTGCATGCTGCCTCAGTCTTTTTAAAGAGTTCAATATGTGTTGATCATGTTGATTTAAAGGACCTTGGTTTCTCAGTGTCCTCCATTCCCTCTGGCTCTTACACTCTTCCCATCTCTTCTTCCATTGTGCTCCCTGAGTCCTTAGGGAAGGGGTTTGATGGAGACCTCCCATTTATGACTGAGCATTCCAGTGCTCTCTACATAAGGTCTGGTTGTGGGTCTCTGCATTTGTTCCTGTTCTGCTACAGGTGAAAACTTTCTCTGATGATGGCTGAAAAAGATACTGACTCTCAAACAACTCAAGCTGTCACCAAAACTATAAGTTATTCTCTATAAACTGACAGCAAGTCCCCATTGCTGAAGACAACACTTATACAATTCATTGAACATGAAGCCAAGTTGGTACCTACATAGAGCCTCTACCTCAGCATGCTAACCTCTTTGGTTTAGGAAGTTATTCTGCATGCTAGCTACTAAAGGAGGAATGCAAACACCAACCCAGCCACAGACACTTTGATATACATTGCTGTCCTGCTTGAAAGTTTTGTTAGTGAGATGGTGGCATAAACTCTATGAGAATAGTCAACCAACATCTAACTGGTCTTAAAGCCCAATTTTTAAAATAGCCAATATACTTCGTCCTTTTTATGTTTTCTGTACTTGTTGGTCACTTATTTTGATAAGAAAAGATGTTGTACAGTAGAAGGACAACTTGAAACTAGAATTTAGCCTTGACATTGCCAATAATTGTTTGTATGACTTTGCAATAATCTGTTTTCCTCGTCATGAAAAAGAGGGAAGAAATGGTTATTTAGTGTTTTTCAGTTCCAACAAACCATTGCTGGGTTAGTATTTGATAGAGTAGTCTCTGATTTAGCCGCACATTCAAACTGAAATATCCAGACAGAAAGCTTTTCAAATGTCTTATGATAATAGAATATTTAACCAATTCAGCTTACAGAAACTACATACACACTAACATATAATTACTGAAAAGTTTTTCTAACACATTATGTAATATTATCAATAAATATTCATATGTAAAATGTAGAACTATAAATAGGAAACCACACAGTGTCAGATATTTGTATATATACTCAACAATCAATATATTAAGTAAATCTAAAATAGTGGTTCTCTACCTTCCTAATGCTGCAACTCTGTAATACAGTATCTCAGGTTGTAGTTGTCCCCAACCATAAAAGTATTTTGTTGCTACTTCGTCACTGTGATTTTACTGTTGTTCTGAATTGTGATGTAAATATCTGTTATACAACCCCCAAAGGAATCTTGACCCACAGGTTGAGAATTACTGATCTAGAATTTTTTCAGCTGTAAATTGAAGTAGTTATGACCAAAGATCTTACTCTGTAGGGAAGTCAATACATATACAAATGACAGAGTTAATAAGATAATAGCTTCCTGGGGGAAAAAGGACCAGACCTCACACAGGTTGGTGACATTCTGATGACAATAACATTTAAGTTTCTTCACACTGGGACCTCAATATATTCTTTTTTCATTATATTTTCTTTTCTCCTTGATCTCTGCTATAATACCTGCTTGTCATTCCCCACACATCCCTTCTCTTCTCTGCTTATATTGTTTGCTATGTTCTTATTGTTTGCCTAGAAATCCTATGGAACCTTCTTAATGGATTCCTAGGATAAAAATTCAGTTCATTTCCATTACTCAGGTTGAAATGGAGATCTTCCTGTTTCTAGAACTACACCCTAACCATTTCCTGTGGCCCAGTTTTCACCTTACAGAAAACATGTCTTTTCTTTAATGTACTATTTCCTGTCTAAAGTCAACCACACATGATGGTTACTTCAAGGTTGGAAACTAGGGCTAGAGGCATGGTTCATGGGGTGAAGGTTTTTGTCACTGAGCTTGAGCACCCAGGCCCACATGGTGGAAAGAGAGAACAGAACCCCTTAAGCTGTCCCCTTTACTTGTGTACTATGATGTGCATGCACACACACTGATGCATGGATACAAATGCACTTTTATACATTTCAGAGAAGAGTGGAAACTTTACAGTAATAATTTATGATGATCTCCATAGAAACACTTGTAGATGTTAAGGTCCCCTAGAGTCCAGTTGGCAGTACTGACTATGTTTTTGAGAGCAATGGGGAGGCTTGGACAGTGGTGGCACAGTGGGAAATCACAGAATCAGACTGTCACATTAGTAGAGAGAGGGACATAATGGAAAATAGAAACAAATACCAAAAACTTGCCATTTTTAGTGAATTTTCTCTCAAAAGGGAAAAATCTGTTTCTAAATCAATGTACATGAACACCATGAAAATAAAGGTACATATGTAAAATATATCAGAAATAGTTGACACAATGTAATACCAAGGAATAAATTAAAATAATAATAGCACACTGTTGATCGTTGAGGGGCTTCATTGCATATCTTGGAGTCTAATTATGTGTCCTCCTTTCTCTCTTGCCTGTCACTAGTAACTTCCAAAACTCACCAAACTGCCAAATGCTTAAAATATGTTTGGCAGTAATCTTTGAGATTCTGTTATCCAAGTGAGTCTTTATTCACAAGTGAAATGTGGTTTGGATTCCTATATAGGCTCACATCTAAAGGGACAATACCCTGCTTATGCCAACTTTAGGAATGAGCAAGTAGAATTTTAGGTTACACAGAGAAAGAATGGTCCTTATAAATTGCAGAGGAAATGAAAAAGTCATCATTTAGAATAAATTAATGATAAGTGTCCTCAGAAGAGGAAATTATACTTGGAAGAAATGTTCGGAGTTACTTTTAGAGTATGTCTCTGCACTGACTTTGAAGAAATGATTCTATAATGAATTGTGTCATGGATAAAAATGCAATCTCAAGTGCCAGAATACAGATGGAATAATAGGCCTGGATTTCCTGTCAATCTGGATTTAGGAAAGTCACTTAACCTCTGAAAAAAATGTAGCACTAATAGAATGCATGGCGGTAAAGATGAAGTGAGGATTAAAACACTTAGCCTAAAGTTACAGCTTAGAAGTAAAATGCCCCCAAAGTGTCATGTGTAGAAGACTTGCGTGTTGGTATTATTGAGAAGCAATGCTAACATGAGGATGCTAACTTTGTCAATAGACTGTTCATAGGTGAATGGACTGTTGGGTTGTGAGGACTAAGTGGGAGGAAATAGGTCACTTGGTTTCGAGTTTGATGTGTACATCTTGTTCCTGTTCCCTTCCTATCTTTCCTCTGGTTCCTCGACACCATAAAATAAACAGCTTCCTCATATCCCTTACTTCCATGATGTTCTGTCTCACCT
This sequence comes from Tokudaia tokunoshimensis, assembly GCA_036184795.1. Taxonomy (NCBI): domain Eukaryota; kingdom Metazoa; phylum Chordata; class Mammalia; order Rodentia; family Muridae; genus Tokudaia; species Tokudaia tokunoshimensis. The sequence continues at coordinate 65,529,070 of BTHU01000022.1, read as the reverse complement.
CAGAGGCCAAGCAATGGATCTAGCCAACCTTGGTCTGAAATTGTGAAACTAAATCGAATTTCACATTAAAACCATTAATTAATAGTTGAACATTGATTTTCAACTGAGCATTTAACTGTCAACTAGACATAGTCTAGAATCTCTTGAGAAGGAGTCTCAATTGAGGAATTGCCTTGATAAAACATGCCTGTGGATTTTTCTGTGGCAGATTGTTTTGATTATTTGTTGATGTAGGAGGGTCCAGCCCACTGTGGGCAGCTCCATGCCCTGGGCAGGCAGCTCTAATTTATATTTAAAAAGCCAGCTAAGCATGTGTCTGAGAGCAAGCCAGCCTTCACCCACGGTTAATAGCTCCAGCTTCTGCTCAAGTGTCTGCCCTGATTTTCCTGAATGAATGACTGTGAGCTGAAACTGTAAATACACTATATCCTCTCTTCCCCTAAGATACGTTTTCACACAGCAACGGAAAAGAAGCTAAACACTGATTTAAACAAAAAAAAAAAAAACCTTTTATGGAAGAAAAGAAACTCAAAAGCAAAAATTTTAGACAAACATTCCATCTCCTTGCCAGTGTCCAATCACCTTGGTGATAGATTGTCACCTAGGAAAAGAAACAGGGAAGGAAATGTGTTCTATCTGGGACAGGATAAACTCTCAAGAGAAAAAGACCAGATGGAAAATAAACTTCCTGGTGACTTTTAGGAGAAGTAATTTCCCGTTAAAAAGTATATTCTACAACATACAGCATTGCATATTACTATTTAAAAGGATAGTGATCCAAAGGAAGCTTACAGTTTCTCTAAAAATGTAGAAGCCATGATCCTGCTTGATTTTTACCTCAGTTATAGGTAATAGCACTGATTTTGTTCTTTTACTTCAGTTATAGGTAATAGCACTGATTTTGTTCTTTTGACATTCTTGAGATTCCTACTTAAAAAATGTTCTGGGAAAGAACTTCAAGACTATGTCTTAGTTAAAGATAACAGGATTCTGTCTTTAAAATCTCATTCATGGTCTCATAGACAGTGTGAACCAGAAGAAACCTTAACAATTACTAGACCCGGTGCTTTTCACACCACTCTTTAGAGATAGAGCATTTTTTTCAAAATAATTTTCATTTAGAATGGGTGTAGAGTGATATGATGAAACAGAGCAGATGCACACAAGGAGACACACAGACATACACACACTCACACATACATATATACACAGAGAAGCCCACACAGAAGCATACATATGTACTACACACATGTACTTGGACACACATGCATACAGATACATATATATGCACACAAATACACAAATGCACATAGACACATGCACACAGATACATATGCAAGCACACACATAGACACACACATGCACACATATGTACATAGACACAGAGAGAAACAATGTGCACACATGCACACACACACACACACACATCTATCCTGTTGTCAAAGCACAAATACTAGCAGACTAACAAAAATACCTAATCATCTCTTCTATCCCATCCATCCTGTGCCTACTTCTAAATGACTTCATGAGACCTGGATTGTAAAGCACTGATTTAATCCAACCTGAGCCGTAGAGATGAAGATGTGGAGACTTAGGACACTTGTGAGTCTTTGCCTAATGCCACAGCTTTGTGCAGATCCTGAAAGTCCAGCTCATGATACAATAGAATCTTTTCTTTATCTGTTTTCTTTTATTTACACTCATTTACTTATTTGTGTGTGAATGTGGGTATGTGTGAGTACACGTGTGTGGGTACCCATACATGTAGCAATAAGATGATAATCAGTAAGAGTTGATTCTCTCCTTCCATTATGTGGGTTTCCGGGATTGATCTCAGGCTATCAGGATTCGAAGCAAGCTCCTTTACCTGCTGAACCATCTTGCAGGTCTTTTTCACTTTACAAAAAACTTTGCCATAACATGTTGTGGATAGCTCTGGTGATGTTTGCATTTTGAGGTTAATTCTGCTTTTCCAGGAGAGGCTGTCTGGAATGATGAATGTGTCAAGTACTCAGGTGACTTCTTTTGAACCTTCCTTGGAATGAATAAAAGGACCAATCACTGGGAGTTGGCAGGACTTCCATGTTAGACGGAGGAAGAAAAGAAGCAGGAGAGAGTTAGGGGCTTTTTGGACAGGGATAGCGAGAGGGCAAGATGTAGCTACGAGTGTCTCCAGGCTTATATGGAAGATCTGCCAGGATTCACTACCAGAAAATTTAGATTTAAAATGGCTTAAAAGATTAGAAGTCTAGTTGTTGCACCCAGTGATTGAGTTACCAATTGTTTCTGAACTAAGTTTGTGTGGCATTTTCCTTCACATGGTGGTTCAACTGGGTTCAAGAAAGAAAGGTACAGGGGCAAAGCGCGGGTTTGCCAGATGTGCACCACAAAGGCCGTGGGGTTTTGAAGCATGGGGCTGGCATGGTAGTGACCTACCAGTGGGAACTTAGCGAGCTGAGTGGAGAGATTTTGGAGCTCTGAGTCAGAGTCTCCATGAGATAACAACTGGCCAGCAAGACCCCTGGGACTGAGAGTAGCTGTGTGAAGCACGGGAACTGCCGTTTTTCTTTTTAGTATTTCCTGCAACACCATGTGATTTAACACATTCTTTCCTAATAATATTATACCAGATTTCCAAAAGGACTATATTATGCTTTGAGGGCATAGTTTGGTGACATAGTAAGAGCTTGTCTAGCATGCACAAGGCCCTGAGTTCAATTCCCAGAATGCACTTATACGTTCATGCACGCACATGTGTGAGCACACTCATATACATCCCCCCTCTTCCCCCCCACCCCCACTGCTCCAAAGAGTGTATTACCAAGAGGTCACTCTGTGAGTTACTTAATAAGACATCATCCTTAATTGTTTCCTACTCCAGCCTTTATTCTTCCAAGTGGAAAAATATGGCAAATGTTGAAACTAGAGGAAACAGGGTTTAATGGCACAAACAGCCGTTACCTCTTTGCTCTAGTAAATTCACCGGAGCATTTAGAACGCACTAGAGGTAACTAACATACAAGCAGACCCAGCTATGTGCAGAAAAAGAACCACACTTGTGCACACAGACTCTATAAAAGCCTTCTATTCTTTATAGTCAGTTTTGATGGCTACATCATCAAAATTGATAAACTACAACCTGAAGAAAGAGCCTATACAAGAATTGCCTATTTTGCCCTTATGTTTTTAAGTATTAGTTTGGATATACACCAGTATCATTTGCCATCAATGTCCCAACAGATATATCCAACAATTGAAATGCAATAGCACTTCTTTAGACTCGGCTTTAGTACATTTATTTATCCTATATAAGAAAAGCTGCATGTGTTTTAATTTGTTAAGAATAATGTGTTCATCTTTCCAAGTAACTTACATAAGTCTGAAACAAATATACCTCTTCCTCAAAACTACCTTTCACAGTTGCTACAGAGAGACCATCAACCCTTATTGCACAGAATTGACTTTTTCCTGCAAATGGACTCTGAGTATCTCCCTTCCATCTAAGGTAGTCAGCACTAAGTTAAAATACCTAAATTCCCCAAAGACTTGTACTGTGTTTGGTCAACCAAAAATACTGAGTGGCTAAAAGCAGCTACATTTTTATAGATGACAAAAGAATGTTCTACTAAGGTGATATTAAGTCAGACAATATCGACTAATCTATTTCAAGAAGGGTAGAGATGTTTAAAATGTTTATAAACCAGTGTTGATCTTTATAACTTTTTTACATGTGTGGGTTTTAGAAAGAAAAAAGATGGCACATTACTGTAATGCTGGAAGCCTGCAATCCCAGCAGTCTGCCAGCTCAGACTGGGGGATGGTCATGAGGCATAGGCAATCTAGCAAAGTCCAAGGCAAGCTAGGCTATAAGACTCTGCTTCAAAAAGGAACAATAACTTGAGACTCATCCCATGGGCAAGCACTGATAGCTGACACTATTAATGATACTCTGGACAGATGCAGAGGCCCACAGCCAAACAGTGGATTGAGCTTCGGGACTCTTATGGAAGAAATAGGAGGAAGATTTGCAGGCCCCATGGGTGATAGGAACTCCATAGGAAGACAAAAGAGTCAATTAACCTGGACTCTTGGGGGCTCTCAGAGACTGAATCACCAACTAAAGAGCATACATGGGGTGGACCTAGGCCTCCCTGCACATATGTAGATGTACAGCTTGGTCTTCATGTGAGTCCTGGACAGTTGGAGATGTGGGGGAGGTGCTATCCCAAAAGCTGTTGCCTGTACATGGGATATGTTCTTCTAGCTGGGCTACCTTGTCTGGCCTCAGTGGGAGAGGACGTGCCTAGCCTCGCAGAGACTTGATCCATAACACTGCAAGAGAACAAAAAGGAATAAGAAAAGAAATGCATGATTGGCTCAGGGTCACTTTAATAGATGTTCACCAGGCGAACAGATTGATTGGCAAGTCACATGGTCAGATTTTTAGAGAAGGAAGGAGATAAAATAACATTAGCTTTTAAAAATTATGAAAGTCACCGAGTAAAAAAGAGGAGGAGGAGAAGGAGGAGGAGGAAGAGGAGGAGGAGGAGGAGGAAAAGGAGGAGGAGGAGGAGGAGGAGGAGGAAGAGGAGGTATTTTGAGGAAGAATTTCACACTAGCAGTTAGAAATGTCTGGTTAGGAAGGAATGTCAGGAATCTGCCTGGAACAGCTCTCTTCACCCTTTTCATTTGAGAACTGAACAGGGCGGTAGAAAAATATAAAACAAAGAACATTGCCTATATGTCCTTGCAAAGCTGAGACTTTTGAAAACACAAACAGGTAATATTCCATTAACCTGACTCATGCTTTTTAAAATTCTCCTAAGGGAAAGGGGCTGATAAACACACACCGGAAATGCGGAGTGTGGGAAGCTCTGTCTGAGTGACAGTCTCCCTTCTGCCCAGTCTTTCTCCCCTTACTTAATGATAAAGCACTCACGTCACTGTGCATAGTTTAGAATGCAGGGACACATATACAAAAACAAAAGTAGATGTGAGAAGCCCATGAGTGATGCTTTGATGTCGCTTCTTAATTCTCACTAATTATCTTTTACCCATATCAAAATCTTGGGCATAATTACACACACACACACACACACACTCAGTCTCTTCATAATTTATCATTATTGGCTCTGCACTTCATTAGACACTCTAACTTTTAAATGGCATCTTTCCTGCCTGTTGTGAGATACAACAGCACACATGTGTAAGCCAAAGAATATCTGTTAAACCCCGACTGTGCCCTGTCCTCTCACATACCAATGTCATACACTCTGGGTATGTTTTTCACCTTCTTTCTATGGCTTATAAAAAAACAAAACTATATTTTCCTTTTTTCTTTGTCTTAAATACTTAGAAAACTCCTCTGTACAAAAGTCAGTATAAATGAACATTCCTGCCTATTAACATTCAAAGCTTTCTGATGGTTTCATCAGAGACTCTAAACTTGGGGTGACCGTGTTAAAGATATATAATTATTTACTAAACTTGTTGATCAGAACTGATTTCAAGAAAAGGTAGAACCCCAAATCCTACCAGCAATGCCCTTGACCTGTTGTCTTCTACATCCCTCACATTAAACAAATGCTTTCTTTTACAAGCGAAAGGAAGAAAAGTCTTATTTTCCTTGCCTTGTTTTGTATTGATATCAAGGATCTTTATTCTTTTACTGGTCATATGAAATTCTTTCATTTTATCAACTACTTGTGATATTTGTAATTTTGTTGCTGAAATAATATTGTAATTCTTATTAAATCATCATATTTTATTTTCATTTGTTATTATATTATAAACAATCCCCATTCTATCATTCTTCCACTTAGGTTTGCTATGTTTTATGAGGCACAAAGTATTTCATTTTCTGAGTCAAGTATGTATATATGGGTATATATGTCTACCATTTTATCGGTATTATTCTCCATGATAATCTTTAATTTTAACATTTTTTCTTATATTTCTTCAATTTTATCAGAAATATTTTCCATGTAAATCTTCAATTTTGTCAGAAAATGTTTATAATTCCACTTTCAATCATTTTAGGAATATTTTTATGCCTACCATTTTATTGGTATAATTTTCCATGATAATCTTCAATTTTAACATTTTTCTATATTTTTCTTCAATTTTATCAGAAATATTTTCCATGTAAATCTTCAATTTTATCAGACAATGTCTATAATTTTACTTTCAATCAACTTAGGAACATTTTTTTTTTTTTGGCTCTCTTTTTTTTTTTTTTTTCATAGCAGCCTTATTTATTTTTTTTTAATTTAATTTTATTTTATTTTTTTAATTTACATTCCAAATCACTTCCCCTTTCCCGTTTCCTCCCTCCCCGAAAGTCCCATAAGCCCCCTTCCCTCCCTCTTTTCTCCGTTCAACCCCCTCTCATTACTCTGTCCTGGCGTTCCCCTACATCCAGTCTTTCCAGGACCAGGGGTCTCTCCTTCCATCTTTTTAGAAATCTATTGATATGCTGATTGTGTCTAGGGTATTCTGAGATTCTGGGTCAATATCCCCTTATCAGTGACTTCATACCATGTGTGATCTTTTGTGATTGGGTTACCTCACTAAGGATGATATTTTCAAGTTCTGACCATTTGCCTAGGAATTTCGTGAATTCATTGTTTTTAATTGCAGAGTAGTATTCCATTGTGTAAATATACCACATCTTCTGAATCCATTCCTCCGTTGAGGGACATCTGGGTTCTTTCCAGCTTCTGGCTATTATAAATAAGGCTGCTATGAATATAGTGGAGCATGTGTCCTTATTGCATGCAGGTAAAGTCTCTGGGTATATGCCCAGGAGTGGTATAGCCGGATCCTCCGGAAGTGTCATGCCCAGTTTTCTGAGGAGCCGCCAGACTGCTTTCCAGAGTGGTTGTACCAGCCTGCAATTCCACCAGCAGTGGAGGAGTGTTCCTCTTTCTCCACATCCTCGCCAACAACTGCTGTCTCCTGTGTTTTTGATCTTAGCCATCCTGACTGGTGTGAGATGGAATCTCAGGGTTGTTTTGATTTGCATTTCCCTAATGACTAAGGATGATGAACATCTCTTTAGGTGCTTCTCAGCCATTAGATATTCTTCAGGTGAGAACTCTTTGTGTAGCTCTGTACCCCATTTTTTAATAGGGTTACTTGCCTCTCTGGAGTTTAACTTCTTGAGTTCTTTGTATATCTTGGATATTAGCCCTCTGTCGGATGTAAGGTTGGTAAAGATCATTTCCCAGTTAGTTGGTTGCCGCTTTGTCTTTTTGACGGTGTCTTTTGCCTTGCAAAAACTTTGTAATTTAATGAGGTCCCATTTGTCTATTCTTGATCTTAGAGTATAAGCTATTGGAGTTCTGTTCAGGAAATTCTCCCCTGTGCCCATATGTTCAAGGTTCTTCCCTAGTTTCCCTTCTATTAGTTTCAGTGTGTCTGGTTTTATGTGGAGATCTTTGATCCACTTAGAATTGAGCTTAGTGCAAGGAGATAAGGATGGGTCAATTTGCATTCTTCTGCATGTTGACCTCCAGCTGAGCCAGCACCATTTGTTGAAAAGGCTATCTTTTTTCCACTGGATGGTTTTAGCTCCTTTGTCAAAGATCAAGTGACCATAGGAGTGTGGATTCATTTCTGGGTCTTCAATTCTGTTCCATTGATCTACATGTCTGTTACTGTACCAATACCATGCAGTTTTTAACACTATTGCTCTGTAGTACAGCTTGAGGTCCGGGATACTGATTCCCCCAGAGGTTCTTTTACTCTTGAGAATAGTTTTAGCTATTCTGGGTTTTCTGTTATTCCAGATGAATTTTTGAATTGCTCTTTCTAACTCTATGAGCCTTTAGATGTGCAAGGCCTCCCCAATATAAGATCACTTGGGGCAAAGCACATTAGGGCTCCAAAGTCACTCAGGAGCAGGCAGGCCCCAGAAATCGGTGCCAGGGGAATCCTGGTAATCCAGGGGGGGCAGAAATAGCTTTGCAGGCTCACAGGAGGTCCAACCAACAGCCAGTGGCAGCAGGACCAACTAACACCAGAGGTATCCAGATGGCAAAAGGCAAACGTAGGAATGTTACTAACAGTAATCAAAGTAATGTGGGACCATCCGAACCCAACTCTCCAACAGCAGCAAGTCCTGGATACCCCACCACACCCGAAAGACAAGATCTGGATTTAAAATCACTTCTCATGATGCTATTAGAGGATCACAAGAAGGACACAAATAAATCTCATAAAGAGTTACAGGAGACCATGAATCAACGGTTAGAAGCCCTTACAAAGGAAACACAAAAATCGCTTAGAGAAATGCGGGAGAACATGGATCAAAAGATGGAGGCGCACAAGGAGACAACACAAAAATCGCTTAACGAGATGAATCAACGGGTAGATGCACTCACAAAGGAATCACAAAATTTGCATAAAGAAATGCAGAAGAATATGGGTCAACAGACGGATGCCCATAAGGAGGCAACACAAAAATTGCTTAAAGAAATGAATCAACGGTTAGATGCCCTTACAAAGGAAACACGAGAACTGCTTAAAGAAATGCAGGAGACGATGGATCAACAGATGGAATCCCATGAGGAGGAAACACAAAAATCGCTCAGAGAAATGCAGGAGAACGTGGGTCATCAGGAAGAAATCCTGAAAGAGGTAATGCAAAAATACCTTAAAGAAATACAGGAAAATACAAACAAACAAGTGAAGGATCTCAGCAAATCCATCCAGGAACTAAAAAAAGGAAGGAACATTTTTATACCTACCATTTTATCTGTATAATTTTCTATGAAATAGTTTTAACATGTTTTTCTATATATTTCTTGAATTTTATCAGAAATATTTTCCTTGTAGATCTTCAATTTTATCTGAAAATGTTTATAATTCCACTTTCAAAAAAACTTAGGAATATTTTTATGCCTACTATTTTATCTGTATAATTTTTCCATGAAATACTCAATCTTAACGTGTTTTTCTATATATTTCTTCAATTTTATCAGAAATATTTTCTATGTAAATATTCAATTTTATCAGACAATGTCTATAATTTTACTTTCATCAACTTAGGAACATTTTTATACCTACCATTTTATCTGTATAATTTTCTATGAAATAGTTTTAACATGTTTTTCTATATATTTCTTGAATTTTATCAGAAATATTTTCCTTGTAGATCTTCAATTTTATCTGAAAATGTTTATAATTACACTTTCAAAAAACTTAGGAATATTTTTATGCCTACCATTTTATCTGTATAATTTTTCCATGAAATACTCAATCTTAACGTGTTTTTCTATATATTTCTTCAATTTTATCAGAAATATTTTCCATGTAAAAATTCAATTTTATCAGAAAATGTTTATAATTCCACTTTCAATCAATTTAGAAATATTTTTATGCCTAGCATTTTATCTGTATAATTTTCCATGATAATCTTCAATTTTAATGTTTTTCTACATATTTTTTTCAATTTTATCAGAAATATTTTCCATGTAAATCTCCAATTTTATCAGAAAATGTTTATAATTCTACTTTCAATCAATTTAGGAACATTTTTTATACCTACCATTTTATCTATATAATTTTCCATGAAATAGTCAATTTTAACATGTTTTTCTATATATTTCTTAAATTTAATCAGAAATATTTTCCTTGTAGATCTTCAATTTTATCAGAAAATGTTTATAATTCCATTTTCAAACAACTTAAGAATATTATTATGCCTACCATTTTATCTGTAATTTTCCATGATAATCTTCAATTTTAATGCTATTTTATATTTTTCTACAATATTATTAGAAATATTTCTCATGTAAATCTTGTTCTATCATAAAATGTTTCTACTTCCTTTTTCAAAAAAATATGCATATATATATATATATATATATATATATATATATATATATGCATGTGTGTGTGTGCGCGCGCTTTTTCTTTGCTGTCTACTTCCTTGCTGACTCAGCACTGGAGGTCCTTAGGCAGATGAACAAAGTTCATGTCTATGTGCTCTCCTTCTTATTGCTTAACAAACTGATTTTCATATGCAATATAAAGTGATGAAATGAAACAGACTTTTTAATAAATATCTGCTTCTCTCTTCCATATTGCTTTATGATAGATTTTTTTTTGAGAACTTATATTCTTAATCATATAGCCTACAGGGGACTTCTTATTTTCTCCTGATGTATCAGGAATGTTTGTATCTGTATTTCTCTTTAAGCTCCACTCCTGTGTCTCCTGTTTGGCTTGAAATCCATCTCAAGTCCCTCAGTTCTCCCTGAAAGAATAGATGGCATATTTCCCACTTTAAACAATACAAATTTCAGACTCACTGTATTTAAAGAAGCAAATGTGGATCTCCCCCATTTCGTGAGAAAATTGAAACATTCCATCAAAGCTGAATCAGTATATAAATAAACACAGATAATCTTCATAATCATAAAATCTCCTGATCTCTTACTATTTACTCCCATTCCTGGGTGATGTCATTATGTCAACATTCATGAACCCTCTTCAACCCACACATCAAATAACAAAGATCCTGAGGATGGCATCTAAAAACGGTAATGTCTGCATTTTAAAAACTCGGGGAGGGAGAGAGGGGAAGTGGGAGGAGGGACAGGGAGAAGAGGAGAAAGGGAAAACTGCAGTCAGGGTATATGAATAAATAAAATTAAAATTAAGTAACTGCCTTCTCAACTTAGCTAATTTTATTTTTACAATAATTCTGTGCATATCTTTCACTGGTGTTATTCTGATAGAGAAATGAAAATTAGAAGTTCGTAGAATTAGGTTAAAAAATTTTAAATAACACACGACCAAATAAAAAACAAAAGTCATATAGATGACAGGGAGATTAGAATAAGTGGGTAATTTTCGTGTCAAATTCTAACTATTCCCTCAGCAACAATGTCTATTTGAATCATTCTCCGTCTTTGTGGCTTTCATTTCTTGTCATTCACAATACTTCACAATGTCTCACACACTGAATCCCTTGTCACATTCCAATGGGATAAGTCATGCAAAATGGCAGTGCATATGGTCTCCAGATGTAGAAACTGGGGGTCTCAGGAGACAGATACAGTTGGCTAAGTCAGCGGAATATAAGAATAGCATATGATTTTATAAAGCTGGGTTAAATGTCTGACCTAATATGGAAAGGAATGTATTCTCTTAATAGAACAATTACTCTAGAACTTCAGAGCCATGTAATAGTGTATGTTATAATAACCTACTCATCTTGATTGCCCCTCTTGGAGATTGGTGCAAGCAATTAGTCTACAAATTAAAGACCAGACATTTATTACATGTTTTCCATTTTGAAGTCAAGTATTAATGCTCTCTAAAATACATGTTATGTTTTGGAGCTGAGGGAATGGCACTAACAGTTAGTGTTTGAGTTGCAAGCCTGAAGACCTGAGTTTAGACACCAAGAATCAGATATAGCTGTGTTCACCTGTAGTCCCAAGGCTGGAGGTGAGAAGCCTAAGACAGGGAGGTGCTTGGTGCTTACTGATCAGTTTGTCTAGCTGAATCAACAGGTTTCAGATTCAATGAAAGAATCTGTCTTAAGTGAACCTAAGGTGGAGCGTGTAAGTGGAAGGTACCTGATGGACGTCTCTGGCCCTCACCCATATATGCACACACACACACACACACACACACACAGACACAGACACACACACACACACACACATGCACATGGACATACATGCACCCACACTAGAGGAAGAGGGTTGTCTAATATAGTACAGGCTGACCTTTAACTTGTAGTGGGAAATGATTAATAAAGACAATAAAGAACACTAATTATTTCCCCACTACATTAACTGACTATGTTATGAAGACTGTCTTTGAATTCCTGATTCTCTTTTATCTCCCAAGTGCTGAGATTACAGACAAGCACTATGACAACCACCTAAAGTCTGTTTCTTAAAAAATCATTTTCTTCTTTTTTAACAAGCAAAAACTGACCAATTCCCCTCAATCTCCGACCATTATATGATTCATACTCTTCATGCCCACAAGCTTGACTGATTCACTAGAATCAAAGTTCTGGAAATCACTCTCGTTCTTCTTAAAACACAGATTAACATCCCACCCAGGTTTGCAGACGGACAGGCTACCACTCTTTGAGAAACACTCTACTAGCATCCCTTCAGGGTACCACTTTTTGAGAACCACTGTACTAGCATCCCCTAAATCCAAGTGTGCTTTCATAGCTCCCTACAGAAAGTGCTTCAGATGGCAAGACTCAGGCATGTATCAAACACATGACTTGGCTTCCCACTGGAAGCTTCTATCTGGAAGAAAGAGAGAAATATTTATCGTGACTCATTGTCTCTTTCAAAACTTTCCAGCCACCAAATTAGAAACAGAAAAGAGTTACAGGGAAAGCACAAAGATGCTGAAAGGGCACTATCAAGATCTCAGGATCTTATAGCGTGCGTCCTCAAATCAGTTCTACTAGGTTTCAGCAGTCCAACTGGAGTTGGTACACGATGTTCCTAGCAAAGCCAGAGCCCAAACCAGAGGAGAGGATTCTTGGCGGGGAGCTCCACCTTACATCCTTGGTGTTTGACTTCTTGTGGTTGTCAATGGTAAGATTTTTTTCCCCTTGCAATATACAGATATATTATTGGAGATCCATTCTTTTTTATTGGTTATTTTATTTGTATTTCAAATGTTGTCCCCCTTCCTGGTTTTTTCCCCCACAACCCCCCCATCCCATCCCCCTCCCCTGCCTCTATGAGGGTGCTCTCCCACCCACCCATCCTTTTAAGCAATACCTTTCCTATAATTTCTTTTTTTTCCTCCCACAGAAAAGTATCAATTGTCAATAAACAACATCTGTGAAATCAAGTTGATAAATCCTGAAGAGACTGGCAAAGTAATTTCCTTAGTTTCTTCATGTAATTATCACCCCAGGAGAATTTTTTAATTCCATTTTTTTTATCTCTGTGGAGGAAAACAAGGCATTTTATGTTATGCTATAAAACAATTCTGTATTAATATCATAATTTTAAATAGCATATAACATTCAGTAAAAAAATAATTGATAAGAAGCATTTATCTCATTTTATTTCTTGTTAGGAAATAAGCTGCTAGCAATACCATTAATGCATTCACACGGCAGGAGCCACTGACCTTTCATTCTGATCACCATGAGCCATTGCATTATAATGTATGGGTCAGCCAATGAATAACATGCCGTCTAAATGGAGTTTTTTTCTGCCTAAGTCCAAAGAGTAGAAAACAGAAGCAAAATGGTACAGTCACTGAACACTCAGATTTTTAAATAAGTCGCTCTGTATGAGGATGAGTCACAAGTCCTTCCTTAGTGATAAAGTTGTCTGAGTAACAGAGATACTTCACTGAGTGAAGAACGAAGAACCGGACAGTACGTTGGTTTCAAACCCACAGTCATTTCCTTTACTTAATTGCTAACTGCACTTCCCTGGTTACAGTGTGGGGCTTGTGTTTGAGCTGGTAACCCAGCAACAAAGACTCACTGCAGTTTGTGAAGAAGAACAGAGCAGTAAAGTTCACATTTCCACGGAGTTTGGGGGAGTAAAAGTCAATGTTGTTTCCCCAGGGCCTTTTGACTTTATGAAGAAATTCATTTAGCTCTCAGGGCAGCCACATCATTATGCAAGCCTTAGAAGAGTAGCAGACCCAGCAGCTACTCAGAACAATGTCGTGTCCTGAGCCCCCAGCAGGGAGCCTGGACCCTGTAAGTCCTCAAAATGCGTCACCAGGCATGGCTCCTGGTTCTCTCAGAGCAACCCAATCTGTTAGGAATTATGCCATTATTGCTTTAGATTTTCAAGGGCATTCTAATAGAATTTTAATATACAAACATGAGCTTCTCCTTTTATCCACACCTTGATACTGCTCTAGGTACAGCTGTCATGTGCCATGTCCCCTCCCCATGCACAATATTCTAAGCACCCTCTAGTTTTTAAAATGAAGCAAATGTTGATAAGCATTCCTTAAGAAAAAAATACGAAAAGAAAAACCAAAAAGACAAATGAGAAAAGTTGTAAACTGGCTAGCAAAAAATTTGAAAGTTTAATTATCGGTAGCGCTTTGGCTTGGCCTTGAACACTCCTGATTGCCCTTGGACTTCTCGAGCTTCCTCTCACTTCCTGCAACTCTTGCGTTATTCATAGATTGCACAATGTGTATCCTGAAGGACTGTAATGCTAAAACTCTTCCCTTCCATTCAAGCTAACAGAAAGTGTGTAAGCAACAGGAATTGTTTTACTTGTAGAAGTGATACACTATCAAACTCTGCTCCTTTTATTCCATTTCCACTAGCAAAGAGAGGATAGCATTTTTATTCACTGAATTGTATGGAAGGGTCAGGTGACATCGCTATCAACTCATGCTGATAGGTCGAGTCAAAAGCAGAGAATAAGTTTTACACAGAAAACCTCTATGATGTCTGCAGGCCTGTGATGATTCAGTAAGGGCACAACATTCTCTGAATTCAAATTAGTCCCGGTTGTTGCTTTCTCAGAACAGGGGGAAATGAAAAGACAGACACTGTACTAAAAATGTCAAAGAGATTCCAGCATCACCCCCTCCCTGCCGATGATGAGCATACATCCTACCACAAAAGGTGATGTGGAGACTGTTGGGGTGGGGGTGGGGGGAGAACTCATCAACAGTCTCACCAAGCGACAGAACATGCATACTACTCTACTGCACCATTGTGAAGATGTGAGTACTGGTGTGATGGTGGCATTACTATGTGGTAGACCACCAACAACATTGTGACTGGATAGGAGCCCTGCCAAATGCAAAGGAATTCACATCTGGTATTATAAACCTGCCCAAATGGCTGTATTTGGAGATCCTATAGGTTGAGGGGGTGCTGCTAATGTTGTATCCATAAAAGGATATATTGTCAAACTGTCTTCTAAATATTTATGCTTATAGCCATAGATTAGTGTCCCTCTGAATCTGGAACAGAAAAGCACCACAGTGTAAAGAATGACTATGACTGTAGAAACTATAGACACAGTGTTGAGATTAAGCAACTGTTTAAGGCACAGCCCTAAATGGGACATCACAGAACAGGGGACAGAAAGAATTAACATCTAGGAGATGGAGGAGAACTCCACGAAATGCTGTCACTCAAATATGATATGGGTATTGTGACCATGAACACCAGGCATCTATGGTTACCTGAATAAGACTGGGCCCTTCAACATTTCATCATGGATAGATAAAGAAGGTGCCAGTGAGGCCCAATCTCTTACTCAGAAACTATTGACTTGTCACTGGAGGAGAGGGTAGGATTTTCTTTCATTGTATAGCCATTGGGAAATCAGAAGGGGTTCAGAAAGAAAGAAAGGCATTATAACAGAGGGTAATGAGGGTGTTGATATAATCACAGTAAAGTGCACACTTGTATGAGACTTTCAAAACTAGAGAAACGTAACAAGAATGTTTTCAGCTATGTGAAAGAAAATTGTGCTTCAATTTTTTGCTTTATTATTTTATTATTTTTTTTGTTTTATTATTACCTGATCTTTCACATATTTCCAGTTTAAATAATCGTAACTTCCCACCACTTGGGAACTATATGCCCTCCACAAATTAGCAATTTCCCAGAATATCAATGTAATTGGCAAATTTTTTAATATTATCATGACCTTTCCCCCCAGTCTATAAAAAGTGATAAAAACAACATTACAAACCACTGGGCACATATGTATTAGATTTGTTGCAGTAGTCTGGATAAGTAACTACACTGCAACAATTTCTTTTAGGACTCTGTTAAATGGCATCTCAATTTTATAACTAGACTGCCAGGGATTTTTGCTCCCCATCTTCTTTCTCTTCTACTTTCCCCCCAGTAAGTGAACTAGGGGAAATCCATAGACTCCAACTACACTTCCCCATGTAACACTTGCTGGGATTATTTTGGTGTCTACACAAGGATTCCCTTCTTCACATTAACTATTGGTTTTTGTTCTTTCTACCCACTCCCTACTTTCTTCCTCTCTTTCAGATTGCAACAAGACCATTAAGAACTTAAACTTTATGTCGAGTTCTATCAAGTACTGTTCTTCCTTCCCAAAGCTGAAAGACATCTCTACAAGAATATCTTGGAGTTCATTTGTTCCCTATTCTTTTAAGAATGACATAGAGATATTGAAGATTTTATCATATCCATAGAAACCAAACACATTGAAAGCAGAAAGCAGGAAGTAATAGCCAGCCAGCATGAGCTATCTATCACCCCTGTGAGTAGTGTAGAGCCTGAAGACAGTTCTGCCTCACTTATATGAGATGTTAATCTACCTTGAGGAGAGTAGTAAACAGCCAGCTTGGCAGGAGACCTTAATAAAAACTGTTTGCCACAAATTAATTTCCCACCTAAATTGTTCTGCCTAGAATATCCTAATTTTTAAATTGTTCTGTCTGGAAAGTCCTGAGGTGTGTTAGCGTCTGTCTTTCCTCTAATTTCAGCCTCTAAGAATTACTTTCCCTTCAGTTTCCTTTGATCTCCTACACACAGCTCTCCAGTCAGTCTCCCCAGCTCACCCTGGACAACACATAGCAACAAGTATGCCTTTCTTTTCAGAAACCACAGTGAATTCCCACTGCCCACTGCATCAATTACCAACTCCTCCCCCTGGCATTTGGTCTTCCAACGCATGGTCCCATGTTGGCTTCCAGTTCCCTTCCCCCATCCCTGCTTCCAGCAACTCTGATATTCTTGGTATTCCTTAAAAGCCCCCAGCACTCTCCTATCTGAGCAATCTTTGCTATTAATGACTGGCCAGCATAAGAAATCCTTTCTCCACCATGGCCTATTGTAGAAACCACACAATTTTTCTAACATCTCTTACTATATACATTTACTGTATCACCATCATATTTATATAATATCTCCATCTAAATCAACCAGCATTTCATGCACAACCCATGGTACTCAGGCTGGCCTTGAACTTGCTATGTAACCTAATGACTCCATTTTCCATGTGCTGGTATTATGAGCTTGAGCCACCAGACCTGACTTCTCACCTGCTTCTTAATTCCTCCCGACAGGTAGGAAAAATGTCTGACTTTCTTCATTCTACTAAGAAATGTGGAACACAGTGGAGAAAATGAATACAAATTATTTTTTTTTAAATCTATGGACATCATGGACTTTTTTACAACTTAAAATTTTGTTGAGTGCTGTCTCTGTTGTACCATATGTACATTCACACAGACCCAATAGAATGTTGCAAGAAGACATGGCCACACCTGTAGTCTCTAGTTTGTGGCAGAATGCATAGCACTGGCTAAATATCCAATGAATATATTCTGAATAAACTCATAAAAGATACCGATCATGATTTGCCATAAAGTTTAAATCCCATCACATCAGATGTGACAAGCATAGTGTACTAATGTGATAAATGACACCAAATATCAGCCTCATTCCCTTCTCTTTCATTCACGGACTCTGCAAACGTTCTTCTCTCACCAGTGGAAAAATAACAGTGAGAAAAGGAGTGAGAAAACCTTCATCTCTTAGAGCCCATGTCCTGGCAAAGGGATGAATGATCTTTAGACCAGCTTGAAGTTTCAAAAGCAAGACCTTTAAGAAAAGGGGGTTATGACCTGAGACAAATGCATTGGTGGAAATACTGAACATCTGGATGAAGGGGAAATCCAGCTGTGGTACCACAGGAAGGAGGTACAAAGGAACTTACACACTTGAACAAATGTGTGACTATGGCTATCAGTGGGACACTGTCCCTACCAGACCTAAGAGATGCCAAGTAAGGGAGGGGGTAGTGATGCTAAAGTGTCCAGTCTTGTTTCCTTAGGGTGGTGCCCCAACAAGTAAAGTTGAGGAAGCTGCTGTGGATGATGGATTTTAGGCCATGAGATGAACTATAACTTTGCGTAGAATACTACTTAAGAAACAGTGCAGAGTTTAGGTAAAAATGTTTAATTCCTAGGTAAAGGTATGCCTATAGAGAAAAGGTGAAAACAAACCCCTATCATTATTGACTATGTTCAATGACATAAAGTTTGTTCTATGACTGGACCAAATTCCTCTAGGAATATGGCACCTACAAGCAAGGTATTGAATAATGACTCTGCCTGTTTAGTTTCTAGGACTTAGTAAATGTCTAAATGCTATCTATGAATTGGATGATTGTATGTTATCACCATGAAATCAAACAAAAGAAATACTATCTTCCTGAAAGGGATGGTCAAGTGCAGCTTGATGAATGCTATGGTGATATTAAATTAAGTTCAATGTACATAAAATACCTACAATCCTGCAAAAAAAAAAAAGCTAAAGCACTTGCATTGCTATCTTCATTCTCATGACTTAGGGTCTGCCTTGGTTTTAGCCTCTTTAATTTTAATTTTGATACATAAAACTTATGTGTGTTTATAGGATGCTACATGATATTTATGCCTCCTTGGGTATTTTGTTTGTTTGGATGGAACACAGGGTCCCATGGATCCTGGGCTGTTCTTGAAATAGCTTTGCAGAAAAAATTGGCCTCAAACTTCTGATCTTCCTGCTCCAGCTTCCAAGTAGTAGGATTACAGGTTTGTATCGCTTTGCCTGATTTTATCCACCATCTTATTTCTAATATTCAAGCAGAAGGATCTGCTACCTGCAGTTCTCTTGACATGACTTCCTGCAGGCACCTCTCCCAAAACTTGATAGGCCACTAAGCTCCTATCCTCACGGCTGGCTGCCCTGTCAGCTCAAGTTAGCATGTTAAACTGACATGGCCATAGCTTGCAAATTCCAAAATCAGTCTGTTAAGTACTCCAATAGTATTTGTGCCTGACCTACAAATCATATGACCATTCACTTATCTATATACAAACTTGAATCACACATAAGTCCAGATTTAAAAGTACTTCTGAGATAGGTTTTCATTGCAATCAAAAATAAATATGAAAACTAAGAAAGCTATGCTGATAGAATGTTTTCTTCCAAAAATAAGCACACAGTGAATGATGGCAAGACTACACCCTTTGATATACTGATTTCTCTTTTTTGTGAATGTCATATAGTGGATAAAGTGTTCTCTCTCTCTCTCTCTCTCTGTGTGTTTGTGTGTGTGTGTGTGTGTGTGTGTGTGTGTGTGTGTGTGTGAGAGAGAGAGAGAGAGAGAGAGAGAGAGAGAGAGAGAGAGAGAGAGAGAGAAAGAGAGAGAGAGAGACAGAGAGGAGCGTGTGTTATGAGTCTGTATATGTGTGTAGGCATGTGTGAGTGTGTGTGTTTGTGATGAAGCAAACTCTTTTCCAAGTCTAATGACTTCTCCTCTTCTCCATGAATGAGTAAAACTATTTTTGAGCAGTTTTCATTCCTCTATCCTCTAAAAACTTTTTAAAAGGAAGAATGAATTGATGATAAATACACAGGTTCATTTATTACCCTATCAGCAAACATATCAACAGTAGAAGGAGAATATTCATAGATGTCCCTGAAGCTACAAAAGGGAAACAGGCCAGGAAGAAGGGACACCCTTCAGGTGATGAAGGGAACCAGAACCTACTGAAGAAGTCATCACAACCTGAGGAATTTGCTGTGGCAAAATTGCCACGTGGCACTCTGCCACACCACACCGGAACCCAGTCCACTCTTTCCAGTGACTCATTCAGCAAGAGTCCCCCCGACAAAGCCACTGCACTGCGCTGGGATCAACAAACCGTGTAGGAGGAAGGCCACCCTCCCTCCTCCCCACAGGGAAATCACTTTCCTCGTCCTGTGCCATTCCAAGCAATCTCACAATGGTGGCATTTGCTGAACAATAGCTTGAATAAAAGGCTCTCAGTATGCAGAATGGTAACGTGAGGCACAGGCTAACCCCGGGAGTGCTCTCTGGGAAGGACCCACAGACTCTCATTGAAAGGAGAATAAAGAAAGACACAGCAGGAGAGCTGGGTCCCAGAGGGTCCTGCTGCTGAAACCTTGGCAGCAACCGTCCCCACAACTGACTGAGATGAGGTAAGCACAGGGTTGCTTCAAAGAGTCTTGTACAAAAAAGCTAGCATAAATCCTGCACGTGTCTCTAAACGGCTTTTCTTAATTGCCAGGTAAGCTGGGTACACTCTGCGCTCCAAAGAAAAACAAAAACAAAAAACACAACACAAGCTCCTTTTCCTTCTCTGTTCACTAATGAACCCATCTCCCAGTTTTTTTTTTAATTAATTGTTTCAGTACTCCATAAATCCCCTCCAAAAGCAACTGTAATTTTTCTATCGGTGCCAAATCACAAAGGGCCTGACTTCCCTTTCCTGAAAAGTCCTTCTCCATCGGAGAACGGAGACCCCTTAGTCTTGCCTTGTAGCTAACAGTGAAGCAATAGCCTTGAGGGGGGCGTTTTCCCTCTGAAAAGGTGACAGTTGCTGGATCTCAATACACTCTGAATCTTTTGTTCTGTGGACTGTTGTCTCCATTTCAAGTTAGACTTCATGCTTTTCTTTGTGCAAAATAGGATCTGTGACATTTTCCAGACAAGTCACTAGAATCGTGTCCCCTGCATCCCAGCTCTAAAATCTACACAGATCTCTTTCTTCAGTTTATCACTTGAGTTACATAACTGTCTTTCATCCGAACTCATTCACCCAACTGGATTTTTTAGCAACACCTAATGAATTCTTGTCGGACTTGGGTTATCTTCTAATGAAGTCCGCTTTCAGAAGAGCAGTGATCACTGAGCTTGCTTTTGAAGCTACCAAAGTAGTTTCCTCTTTCACCCAGAATTTAGGGTGTGGTTTCACACCCTAAGAGACGGGAGAGGGAAGCTCAACAGGGAGACTTAGCAAGAGAAGCCTTTCTGAGTGCTTTTGCGGTCTGGGAGGGGGTGGGATGTGTTTTGTGGCTTTCCCAGGTCTGCAAGAGTTTCTTTCTTCCTAAGGAGAACTCTCCACACTTCCACAACAATCACAAGAGCGGTCACGCTCAAAGTTGGTTTAAAACTTGGAACAATGAGCTTAACTCTCTTGGAGTCTGGAGTCAATCTCAACTAACGGTTTTTTCCTGAACCGCTAGACGATCTCTCCCTCAGGGCTCCATGAGTCATATCCACTGAGTCAGCGACCCCACCCTTGTCCCCTGGGCTTTACTCCAGAGGCAGTGGATCCTGATCCTCTGGAGTTAGACTGAGTCCATTAGATCAGGGGATACGAGCACGTCAAACAAGCCCTCAGCAAAGGATCCGAGCGAGCGCCCGGCCTTGAGCCAGATATCTTGGGCTGTGTGCTTCTCTACCCCCAATCTCGGGCCCTCTTTGTTTCTCTCTCCCCGCCTTCCGATCTGCAGGATCGCTTTTGCAGGCTCTTCCTGCTTCTCAGCTCACAGATCTCCCCACCCACACAGTCCCAGAAGATTGCAGCTCAGAGACCGCGCCCCTCCTACCGGCGCGCCTAGCCCCACGCCCCTTTGGCCCAGTGCCAGGGACCGCTTTCTCAACTTTCTGGAGTCCCCCCTTCCCCCCACGAATCTTTTCCGCGATCCCTTCTTTCTCAGCACCCAAGGGTGAGCAGAGAGTTGGGTGATCATCAGGAAAACCCCTGAAAATCCTAGCCCTTCCAAGTCGTAACGGGACTGTGCTTGATCCCCGAAGCCGAGGAGGAAGGCTCGAGGGGAGCCCCCCGCCCCCCTCCTTCCTCACTTCTCTCCCGGTCCCCATTGGCTGGCTCGCTCAGCGTCTAGGATGGCAGTGGGAGGGGACCCTCTTTCCTAACAGTGTTATAAAAGCAGCGCCCTTGGCGGGGTCCAGTCCTCTGCCACTCTTGCTCCGGGACCCCAGAGACCCCAGCGCTCCTACGGTTCACAGTCACCGCGCCCTCACTCTCTTCTTGCAGTTTTTGCAGCCACAGCAAGTCAGCCCACCTTCGTCCTTCGAAGCCATGTCCACCAGGTCCGTGTCCTCGTCCTCCTACCGCAGGATGTTCGGTGGCTCCGGCACATCGGGCCGGCCCAGCTCCAACCGGAGCTATGTGACCACGTCCACCCGCACCTATAGCCTGGGTAGTGCACTGCGCCCCAGCACTAGCCGCAGCCTCTATTCCTCGTCTCCCGGTGGCGCCTATGTGACCCGGTCCTCCGCCGTGCGCCTGCGGAGCAGCATGCCGGGCGTGCGGCTGCTGCAGGACTCGGTGGACTTCTCGCTGGCCGACGCCATCAACACTGAGTTCAAGAACACCCGCACCAACGAGAAGGTGGAACTGCAGGAGCTCAATGACCGCTTCGCCAACTACATCGACAAGGTGCGCTTCCTCGAGCAGCAGAACAAAATCCTGCTGGCCGAGCTCGAGCAGCTGAAGGGCCAGGGCAAGTCGCGCCTGGGCGACCTCTACGAGGAGGAGATGCGAGAGCTGCGCCGGCAGGTGGATCAGCTCACCAACGACAAGGCCCGTGTCGAGGTGGAGCGAGACAACCTGGGCGAGGACATCATGCGGCTGCGAGAGAAGTAAGGCCTGACCCACGCCAGTGGGGTGTGGGAGAGAGGGGAGTCCTGGGTCCTGCACTTGGGCTGCCACGCCCTTGGGGATGTGGTTGGGGTGGCGGTTGTCTGGAGGATAGCAGAGGAAGCGGGCCCCACCCTGAACCTAAACTTTGCAGTGAGCATTTCTCTTTTCGCCCCACTCAAACTCTTCCACTGAACTTTTAGAAAGTTTGTTAGGTCCTTCTGGCGGGCTTACAGTTGGCAGACAGGAAGAAAGAATGGGTGTGAAGGATTCCAAACAAAGAGATGGCAGAGGCATCTGGAATGCTGGGACACGGGATTGGCCGTAATTGTAGGAAAGGGCAGTGATTGTCTTTTTCAGTGTGTCCCAACTCCAGCTAACACCTGCAGAGAGCTGCCACCTCAACAAGTTGTAGTCACTGCTGTGGGTGGAGGTGCCACAGCAGCCCTGGCCTCAAGGCTTGGCGGCTTTAGTGGTTGGGTGTGGCCGCCCCGCCCCTGGCGGTTTCCCAGTTCCCCTTTGGTTGGTTAATGTGTTGCTGCTTCAGATTGCAGGAGGAGATGCTCCAAAGAGAGGAAGCTGAGAGCACCCTGCAGTCATTCAGACAGGTTTGTAGACTTCTTTTCCACACGCAGCTAGCAGTCCCGTGGAGCCAACCCACGCGCGCGGTTCTACAAGTTACTTCGCCCAGGTTTAAAAAGGTGCAGAACGTCTCGTCTCCGTGTAAAGCCCCCTGGTGGCGGAAAGTGCACAGATTGAAAAACTCTGCTATTTAGGCCGATCCTTGGAACATGAAGGCTTTATTTTCTGCTTCGTTTCCATATTTTTCTCAGCCCCCTCCACACCCCAAAAACATTTTCCCCTTTCATTTTTTTTGAAACATATCGACATTCTGATATTGAATGGTTACAATTTGATTACATTGAGGATTGTGGCTAACTCTCACAAGGTCATAAAAAGCACAGTTGTCCCTCCACTTGGAAATGTAGAATACTCTGGAGGATGAGAAAGTTTAACTGGAATTAAGCCAAGTTCCCTTTCTTCCTTCGAAGTTCAGCACTGCATGAAAGTTAGCCGAAGAGTCATTGCACAACTATTTTTGCAATCTAACAAGGGTGAAAAGAAGCCATCTGTTCCCGTGGTTCAAGGGTGTTAAAGGTTTCTATGGGCTTCGCTATGGAATGTAGATAGGGACGTTCTGGCAAATGCGGTGGCTCTGGACAGAAATAATAGGGGCCTTTGTGTTCCCAGAGCAGCTTTGCAACAGGCTACATTCTTATTGAATATGTAATGATGTAACCACAGTTCCGATTGGACACAAGTATTTGCTAACATCCATTATCTAGTATCTGGGCCAGACTTGTGAGATATGTAGTGTACAAAGTTCTTAAAGCTAGAGTCCTCCCTCACATTTAGAAAGGCTCCTTTTTATGAGGTTGTAGACTCATTAGCAGCCTCCACAAACAAAATTAAACCCTAAACTGAAGAATGGAGTATTATAGGGAGGATTTGTTTGTTTGTTTTTTGTTCAGAGTTAGGCATTACTTTAGCATCCCAAAGTGGACAGATGGCCAGTTCAGTCTTGCCGTTTGGAACACTTGTTAGGTTCAACAGCAAAACTCTACAGATGAATGTTCTAGGGTAACATTCTGAAGGTATTTACATTCTCAATGGCAGTGGGCGAATATGCTGCTCTGTTCAGTCACAGGGCATTTATGGTCATCACCCAAGGAATGCTTTGTGTAAAGCATTGAGTTAATATGTGACAACTCTTATTTGTGGATTAAATAAAAGTGTTTCATTCATTTAAATGAAATGACACATTTCATTGAACTTTCTCAAGGAGGTTAGTCTGATATCATTTTTATCTTTTTGAGGACTTAGCAGGAGTCAGAAATGAATGATACTACTATTTAAGTTTCTATTTTCTTTTTATCAATTAGTATTTTCTTTGAAGCTTATAGACTAACTCAACATTATAGCTCTAAACTATATTGCAAATACAATTACTTTTGAGAGAAGGAACCTAAGTATCCCAACATTTCCTTGGAAGGAAACAACATTTCACATGCAAGATTGCACATTCTGTCTTAAAATAGATCACTTTATAAACTCTGTAAAGAAGTCTAAGTCTAGCTTCATTATATGTGCTTTGACCTGTCATCCTAAAACAGGCAAAGTCACTGAAATGATATGGTGATGTCTAGGGAAGACAGAAATACCCTACAGCCTGAGCCAGGGTGGCTTTTCTTTAATAAAAAAAAAAATCAGAGAAGGCAAAACAATATAGTTATGGATTATGTTTCTTTTCTGTCTTGCCTGAGGAGCACATTTCTGCAAATGCATAACCTGAATTTGAACAATGAATTACTACTTGATATGAGTCTAGCCTGGGAACCTGGATGCCATATAACTGAGTGCTTATTCTAAATTCCAAAGATAGTCATCTGAAGGTTTGAATACAGAAAACAAAAAGAGCTTGCATCTATGTTAACTCTTCTGAGCTCAATTTTAAATGATTTTCTAAAATGTGTTTGTGTCTGAGTGAGTTTGTAGGATATTTATGCAGGTGTGCACAAGACCAGCAGAGGGCATCTGATCTCCTGGAGCTGGAAATATAAGCCTTTATGAGCTGCTGGATGTGGATGCTAGGAACCAAACTCAGATCCTCTGAAAGAACAGCATACTCTTACCACTAAGCCCCACTTTAAAAACAGTTTATTTTTATTTTTGAAGCTCTCATTTTTATACTATGTGTACTCAAGCAAACATGAAGTTGCAGAATCTCATCAACTACTATCATCACAAAATTACACAATTATTAAATATGACTCTGATCTTCAGGTTTAAAACTGATAATGAATTTTTGCATACAGAGATGTGGACTCAATATAGTTCACCACACCATGTCACTGTGCATCTACATGCATTTATTGTTAACTTGTCTACTAGTTAGTTTCAATAAATAAACAACAAAATGGCTTTCTATTAATTTTTAAAGCTAAGAATGAATATTGGAATGTGACCATAAATGATTTATAAATTTATCAAGTGTCATGAAATTTTCAGCACCTTTTATATAATAAGGAGAATGGGTTTGTATGGTTAATTTTGAACAAATAAATAAATAAGGGGATGCAAAGGTGGGTCAGTGGTTAAGAGCACTGGCTACTCTTTTAGGGAACCTGGAGTTTAATTCCCTGAACCCACAGAGTTGTCCACACCCATCTTCAGTTCCAGGGAATCAGATGCTCTCTTCTGGCTTCCATGAATACCACATGCCCATGGTATACTTACGTACATGCAGGCAAAACACCCATATACATACCATAAAATGAAGAAAGAATTCATATAAACAAATTAGATAAAAGATAGATTTTAGCACCCTTCGCATCATCTTTTCTCTTTCCGAAATAGGATGTTGACAATGCTTCTCTGGCACGCCTTGACCTTGAACGTAAAGTGGAATCCTTGCAGGAAGAAATTGCCTTTTTGAAGAAACTGCACGATGAAGTAAGTGACACCAAATTCAGTGGATGAACAAAGCTGCCACCATGTTGTCTACAACCTCTCTGTGTCCGATCTTTCCACAGGAGATCCAGGAGCTGCAGGCTCAGATCCAGGAACAGCATGTCCAGATCGATGTGGATGTTTCCAAGCCTGACCTCACTGCTGCCCTGCGTGATGTCCGCCAGCAGTATGAAAGCGTGGCTGCCAAGAACCTCCAGGAGGCCGAGGAATGGTACAAGTCCAAGGTATGAAATGGGTCAGAGTGGCAAGACCCTCTAGCTCTCAGACACGTGCCTCTGAGTCCATTAATGACCTCAGCTCTACTCAGGATCCACTTTAGCTTGTACTGCCATTGCTGTTTCAGAGTACCCCACCCCCACCTCCACCCCATTCACAAAGCTTCCTTTAGTATGACGGCCTTCCTTTCCACTAAGCACTCTTGACCGCCCCCTTTCTGAAAGCATTGCAGTAGCACAACGACTGTTTGAAAATGCCATGCTGGTGTTCCGCTTCTCTTTCCCTGGCTTTCCAAACAGACGTTCAGACAAATTCTAGGAAACACAGAGGCAGGATGAAGATGACTCTTTTAAGAGAGTGAAAAGTCATGGAAGTGAACAATCTCCATTTCTGATTCCTTCTTGATAGTTTGCTGACCTCTCTGAGGCTGCCAATCGGAACAACGATGCCCTGCGCCAGGCAAAGCAGGAGTCAAATGAATATCGGAGACAGGTGCAGTCACTCACCTGCGAAGTGGATGCCCTTAAAGGCACTGTGAGTACCATGCAGCAGCAAAGGGGAGAAAATGCTGTGCTAAGTACTGTTGTGTATAGTGAGACCTGTACAAATAAATTAAACACACATACGCACAAACACACACCTACACACATACACATACTCTCTCACACACACACTCACATACATACCTACACACACACCTACACACCTACACACACTCACACACATACACCTACGTACACACACACCTACATACACACACACACACACACACACACACTTATTCAAAGAGAATGAATTATCAAGATAGTTTTAAGGATTATTTAATGAGTACCTTGAAAGTCTTAGCTTACATATATTATTGGTTTAATAAAAGGGATTTTAGAGGTTACTCCTGTAACTTCAGCAATCTAGAGAATGAGGCAGGGGGATTATAACTCAAGGTTAAGCTAGGCTGCATGTAAAAATGTTATCTTAACAAAGCAAAACATGGAAGTGAAGTGTGTGCTTGTGCTAGGCACCTACCATTAAGAGAATTACTGCATGCTATTTATGAATATTTCTGGGGATAGCCCGGTTTTCTGGGAAATCACATGAGAAGCCATTCTTCCTTTCTGCAGAACGAGTCCCTGGAGCGCCAGATGCGTGAGATGGAAGAGAATTTTGCCCTTGAAGCTGCTAACTACCAGGACACTATTGGCCGCCTGCAGGATGAGATCCAGAACATGAAGGAAGAGATGGCTCGTCACCTTCGTGAATACCAAGATCTGCTCAATGTTAAGATGGCCCTTGACATTGAGATCGCCACCTACAGGAAGCTGCTGGAAGGCGAGGAGAGCAGGTACAGAAGGCAAACCTGCATGTGTGAATTAATAACTCACAGTCGTCTTTCTAGGTCCATCTCATTTAAGCTAGAGACCATATAGATGAGGAAATTAAGGTTGAAGAGAGTAACTCACTGTGGTCAGAGATAATTAAGAGTAGAGTAGATCTGGATCCACATCCATGCCAAAGTCAATACGTTCCCCCTCTATAATTTCTCTGGTTCATATCCCTGTGTGAAAAAAATATCCTCAGTAATTTAAATGGGCCAATGAGACCAAGCATGGGTAGAAGGTTCTTAAACAAGTCGCTAACAGCAATAGGTTTTCTATTTAATGAAGACAAGAACTGTGAAAACTTGTCCCTGCCTCTTGGAGTGCTTTGTTCTCAAGTTTTTTGTTTGTTTCTTTCTTTCTCTTTCTGTAGGATTTCTCTGCCTCTTCCAAACTTTTCATCCCTGAACCTGAGAGGTAAGTTCATTGTTTCATTTTATGGGGAAAAAATCACATGTAGCCTGTCACTCTGTCTGTAGCACAGTATGCACATTTTAGTAATTCTTGAACAGTGCTATTCCAAAGAAAATTCGATGAAACATGATTTCTCTTTTATAAATATACGTATATGCCCATTTTATTTTATTTTTGGTTTTTGAGGTTATGATATAATTAAATAACTTCCCCTTCCCTTTCTACCCTCCAAACCCTCCATGTACCACCTACTGACATATATGGCTGTCTTTTCAATTCATGGCTTCTTTCTTGCACACACACATGCACACACACACACACATGTAGCTATGTATTCTTACATACATGAATAGGATGGATCATTCTGTATGTTTCTTACATGTATGTTTTCAGGCTTGACCATTTGGTACTGGACACATTTCCCTTTTTATTATAGTTTTCACGACTGCTGGAGACCAAACCCCGGGCAGTCAGCTAAGCTAAACCCACAGAGCTCTACTCCTAGTCTGATACCCTAAGTTTCAAACTCAAGGGCACTCTTGCCTTCAATACCCTATTAAGTGTAGACTCCACTTTGCTTGCTGCTAATGGCAAAGTCAGTGAATTACTACCTCAGCCCAAATGAAGGAGGCCTTAGGTGCTGTGTATTCAAACAGAAAGTGCTTTGTGGGATTATGTATGAGTAGCACTTTAAATACACAAAAATAAAGTCATAGTGCTTTGGGTAAAATGATAACGTTTTTAAACTTTTTCTTATTTTTCTGCCTTTAAAAAAAAAACCAGAAACTAACCTGGAGTCACTTCCTCTGGTTGACACCCACTCAAAAAGAACACTCCTGATTAAGACGGTTGAAACCAGAGACGGACAGGTCAGTATTTTTTTTTTAGATAAAATATGGGAAAGTTTAAAAGAAGGAATAATGAATAAATTATACAGCCATTTCAAATATGTGTTGGTTCCCTTTAAGTCAGCAAGCAGATATACCAGATGTAGGTAGCTAACTTAAGGAGTCCCCATGCATACTGGATGAATAGCCCCCAATTCCACCAATGCAAGAACCAACTAACTATTTGGTCTTGGATTGGACAGTAATCTTTCTGCACACCATAGTTTGTACCTTGAAATGGGAGTAAAACACCCTTAAGGTATCTTCTACAAGAGTTGCATTAAAGTGTGCAACTTAATGACATCCAAGATATCAGGGATGGTTTGACATTGGACATATAGTTCTCTCTCAGTGACTGTCACTTGTTTAGATAGTACAAGGACCCACATGTTGTCAATCAGGTTCTTGTTACCACTCCATGCCAGGAAAGACATTGTTACAATTAATTATAATGCATTTGTCATGCCTCTTCTTATGTCTTAGTTACTTTTGAGCTTTGTGTTTGAGACCACTATGGCCAACTTCCTAAACACAGTTTCAAAGTATTCTTTTGTACGGATACTTCTATTGTCTGCAGGAGAAGGCCACCTGCCTATGCATCTCCCTAAGAACCTTGCTCTGAAAAGTCAGCATAACCTTCCAATCTCTCAACAGATTCTGTCTGATTAGGGCTGGATCTCCTTACCATGAGTTGATTTTTGTTTCTTTTTTGAGCAGGTGATCAATGAGACTTCTCAGCATCATGATGACCTTGAGTAAAAATTGCACACACTTGGTGCAACCGTGCAGTACCAGCAAGAAGGAAAGAAAAAGAATCGTATCTTAGGAAAACAGCTTTCAAGTGCCTTTATTGCAGTTTTTCAGGAGCGCAAGATAGATTTGGGATAGAAACAAGCTCAGTACATAACAACTGACACCCCTAAAAGACGTAGAGAAGGTTTACAAAATAATCTAGTTTACGAAGAAATCTTGTGCTAGAATACTTTTAAAAGTATTTTTGAATACCATTAAAACTGCTTTTTTTTTCCAGTAAATATCTGAACAAGTTGTTACTGCTTCAATAAATCTTCAGAAATAATGTTTTGGTGTGTTATTTTATAATGTCTGAACAACTCTCTCTAGTTCTATTGGTTAATTTGCGAAAATCATGTTTAGGTTTTAAGTTATAAGTTTAATTTACTTATGTTTGCAATATAGTTTTCAAGTTAGCCTTTTAAGAGGGAGATCATGTCTTTTTCAATTGTTTATTGTTTTAATTTGATATGGGTGTATGACTTAAAGGCGTGCTTACACACACACAGGCCCTGGGTTCAATCTGTAGTAAATGAATGCATGCACACCCACACAGAATTGATATAAATACTATGTGGTATTGGGGAAATGGCTTACTTGGTAAACTGCTGGTTTCAAAATTATGATGACCTGAGTTTGGACTCCTGGAATCCATGGAAAAAGAACATGATGGTGTGCACCTGTAATTCCAGCACTGGAGGGGCCAAAGACACAAGGATCCCTGGGACTTGCTGACCATCCAGTTAAGACAATTTGTGAGCTCCAGGTTCAGTGAGACACTCTTTCAAAAAGCAGAGTATGAGATCCTGGTTTCCATCTGCACATGTGTACACACCCACACATGTGGCATATACACATACCTAAACACGTATGCCATAGACACAATCAAATAAAATAGATGCTATATAAATGGTTCTCAGTTTACAATGGATCAACTTCCAACTGCTGACTCCACTGTATGTCAGAATGATGGGCATCAATAGAAGCTGTACTTCGCCATATGGCCTCTTTCTGGCATAGATTACAGTGACACAGGAGCTGTGGCTATGACTTCTACACAGTCACACACCCACATGGGGAGACAACTGGTACTCTATACTGTACTGCTAGCTTAGGATGCTAAGTAGGTTTGATTCTTAAATGCACTTTCTGCTTATTATGTTTCGATTACATGATGCACATATCAAAACATTACCCCATTGCAAGGAGAAGGACACCTGTATAAGAAGTTAATGTGGGCCAAAATGTTGACAGGTCTCTTGAAAATCAACTAAGCTGGATTTGGGTCCATTTAGGACTTCAGTTCTGACAAATAAGCTTCCTACTAAAGAAGAATGTTGTATTTTAGCATGTGCTACATATACATAGTAGAAACTCCAGCATGTGAGTTAGAATTTCACAAAATGGCTGAGATGCAAATTCACATCTTTCTGTAATGAGACACAGATGAGTCACTAGATGTGGGTGCACACCTACAATCCCAGCTCCTGTAAGGTGGACATGGGAGGACCAGGAGCTCAAGTCTCTACCACATCCTGAGTTCAAGACCAGCATCAACTACATGAGACACTGTTTTATAGAACAATGGAAAAGATGTAAAGGAATAGAGTTCACCAAGTTTAATTTCTAAAACTGGACTATTTTATGCATGTGTGTATGTGTGTGCATGTGTATGCATGTATGTATGTATGTATGTATGTACTTTTTACAGCCCAGCTTAGTTTTCATTCAAGATGGATCCTCTGATAAAGATGCTGCTGTGAATACATTTTCATCTAACAAAATAAAACCTCTATCTTTTCTTCTGAGGAGTTGAAATTATTGTATTGGAGTCACATGTTAAGCTGTGCTAACTCAAAGTACATATAGTTTCAAACCCTGGGGCAATAGAAAAGCAATCTAAACCCAAAAGGCTGTCTCTTGATCATGCCATGAGAACAGGCCTTTGGAGGGTGGGTAGACTGAGGTAAAAAGAAGATGGAAGGTATTGTCTGCAGGGAGTAGAGCTGTCGACAATGTGTGTTCTAGAGCAGAAGACCTAGATTTCGCTTGTTCCAAATTCCTATAATTCTATGATTATCTACCCCCTCAAGGACTAATAAGTAGGCACT
The DNA here is from genome assembly GCA_036184795.1 of Tokudaia tokunoshimensis. NCBI lineage: Eukaryota > Metazoa > Chordata > Mammalia > Rodentia > Muridae > Tokudaia > Tokudaia tokunoshimensis. Next base: position 65,497,303 of record BTHU01000022.1, on the reverse strand, counting down.
AGAAGTGATTTTTTTTGTTTGTATCTATCTGTCTTTAAGAATTCAAGTCAAGGGACTTCTCCTAAACCCTTTCTCATAGGCTGAGATATGAGCTGTGATTTATATCACATCATTGTTAGAAACACTGCAAAGGCAGAGAAAACATGGGCCACTGAAGCCACTGAAGTCTGTCGTATCACCACAATTTGTGTGTCTGTATGTGTTTGTGTAAATGTATGTGTCTCTGTGTGTTTCTGTATGTATACCTCTGAGTGTGTCTGTGTGAATGTTTCTGTGGGTGTATATGTGTTTGTGCGTATCTGTATGTGTGTTTTTGTGTGTATCTATGTGTATCTCCATTATGTATAAGCATATTTTATGTGTTTGCCTGTGTGTATGTTTAGTGTGTGTGTGAATGTGTCTCTGTGTGTTTGTGTATCTCTGTATGAGTGTTTGTGTGTGTCTATATATCTCTGTATATATGTTCACTGTATGTATGTATATATAGTATGTTTGCTTGCATATATTTGTATCTGTGTGTGTATGTCTCTGTGTGTATATATGTATGTATGTATGTATGTCTCTATGTACCTTTGCCTTCCCAGCACTAGAATTACAAGTGAGTCACCACATTCAGTTGTTTTTTTTTTTTCTAGACAGGGTCACATTATGTAAACAAGGCTGGCCTGAAACTTGCTATGTAGACCAGGCTTGCCTTGAATGCACAGCGATCTGCCTGCTTCTGCTTCCTGAGCATTGGGATGAAAGCCACGAACCACCACACTAACACACTTGGCTTTACGTGTCAATGAAACTCAGGTGTGCATGCTCACAAGGCAAGCACTTTCCACCTGAACTATAGCCAGACCTCAGAGTAACTATTAATAGTACTTCTTTTCTAACTCATAGTTTTCTATTTTAAATATAGATTATATCTGGTCATTTTGTCTCTAGAATAATCTAGGAGGAAAGAGATCATGAATGCACTGGGCTCTTCAACACCCCGTGTTCTGACTACTGTATCCAATGCTAATTGCAGTGACTGTTAGAAAGCCTCGGGTATCTTTGTCTGGATGTCGCTTCATATCTACAGTCTCACCACTTGGGAGGTAGATTCATTCTGGAAGATTGCAGCAAGGTTGAAACCGACTTCAGCACAAAGTAAAAACGAACCCTGTGAGTATCCCAGATCTACACAGACACACTTCTGCATTGTAAGTCATAAGCACAATGGCCTATTATACATGGTAATAATAATTTTCTGTCAATGGGCTCATAGTGATTTGAGTATATCAACAGCATTGGAAACAATGGTAAGCATCATCTCTAAACACCCTTTTCTTCCCTTTACTCACTTTGCAATGCTCTCCGAGCCCTAATCCTATTGTTTCCATCTCGTCTCTCCTTTCTAACTAATCATTGGCTTGTGTGACTTATGAGACTGGGACTCCCTCAGCTGCAGACTGACTTTCTTCATATAGGTCTAGCAGTTGGTACCATTTAAAGTCACATTTCTTCCCAGAGGGCGAGAAGGACCAAGACAATAAGGAGTGCTGCCAATACCCATTGAGACTAATAGCTCCCAGCCTGCAAAGTCCCTGACAACAGTGTCGAAAATCACATCCCAGGAATTGAGGTTCTGGATGTGAGATTCATCTCCTTTATCTGTGACTGTCAGAAATGAGACCTTAATGGAAAGCCTCCTAGGAGACCATCTCATAGGAATTCAAATCTCATTAAGTCTTCTTTTATTTTTATCTTTAATTACACTGTTAGCATTTTCCTTATCTTCCACTTTGAAAAACTAATAAATGGAGCCTAGGTTCTCCCCACCTAGGGTGAAAGCAGAGATTAATGTTTGGTTCTTTTATGTATAACATTAATCCAATATTAAAGGAGATTACTATTTTTTTTTAACTAGGGGATGGGGAGAAAGAATGATGACATAAAGTGTAAGTCTAAACAATTTACCAAGAGGATTGTGGAAGCCAGGAGAGTGATCGACTATGAGACCTCCACTCCTAGGACAGTGACAGCCGGAAGAGGCTTCTGGCTATGTAAGTGCATTTATCCTACAATGCACTGCAGTCAGCTGCCTTTTCTTGATCAGCCTTTAACACAGACACCAGGGATCCACAGTCTCTTTTCTATGGCTACAGATGGACATGAGAAATGGAGAGGGGCATAAGCTTCTACTTTAGCTGTTTATCTGAATGTTTGCACCTCCCCCCCAATACATATGGGGAGGCCCACTTCCCAGTGTGACTAATATGCAGAAGTTCTGCCTTTGGGAGGTGGCTTAGCCCTCATTGGTAGAATTTCAGTGCTTACTTAGCAGGCCTGGAGAATTTATTTGCCACTCTGTCTGGCAGGACACAGTAAGAAGAAGTTACCATATACAAAACAGAAACAGTTTCTCACCAGACACAGAGTCTGTTAGCACCATAATCATGGATTTCCATCCTATAGAACAGTAACCATTGGGTTTCTAAGTAACTATATGGGAGTCAACATTCATATGTTATATATGGGATATCTATGGAAGCAAAGGGTTTCTAAGTAACTATATGGGATTCAATACAACTATGTGTTATATCAACCCAAACAGATTGTGACAATTCTGTCCCTAAGGAGCCTTCACAGACTTCCAGAAGCAAGCAAGGACTGTTTCCATATAGGCTGTCTTTCTAAACTGCTAGACTATAGACAAATGGTCTGGTCTGTATTGTTTGGTTCATTTGCTATAACACAGCACCACAGACAGAGTAGTTTTAAAAACACACATTATTGCAAATAAAAATATGTTGTTACAAAAAGTTCTGGAGAACAGGGGTCAAGGTGAAGGAGCTGGAAGGAAGACACAGTAAACCTGAACCATGGTTAACCCCTTCAGCTCCTTAAGCCTTTCACTAAGTCCTCCATTGTGGTCCCCAGGCTCAGTAAAATGATTGGTTGCGAGCATCCCCCTTTGTATTTGTCAGGCTCTGGCAGAGCATCTCAGGAGACTGCTATATCAGGTTCCTGTCAGTTTTGCTTGTTTCTATTTCTTTTTCTCCTTCTCTTCCTCCTCCTCATTTTAGGTGACTGTTTTTATTCTAATGTAAGAATAGTGAATGAATAGTTGTAGATTGTGGGTGGGGAAATGGGGAAGGTGGGAGGTGTTGGGGGAGGGGAACTATAATATAAATATATAATATAAATATATTGTATAAAATTCATTTTAAAAAAAACATATTTCCTCTATGACTGAAAAAAAAAAGCAATAGCAAGGTGACCCAACAGTTGAGTTGGACATATCAAACCATTTCATATATAAATGTGAAATGATCATAAATGACTTCCTAATCATAAAAGTGATCATTGTATAGATTTTTTCTTCCTCTTGTGTTGCTATAAGAAAACACCTGAGATGGAATAAGTTATTCAAAGCCAGAAGTTTCTAAAGAATAAGAATCCAGTGTCATTCAACAACTTCTGGGAGCAGATGCAGAGACCCATTTCTAAACACTAGGCAGAGCCAGGGGAACCACACAGAAGAGGGGAAAGCAGGATTGTCAGAGACAGAGGGGTCAAGGACACCAGGAGGACATGGACCACAGAACCAACTAAGCAGGACTCATAGTGGCTCACGGAGGCTGAGTTCACAAACTTGGAACCAGTGCAGATTTGTGCTAGGTTCTCTGAAAACTCACTTGCTTGCCATAGCCTCTCCTAGATGGCTTCTGATAGCCCTCCACATATATCTCATGGCTGTTAGCTTGGTATTCCTGTGGAACTAATTCTTCTGCCTGTGCTTTGGACCCTTTTCCTCCTGATGGGTTGCCTCATCTAGCCTTAATATGAGGGTTTGTGCCTAGCCTTATTGTGTCTTGTTCAGTGGATATATTTTTATTTCTCCTTTCTTTTTGGGGAACAGAGGAGTGGATCAGGAGAAGGACTGGGGGAGTGGAGGGAGGAGAAACTGTGGACAGAATATAATGTGTAAGGGAAGAATAAAATAAAAACAAACTATGGCATGGAAACACTTTAAAGCTTAGACTTTGGAGTTGGAGCTGTATTAAGTCATATCCACACAATTGAGGGGATGTTTTCTTTTTTTCTTTTTCTTTTTGACAAGCTGCTTCTATCTGATGTAAAATATAAAACTGGACAATAATGGCCATCCCAGGAGAATTGTGAGGGTGAAAAGATACAATGTATGTGAAGTGCTGTCATTTATAGAGTGGTCCCTGCCCAAACTCATTAAAGTGCAATTACCATTGCAACAGTGTTGCAGTGAGACATCTAAGAAAGGCTTATGCCGGGGTTCCTCATGCTCAATGAGATGGGTTCTGTTATAGGGGCTTCTTGGGCCCCCCTGTTGCCCTTTCTTTCTCCATTGTGGGAAGATGTCCAATTATGGGAAAAAAGCCCCTCACTTGATACTCAGTGTTCAATTCTGGTCTTCCTATTCATTCTACACAACTGTAAAATACATCTGTGTTACACACACACACACACACACACACACATCTACACACACACACACATACACATACACACACATATATATACATATATATATGTACATATATTAAGATTAAGGCCATAACAAGCTGGTTTCTTCTAAGAGCCTAGATTCTGCTTCCAAAATGGTGACTTGTCATTGCATCTTCTGAAGGGAACAGAAGCCATGTCCTCAGATGGTACAGGGGGTAGAGGGAATGAGAAGGGCAAGCTCTTCCGGATGTCCTTTTGTGCAAGTGGAGATCTCATGGTGCATTCCTCTTCTGAAAGTCACACTTCCCAACATTATGTGTAGGGATGTTTTTGTCAACATGAATTGTGGAGGGATGATAAACCTAACTTCAAACCCCAAATTAGAACACAATGGGATATGTAAACTGTAATCCAATTTTTACATTGATACAGAGCACATATTATAATGAAAAAAAAAATCAACCATCCAAATTGTGTTGACCAAGGTTCTGCAAAAGGCAAGGGGTGGGTTAGACAGGACAGGTGCTTTATCATGAAGGATGAAAGGAAGAGAGGAGTGGACAGGTGATATGAGCCCCAGGCATGTATCCCGGGAAGGTCTGACGACAGAGAAAGGAAGGAAGAAAAGACAGAACAGGAGTTGTTGCAGATAGCAGAAGAGAGGTTTTAGGCAAGCCGAAGAGGGATCCCCAGATCCCTTGCACAGGAAAGCAGCCTTGCAGTCATGTTCAGACCAGTGTCTTCGCCATGTGTTTGTACTGGCTGGGAACAGCTGAAGGTTCTGAACACATGTGGCAGGTGCAAATGTCAATTCATTATGCAATCTGAGACCTATTTTCCTGCCACTAGACAAACATGATGATAGAATGTTTTAAATATTTGTATGCACTTCAAGGATGCTAAAATTATTTGTATGCTTGATATGTCTTAGACATCCAAGATCAATCGGAGACTAATATTTAACAGGCTAACGGGAAAAGAGAACCATATGATCAGATTCACAAATGGAATCTGTTTAATTGATCATTTAATCATTATATACACCCTTAGAATGGGAATATAAGAACTTTTCTTAACCATCAGGAACCTGTACATAGTCAAGAGCAAGGCCAGGTATGGTGGTGTATGCCTGGAATTCAGAACTTGGGAGCCTAAGACAGAGAGATTGTGACTGGGGGCTAGCTTGGGTTAATTGGTTCTATAAGCCCAAACAGAAAAGAATAACTACTATCTCCACTCCAAACCATATTACACTATAGGAAAAAAAAATCAAAATAAGGAAGAAATTAAAAAATCTTGAATTAATGATATTATTGCTGATTTGGTAAATCCAAAACAATGTACAAACTCTGTATGAAGCAAATCAAAAGGGTTAAGAGATGTGTCATTCAAGATAAGGTGAGATGAGATGCTAATACTAAGAAAGCATGCCCTGCTAAGAGGCATTACACTAGGCTGACATGGAAATGAGCATCAAAGACACAGAGTACCCCCAAATCCACATATAGGAAAACTCTATTTCTGATGGCTCTTGGTAACAAAGCTCTGTTTGTTTCTGACTACTTTAAGCAACAGGCAACACTTACCTGCATTAGAAAATAATATCACAGTGGGGAGGTTCTAACATCCATTTCTAACTTTCCAAGCTTTTAATAACTCATAACTTTTATATCTAAGTACCCATTTTCAACAAACTTTATTTTATATTTTATATCAATAGTCTAAAGCTAATTTGGGGGATTCTGTAGCAGTAGGCAAATAACCCGCAATGGGATTCTGACTTAAAAGTACTTCTTTTTCCATTCACTAACTTTTCCCTTGCCACAAACCAGTCCACGTTTTAATTAAATATGGGCGCAGAAGCTCCAGTTATGCAATCGAATGTGTGTAGGGTCATGAATCCAGTTAGATAATTGAACGTTCTCTGCGCCATCTCCAGATAAATTCTCGTGCCCTCTGTGACTCATTGATCATGAGTTAGTTTACTGTGAGAATAAAAGGCGTGGATTGGTTGGAACTGTCCACGGGTGGTAGAGAGGATGAACTGCCTGTGAAACAATGTAATCAGCTCTGGGCAGAATCCATATCAAAGTGTCTCTCCCCGTGGGCTTTGACGGAAACAGGCAGTTTCATCCCAATTGCCGTGAGCTCCAGCAAATCCTTCCGTGTGTTCTCCGCTGTCACCTTTAAGCCCGAGTTACATCCCCTGCTTTTGCTTTCAGACCAGCAGAGCACAAGGGAGGCAAGAGGTGGTTCATACAGGTCTAGTGTGTTCTAGAAAGAACTGGATACAGTCAAATAAGCAGGAAGAGTGACAGCATTCATCTATGCATATGCACGCATGAATCTGTATCCACACATATATGAAGATGATGTCATGAAAGTTATCAATCTGTATGCTCAATTAAGCTAAATAGTAAAGAAAAAAAAGGAAGGAAATCAATGTGGGTAAGCCTATGCCTGGCCTTCAGAATATGGGAAAATGACATTCTTCAGCTTGATTGTAAGTGCTCTTGACGATACTATATTGATGAGATTTTACTTTCTCTGCTAAAGTCAACAGCAGGCACATGTGAAATGTTCACAGTAAGCAATTTCTCAGAGAAAGAATGCTTTATGAGGAAGACTTCAAGGTGAGTTACACCAAAGCTACTCAGCAGATCTTGATTAATGGACCTTCATTTAACAGGTCCTGTGATGCATGTGATCCAAAAGTGACTAATCTGAGGATCATAAGCAGAGGCTCTTCTTAGTAATTCTCTGTTTGCAAGACATTAGACATCCACTGTGGTCCTCCATAGTCCCCTGCCTCTCTCTTCTATACACCTTGTATTGATTCACTCACATTTCAATCATCCTATCTTTCTCTGTCTTTGCCCATCTTTTTCCCAGTATTATGACTCTTTTGGGTTTGTTTTGCTTTCTTTTTGAGTCTTTGCCCTACTTAGTTAATCAGGGCTGCTTGTGCACCCACTGGATTGGAACCGTTCACTGGAGGAGTCATCATGGATACAAAACTGAAGACAATGCTTCCTCTTCTTCCTGACTCTATCAGTAGCAAATAACTTAGCAGTGAGGGGTGATGTCCCCTGAGCCTCATTTCCAGTCATGCCTAGGTGAACTTTCATACAATAAATAGACATTTTAATTTTTCTTAGAAGACCTGATAAGCCACCACTGAATAAGTAGTAGAAGGAGGCAACTGAGGTCTGCTGACCAAAGTTGATGGGCATAAGGCAGACATAGAATAGGGTTTGTTTCCTAGCCTGAAGCTGGGGCCATCTGTTATCTCTTAACTGTTAGAATCCAGGGAGCCATTGGCATGATCATAATGATTGCAAGGCTGGAAGGACATTGAAAGGGATTGATTCACAGGAAGCTGGAAAGGTCAGTTATATACCCTGACTTCTTTAGGAAGGAAATAGAGTCAGCCATCAAGAGTGCATTATGTTCATAGCAGCCTTATTTATAATAGCCAGAAGCTGGAAAGAACCCAGATGTCTTTCAACAGAGGAATGGACACAGAAAATGTGGTACATTTACACAATGGAGTATTACTCAGCTACTAAAAACAATGAATTCATGAAATTCTTAGGCAAATGGATGGAACTAGAAAATATCATCCTGAGTGAGATGACCCAACCACAAAAGAACACACATGGTATGCACTCACTGACACGTGGATATTAGCCCAAAAGCTCAGAATACCCAAGATACAATTCACAGACCACATGAAGCTTAAGAAGAAGGAAGACCAAAGTGTAGATGCAGAGACTTCTTAGAAGGGGAACAAAATACTCACAGGAGTAAATAGAGAGATAAAATATAGAGCAGAGACTGAAGGAAAGGTCATCTAGAGACTGTCCCACCTGGGGATTCATCCCATATACAGACACCAAAGCCCAGCACTATTGTGGATGCCAAGAAATGCTTGCTGAAAGGAGCATGATACGGCTCTCTCCAGAGAGGCCCTGCCAGAGCCTTGCAAATACAGAGGCAGATTCTCTCAGCCAAGCATTGGACAGAGCTCAGGGTCCCCAATGGAGGAGTTAGAGAAAGGACTGAAGGAGCTGAAGGGGTTTGCAACCCCATAGGAAGAGCAACAATTCAACCAACCAGATCCCCCAGAGCTCCCAGGGACTAAGCCATCAACCAAAGAGTACACATGGCTCTGGCTACATATGTAGCAGAGGATTGCCTTGACAGGAATCAGTGGAAGGAGAGGTCCTTGGTCCTGTGAAGGCTCTATAGATGCCCCAGAGTATGGGAATTGAGGGCAGGTAGGTGGGAGTGGGATGGGTGGAGGAACACCCTCATAGAAGAAGGAGGAGGGAGGATGGGATAGGGGGTTTCCGGGAGCGGTGGGGGTGGGGTGGGGTGGGGTGGGGTGGGGCCGGTAGGGAGGGGGACCAGACCGGGAAAGGGGATAACATTTGAAATGTAAATAAAGAAAACATCCAATTTTAAAAAAAGGAAAAAAAAGAGGCAGGAGTGGGAGAGGCAGAAAAGGCTGGGAGCACTCTTGTAATGCAAAGGTGACTACCCTTTGATCAGTTCTCACTCTTGAGCTAATTTTTGGGTTCAGAACCCAGCAGGTAGTGTCCAGGAAAAGACTTACACTGTCACAACCCTAGGTCCTGAGTTCTAATACCTTCCACCAAAGTGACTCAGTGCTGGGAACCATTTCCTGAAGTAACTGTGCCCTTAAAATGGAGGCCTAAATCTTCTGAAGATTTTTGGATGCCGGGTTTTTCAGGTTTTTTTTTTTCTTCATTTTTCAGACAGTGTCTCTAGAAAAAGAAAATCCTTTATCTTTTAATCCTTCTGAAGGCTTCTCTCTTCACTTCTCAAAGCCCCAAAGTTTCAAAATTATCATTGTCTCTTAAAGTTATTTTTAACAAGTAAAATATAATACTATTACTTCTCCCACCTGTCCTGTGTCCTGCCTGTCTGTGTGGGCCTCTGTCCCTCTCAATCTCACAGGCTCCTCTCCTTGAACAATTGTTGATAAATTATCTTTTTCTTTTAGTGCTTCCTTATCCAAGTAGCTTTTCTTGACCTTATTACTGTCTGTCCCTTTACTCCATCTTGTTTTTTCTCTAAAAGTCTTTTACTGTAACACACGCATTCCAGCTTGCTATTGCAATCTTATACATGGGGTCACTTGACAGTTTTATGTGGCCTCCCTAGAATGCAATCACCTGAGTTCAGGAATCCTTGTCTGGTTCATTGGTATATCCTCAGAATTCTGCAAATACTGTACACGTTTAATGGAAAATTATCAAATAAGAAACTCCACTCTAAGGCAGGCCATACATTCATGCTCTAAAGGAAGTTCCTGAAGTAGAAAATAGGGATAGAAAAAAAAAACTTACCTTATGGATTCCATACAATCCTCAATCAGTCAAGCATTCATAATCCCCACTTTATAGATGGGAAAACTGAGGTTTACAGACCGTAATAATTAAGCAATATTGACAAGGCCATCCAGGTAGCAAATCAGGAAACCAAGATTTAAATTCACATCCAAAGTATGTACTCTCAACCACTGTAGAAGCCTAATGAAAAGGAAAACTGAACAAAAACTCTACCTTGTAACGGGTTGAGGCTCTGAAGGAACATTAACCTATTCAATTTAAGACACTTTGAGCATAACAACTCTTGCCATCAGTCTTCATTATTACTAAATTATAAACTCGGCCTTGGGAGTAGTCCTGAAGCAGGTCTCAGCCTTCCCTGGGTCCTATCATCTTTTGCCTTGTCTTGCTAATCAGGTCTCAGAAGTGTGGAAACATTCCTCACAGAGTAAGAGAAGTCTGGAGAAGCATTAAGTCATTACCAGGGCCAAGTGGAGTGCTACAGTGTGTTTTTCTGGTATTTTAACCCATCTAGTGTCTAATGACTCAGAAAACGTTTCTCTTATTTAATCCCTCTCAGGATGGTTCCCTTATTCAGAAACTTCTAATAACCTCCCCTGTCAGAGAAGTGAGTCTCTTCAGATACCTGTCAAATGATTTTATGTGGTTAATATAAAGCAAAGGTTGGGGGTAGGTGGGGTGTGGACTCAGGGAGAGCAGAGTCATTCTGGAAAGCAAACAAGGAAAAGCACTCAGTTGGGAAGAATTTAATTGTTTAGCACACCTAGCGCTAGCTGGGCCATGAAAAAGCCACACAAATCAAAGACCACTGTCTAAAATCAAATGCATGCCAACTTAAACTCTAGTCCTTGGTGGACCCAATCAATTATCCAGCTTCCTTATACATTGGATAATGCTCCGAAACAGAACCTAAACACATTTGCGTGTAAAAAAAAAACCATTTGAAAAATAAATACAGCCTTTGGGAAAGCATAGGTTTCACCCTAGGTAACTGAGGCTCCTCAAAGCCACCAGTTCATGTTCTGTGGCTTACTGATTCACTTCAGAGGGCTCTTTCTTTTAGATTGGCATTTAGCATGGTGGGTTTGTTAAATCTTGTGATAGTGGAGTCTGGTTTACCAACCAGTGAGTCTTACAAATGTTTTTTGCCAACATCTTTATAAAAATATTTTTATAGGGAAAAAAATCATCATTTTCATAAGAAAAATGAAGCAGAAACTGTGGGAAGATGAGGCAGAAAGAAGGGAAGACATGAAAGGGGAAAAACAGGAGAGGGATTGAGGAGACAGAGAGAGGGAGAGCAGGAGGGGAAGGGAGGGGAGGGAGATGGGAGATGGGAGATGGGAGGGAGAGAGAGAGAGAGAGAGAGAGAGAGAGAGAGAGAGAGAGAGAGAGAGAGATTGGACAAAGAATTGTTCTCTGGGGTGGGACAGTGGCAGTATGTTCTGGGTTCTATTCTTATCCCTTTACCACATGCACCCCTCCATAAGAAGAATTTCTTCAGGATCTCTAACACCATTGAAGACGTTTGCCTGAGAAGATGGTTCCAAATAAATAAAAGTGTTTAAGAAATCTCTACCCATTCTTCCTGATATAATTGCCCTTATGACAAAGAATGGTGTGGCCATTGTAGTGTTCAAAGAAATACTGACATCTACTGGCAGGTCCAAAAATCACAAACCCTTTCCAAGGGCTAATTGCTAGTTTCAGGAAATTGGGATTCAAATACAATGGGTATAAAACTCAGCCTTCCTGAGGACTTGAGGTGAGAAATAGCCATTAATATCTTTTCTATAGTTCTCCATTATCTATTACAGATGAACAGCTGTTGACTCGGTTGCTAAAAATATTTAGCAAGAGAAGCACCTCCCTAGGAAGAGCAGCAGAACATGATTCCATTTGCTTCATGAACTCAGAACAGACCTTGTTAAAATCAGCACTTTGAAACACATAAAGAGTAAGAAGCAACACTTCTTATTCAGAAGATAGACATGTCTCTGTGAACTGAAAGTTGCAGAATAAAAAGCCACATTCATGTCAAAGACCCTACAGCATTGATTAGCAGGTTAGAACTTTATAATTGCAGTGACTTGGAATGTTAAAAATCTAGAACCATCCTGGGCTATGTGTATTCCTCCTAACTACTGTTCAGTGGTCACCTCCAAGTCTCACCTAACATCCTGGTGACCATTACATGGGAACCTTTAGCAGACCACTAGTTTCCACTAGACTCAAAGATAGGAAGGTTATCACTTAAAAAATATAACAGAATCCTCTCCATTTTACTCACCCTGCCTGAGGTCACCACTGATGTACTTAAAGTCTTTATCTATGACTTTTGGGTTTTTGTTCTATTAAATGTTTGTATAATGACTCCATTTGGAGCATGCCATTCTTGGTAGCTGAGGCCCTGCTCACTCATTTTGGCTTAGAATGAAGTCTCCTGTTCCCTTTGAAGTGAGAACTGTGATCTGTAAGAATGTCTAGTTATTGGATTTGTCAGTTCTGCCAAATTACTTCATTTCTCGAATGCTGAGTCTTTTTTATCTGAAAGGGGGAACTAGAGATATCTGTCCTGGCTGACTCCACTGACAATTAGTGGTGGTTAACAGAATACCTTGTTCACTTCAAATGTTCAACAGTGGGGGTGGTTTTTATGTTTAAGGGATAGAGACAACCCGGAACCATTGTGTCTTCACTGCCCAAGCTGTGATTGAAGAGGGAATTTCTCAAACTCCAACTATGCATGAGTCACCAGAGAATCTTGTTACTAGGACAGTTCTGATTCAGCCAAGAGGGAACTTGAGATCCAGTTCCTACTGTCAGCTCTCTGCTGGGGATCTTCTGGGATAACTTTAAGCCCAGGGAATCTATGGGGTTCAACCCCCTTTAGTGGACAGGTGAATAAAGATATCTTCTAACAATTCTTTTGTACGTTTTTCTTCTTTGATTCTTTTACTTAATATATATATATATATATAATACATATATATATTTCATACATTATATCCAGACCAGTTTCTCCTCCTTCCACTCCTCCCAGTCCCTCCCATCCTCCTCTCTTCCCCAGATCCATTACTCCTCTGTTTTCCTTTCAACAAAACAAAACCAAAACAACAAACAAACAAACAAACAAATAAAACAAAGCACTCCTCCCAGGGAAATCAACCAAACATGGCATGACACATTACAATAAGAGTAGGCGCAAACGCTCCTATCAAGGCTGGACAAGGCGACCCTGTAGGAGGAAAAGGATTTCAAGTTCAGGAAAAAAGTCAGGGACAGTCCTAGTTCCACTGTTAAAGATTCCCATAAGAGCAGCAAGCTACACAACCATAAGGGACATGCAGAGGACCTAGTTCAGACCCAAACAGACTCCATGCTTGTCCCTTCAGTCTCTGTGAGCCCCTATGAGCCCTGCTTAGTTGATTCTGTTGGAGATGATCTCATTGTGCCCTCGACCCCTCTGGCTCTTTCACTCCTTCGTCTCCATCTTCTTTGGGTTCCCTGACTCTGCCTAGTGTCTAGTGCTTTGGGTCTCTGCATCTGTTCCCATCAGTTGCTGGATGACTAGGCCTCTCTGATGACGATTACACTAGGCATGGATCTTTGAGTATAGAAGAACAGCATTAGGAATCGTTTCATTGACTCTTTTTCCCTCTGACAGTTGTGTTTGGTTGTATCCTGGGTTGTCTAGTCAGGCAGTGCCATGCCTGAGTCTTAAGTTGGACCAGTCCTTGATCGGCCGCTCACACAAGGCCTGAGCCACAATTACCCCAGCACATCTTTCCAGGGGGATAGATTATAGGTTTTGTGTCTGGTTTGATGTCCAGTCCCAGTGGTGGGAGCCTTGCCTGGTAATGGGAGATGGCCAGTTCTGGATCTGTAGCCTCTATTACTAGAGGACTTCGTAAGAGTCATTCACATAAATTCTAAGGAGTTTAAACTTTACTAGGTTTCTACATCACCCCCGACCATAGATACGGCGCGATTACAATCTCTTCTCCTCTCCTTTCTCCTTATCAATTTATGAATTAAACTTATCATGAGACAAGGTTGGATTAGTCAGAAAGGCCCTGTAAGAGGAGTGTTGCAATTAAAGCTTGTCAGCTAAATGTTCTGCTTCCACTCTAAGCTTAGTGCAGAATCCAATGCTTATTGAACAATTAAAATCAAAGGGTTTGGGGTCATCTCTTTTCAAGTAGTTGGTCAAGGTAGGGCCATGGGTGCCTGCAGGCCCCTACTGTTGCTTTTAGTTACTCCCCAGAACTTGAGGGTAAGACCTCATTGCTGAAAAAATTCATATTCTTGAGTCATAAGACATGGAGGAATCAAGCTTTTATCAATCTGAAAACTTCATCCCTAACTGGATAGCTTTCATGGCGCTGGATAGTTCTATATATCCTGCCAGGGAAGAAAAATCAGTAACAGTCTTACCAAGCTGTGAACCCTGAGAGCTACAATAAAGACTGGCTTAGAACGATAAGCCCACTAATGCAATGATAGAAGAAAATTAAGGGAGCAATTGACAACTTTCTTAGTGGACTTAAAACCCATGCCACAAGATGGACCTCATGCCTGCTAATGTTAACTGGACCCCAAACCTGTGCCTGACGAGGTCATAGGCACTAATAGAGAAGCTAGTGCTGTTATTTTGGTAAATAGACATAGTAATACTATTATTTCCTTGTACCCATAGATTAATGCACCTCTTAACTCTTGTCAGAGAAGTTTCTTTTTGCAGTAGATGGTAATTAATATAGTGACTCACAATTCATTCCTGTGGATAAAATAAGAGACTATGGGATATCAATATCACAATTCTCTCCACCTCAAGACTCGGGGATCATCATGAGAAGGGTCACAGACAAAGTAGACATTTATAGCAAACATAACAGGGCTGTCATACACATGAACTCGCAGCAGCTGGAACTTCATGCTCAAGATCAAGTAAGACAAAAGTCTAAGCATGGGTAGGGCCTAGGTCAAGGGCCTGTTGGAAGAGCTATTGGCAACTATGGCTGCTGGGAAATGGACAGACTGTTTTCTTCTAGGGAGTGGCCCCTAGAAGCTTGCCATGCTCCAGGAAATGGACATATACCCCAAATATACAGGCAGTACTACAGACTCAGTGGACTTGTGTTTGTTTGTTCATTTGTTTGTTTTGGAAAACACACAAAGTTGAGAGGGAAAATTGCTGTTGCCATTTCCTTTGCTGTGCAGAAGGTTTTTAATTTCATGCAACCACACTCCATACTTTCTGTTCTTTCCTGAGTAATTGAATTCTTTGTGCAAAAAGTCCCTGGCTATGGTCATAGCTTGAAATTATTTCCCCATCTTCTTCCAGTAATTTCAAAGTTCTTTTTATATTAAAGACTTTTAATTTGTCTTAAATTTATTTTTTATACAAGGTACTAGAGATATCTAAATCCATTACCCAGTTTTCCTGGAGTTTTTGTCGAACAAACAGCAAATGCTATGCAAATGCTCTTTGCAGTCATAAAGAATAAAATTATGTCATTTTCATAAAAAATTAATGGAGCTGAAAATTGCAATGTTAAGTAAAAACCAGCCTTTTCAAGAAAAATGCTCTACTTTTGCTCAAATGTATCTATGATGTGAACACACAGGAAATCTTTCTGGAAAGAGGCAAGGGACTAGTGTGAGAAGAGAGGGAAGGGCAGAGCAGATAATTGTGGGGGTAATATGAGTACAGCACATGGCTGTAGGTCTGTGTGACATGTCACGAAAATGTGGGATGAGAACATATGATTGAAGTCATGATACTACTTCCTATCGGTGAAGGCCAAATCTCTGTGTTGTGTGACATTTCTTGGGGAGACATGAACAAAGACCTGTTAACTCTAATAAGACACAGCTTACAGACCTTAAAAATTGATTTAACCTTGGTTCTAGTTCAGCAGTAAATTTATTGGTAATAGGAAGAAGAATATTGGAATATAGGTAAAATATTCCTCAAAGGAATTTATGTAATAACTTGCAAAATCAGTGTATGTAGACAGATCAGTCAGTCAAGAGTCTCTTCTCCCCATTAATTATTGGGAAGGAACCTTGAAAAATCTTACAAATTTCAAATTCTACTTGAACCTTGCACATTTACTGGACTTTATATGTTTCACTTAATTCCCAAGTCTTAGAGTCTTCCTTCTTTCCTACACGAGATGATTTAATTCAGAGTCAGTAGCTATATACTACTCCAGCCACTCACTCTGTTCTTACATCTTTCTGCCTCCTCTTCTGAGATGTTTGATTGGAAGGTATACTATGGTTAAATATCAGGCCACTGTATCACAGCTAGAGTCATCTATTCTTAAGAACTTGACCAGTTACAAATCTCTGTAGTACAGTTTCCATTGTAAAAATGCATCTCCCCCAAGAACTATGAGTATATGCAATTTGGAAGCATATCACATTTATCTAACAAAGCAATAGCAGTAATTTCCCCACTGTAGCCTATGACCTCCTTAATTACAGACATTTGCCATAATTGCTATTCCCTGTGTAAATTCTTTCCTACCAGGCTGGCCTTAAATTGAATCAGAAAGCAGTTGGTTGCATGTATAACAACCATGCCATTATTATGCCAATGGGCATATGTTCCCTGATATGTTCCTAGCACAGCTCACATGGGTCTATAATCAAGCAGAATTGTTGGTGACAATTCTTCTTAACAATCTGTACAGTATCTTTCAGGTACCATGAAATCTGAGCCCCAGGGAGATTGCTTTCATTTTAGTCCTCTTTGAACTCTACATGTCCTTTAGCCAAAGCTTGCAATATCTTTAGGAATAGAAACTTACCATCTCGTTCAGGTGGGATTTGGGAGCTTCAGGGCTATGTTGGCTAACAACTTTCAGAGAGGTAGCCTACCCTAAAAACAATCTGTCTTCTGGGTAAATCCTTTCTGCTTATACAGAGTGCCTTCATTTAAACTCCATATTTGTTGTTTTACAATTCCTCCAGATGTGTTTAGAAATCACACTCAATGTCTAAATCAATCTTTGTTTATCTGTCTGTTTTAGAATTTATTTATTTTACAGAGGATAGGAAGGACTTCTAAAGGCTGAGCAGCATGCATTAAAAAAAATGTGCTGGCTGTTCTGAGCAGATAAAGATACTTAAAGAGAAACATTAGATTAAGGTTATTGCAGAACGAAATGATCTCATTTGCATCAATTGTTTTACCTGAAGACTAGAAATGTTGGGGCTAGCAAGATGTTTCTGCAAGTAAAGCTACTGGCCACTAAAGGTACCTTGTGAAGACTCAAGATAGATTCCCTGCACCCACATGGTAGGAGAGAATTGACTCTTTTAAGTTTTCTTCTCTCCACACACATGTTCTTGTAATACCTGCACACACACACATGCACATGCACACACACATGCACATGCACACACACACACACACACAGAAAGAAGGAGAGAGAGAGAGAATAAATAAATGTTTTAAAAAAGAGATACTGAAAGCATCAGTATGAGTCCAAACTCTCTCCTTCAATTTCCATAAGCATTGTATCCAAACTCTATCCTTCAACTTTCCTAACATTGTGGTAACTTATATATGTTCAAGAGCATCCAGCACTGGAGGCTTTGGTTGCCAGGAAGCCCTTGACTAACCAAACCAAACTAAAGATTATCAGCTTCTTTGCACTCCCTTCCTCTCTGCTGCTACTGCCAATATTGTATTCATTGTTGATGGATGGGCACCAGGCAGTGAGAACCTGAGAGGAAGGAATTAAAGGGCAATTATCCCCCTTAAAAAAATTTAATTTGAATATCATTTCATTCTCTATTGAGTCAGGCAAATATCTATCTCCCTTTCTAAAAAGGTGCCAGCACACTATAAAAGTCTACTCAATAAATTTATTTCTATCAATAGAACCCCACAATACTGCCTAGCTGAAAACCGCTGTGTGCCTTGTAAACTTAGAACTGCAGTTCCTAAATGTCAAGTGTTTATTACCTGGAAACAAAGAAAAACAACTATGCATTAAAAAAATGGTTCTGCAGCTTCCTTGATGAGACTTTTTAAGGATCATTAGTTGTCTAAATAGAAATTGTATTTCTGAGAGGGAAGAAAATGAATGATCATTCTCTAGTTTCGGGGGATCCCCTTTACCTTGTACTAGAGACAAGCTGTAAACTCAAGCAGCCATTTGGCACTCTGGTGAGTCTAAGGCCCCTTGAAGTTTCCTTCTTGGCTCTAAAAGCAAATACATTTAAAAACCATCTAGCAAGCGCAAGTACTGAATAGGTCTCCATTTGATTTCCATTTTTTTTCAAATGGGCAGAATAGCTTTTATCAATGTAATCTAAGGGTTAAATCAGCTGTCTCTGGTTCTTACAAATTTTCTGTATCTGGTACTCTCTTTCCCCAAATACACATTTGTCAGATGATAATGGTCATTGTGAAAAGATTCTGTTCAAGGGTTCAGGGAAGGAAAATAACAATAGTAGTAACGATCATCGTTATATATAAATGTTTTCTATCTGGCAAACTACAGGACAGCTTCTCATCTGCTTCCTTTCCATTCTT
This sequence comes from Tokudaia tokunoshimensis, assembly GCA_036184795.1. Classification (NCBI taxonomy): domain Eukaryota; kingdom Metazoa; phylum Chordata; class Mammalia; order Rodentia; family Muridae; genus Tokudaia; species Tokudaia tokunoshimensis. The sequence continues at coordinate 65,478,910 of BTHU01000022.1, read as the reverse complement.
TCTGCTTTCCTTTAGGCATCTAAATAATATAAATATTCAATTATCTCATGATCAACTTTACAGATGCCAGGCCTCTCAGACTTTTATTTGGTTTTGCATGATCATGGAGAATATGGATGCTGGACGAATTCTACTTTCCCATCTGTGTTCTTCATTTTTCTCTGTGAAGTCTGGGGTGTAGTCAGATTCTGAGTTGATGTTATGTGATTCTGTGAGACGTGCTCCCACAAGAAGAGCAAGGAGAATTCTCTCTAATGGACAAATGTACTGGACATTCATAAGTAAGAAAGCATGGCATGGCTTTAGAGAAGAAAGTTGTAGCTCCTCCTTCTGTCAAAAGAAGAGTCACAGGTAGAATGGCTGGGTCATAGGTACAATGAATGATATATGTCAGAGTCCTGGCAATTCTTGCAAGCTTCTACTCATACATCAGTGTTTCATTATTATTAATGCTTAATATATTGGGAACAATGGAGTCTGATTTACAATTCATGGAAGAGAGAAACATTCAAGGAAATTGATGAATAGTAGTGCTTTAAATAATTAAGGATGGCGAAATTCACCAGCACAGCTCTTAGACCCCTTATAAGCCCATGAGGCTGTGTTACATAAAGGATCCGGGAAAAGAGAGGAAATGCACTGGACTGCGGTAATGTAAAAAGAGAAACTATTTCCTACCAAATACACAGAGAAAATCTGGTCAGCACTGCCAACCAGAGCCCAATTTTGCTCTACTGCTGGGTAACCGAGGGGAATTCTTTGTGATATCACTACCAACAAGAAGTTGGGACTGCAGCTCAGTTCTCGAGCACTTGCCTACCATGCACATTGCAAAACAGAACAGAACAGATGTAGGACTCATATTAAACATGGAGAAAGTATGTATTTAATATGCAAAGTGGTGTAGAGTTTGAGGCAGGAATAAAGAAGGGTCAGTATGAACACTTTGCCTTTCTTCAAGAATAAGAGTTTCCCCTTAGTCCAAGGAGCATAATCAGGGTAATATGACATAATCTATAGTTAGCACAGGAGGAACTATAGGAAAATTATTCAATATTTTGAGAAGGCCTGAAAGCACTGGACAATGCCAAGAGATTAAATCTAATTTATAGCACTATTGAAGAGGAAATTGGCTCTGTCAAAATAACCATTTCCTGCCTCTCTCTTAAATGCTCTAATTGCTTTCTTAACCTTGAGCTCCATTCATTGATAGTGATTTTTATTAGAAGTTTATTTGAAATAACTTCAAAGTTTGAGTGAGATGAACTTTACGTTTTTTCCCCCGCAAACACTTCACATTTCAGAGTTTAAATTTTTAGAGAAAGGAAAAAAAAAACAGGCTCTCAAGGGGATCAGTTCCCTTTTTATTTTGATTCTCGACAAAGAACTGAGTCAAACACAGTCACAGAAATCAAAGTAAAGCAACAGAATAAGCTGTGGTTTAGAAATATTAGCATTTTATGGTGTTTTATTTGAAGGAAGCAAGAGCCTTGGCTAAATTATTATTTTTAACATTCCATGATCTCTAATTTATTTATTTTTTAATAATAATTTTTTAAATTTTTATTAGGTATATTCTTTACTTACATTTCAAATGATTTCCCTCTTACTGGTTCCCCCTCCCCAAAAGTACCATACGCCCTCTTCCCTCCTCGTGCTCCCCAACCAACCCACTCCCGCCACCTCTTCCTGGTATTCCCCTACATTGCCCCATTGAGCCCTTCCAAGACCAGGGGCCTCTCCTTCCTTCTTCTTGGGCCATCATTTGATATGTGAATTGTTCCTTGTGTATTCCAAGCTTCTGGGCTAATATGCGCTTATCAGTGAGTGCATATCATGTGTGTTCTTTTGTGATTGGGTTACCTCACTAAGGATGATATTTTCCAGTTCTGATTATTTGCCTAGGAATTTCGTGAATTCATTGTTTTTAATTGCAGAGTAGTATTCCATTGTGTAAATATACCACATCTTCTGAATCCATTCCTCCGTTGAGGGACATCTGGGTTCTTTCCAGCTTCTGGCTATTATAAATAAGGCTGCTATGAACATAATGGAGCATGTGTCCTTATTGCATGCAGGTAAAGCCTCTGGGTATATGCCCAGGAGTGGTATAGCAGGATCCTCTGGGAGTGTCATGCTCAGTTTTCTGAGGAACTGCCAGACTGCTTTCCAGAGTGGTTGTACCAGCTTGCAATTCCACCAGCAGTGGAGGAGTGTTCCTCTTTCTCCACATCCTCGCCAACATCTACTGTCTCCTGTGTTTTTGATCTTAGCCATTCTGACTGGTGTGAGATGGAATCTCAGGGTTGTTTCGATTTGCATTTCCCTAATGACTAAGGATGTTGAACATCTCTTTAGGTGCTTCTCAGCCATTAGATATTCTTCAGGTGAGAACTCTTTATTTAGCTCTGTACCCCAGTTTTTAATAGGGTTACTTGGCTCTCTGGAATCTACCTTCTTGAGTTCTTTGTATATCTTGGATATTAGCCCTCTGTCGGATGTAGGGTTGGTAAAGATCTTTTCCCAATTAGTTGGTTGCCGTTTAGTCCTTTTGACAGTGTCCTTTGCCTTACAGAAACTTTGTAATTTTATGAGGTCTCATTTGTCCATTCTTGATCTTAGAGCATAAGCTATTGGTGTTCTCTTCAGGAAATTTTCCCTGTGCCCATGTGCTCAAGGCACTTCCCCAGTTTCTTTTCTGTTAGTTTCAGTGTGTCTGGTTTTATGTGGAGGTCCTTGATCCACTTGGACTTGAGCTTAGTACAAGGAGATAAGAATGGATCGATTTGCATTCTTCTGCATGCTGACCTCCAGTTGAACTAGCACCATTTGTTGAAAAGGCTATTTTTTTTCCACTGGGTGGTTGTAGCTCCCTTGTCAAAGATCAAGTGACCATAGGTGTGTGGGTTCATTTCTGGGTCTTCAATTCTGTTCCATTGATCTACATGCCTGTCACTGTACCAATACCATGCAGTTTTTAACTCTATTGCTCTGTAGTACTGCTTGAGGTCGGGGATACTGATTCCCTCAGAAGTTCTTTTACTGTTGAGAATAGTTTTACCTATCCTGGGTTCTTTGTTATTCAGATGAATTTGATAATTGCTCTTTCTAACTCTATGAAGAATGGAGTTGGGATTTTGGTGGGGATTGCATTGAATCTGTATATTTCTTTTGGCAGGATAGCCATTTTTACTATATTAATCCTGCCAATCCATGAGCATGGAAGATCTTTCCATCTTCTGAGGTCTTCTTCGATTTCTTTCTTCAGAGACTTGAAGTTCTTGTCATATAGATCTTTCACTTGTTTGGTTAGAGTCACACCAAGATACTTTATATTGTTTGTGACTATTGTGAAGGGTGTCATTTCCCTAATTTATTTCTCAGCCTGTTTATCCTTGGAGTATAGGAAGGCTACTTATTTGCTTGAGTTAATTTTATATCCGGCCACTTTGCTAAAGTTGTTTATCAGCTGTAGGAGTTCTCTGGTGGAGATTTTTGGGTTGCTTAAGTATACTATCATATCATCTGCAAATAGTGATAATTTGACTTCTTCCTTTCCAATTTGTATCCCTTTGACCTTCTTTTGTTGTCTAATTGTTCTAGCTAGAACTTCAAGTACTATATTGAATAAATATGGAGAGAGAGAGGGCAGCCTTGTCTAGTCCCTGATTTTAGTGGAATTGCTTCGAGTTTCTCTCCATTTAGTTTGATGTTGGCTACTGGTTTGCTGTATATTGCTTTTACTATGTTTAGGTATGGGCCTTGCATTTCTGTTCTTTCCAAGATCTTTAACATGAAAGGATGCTGAATTATGTCAAATGCTTTTTCAGCATCTGATGAAATGACCATGTGATTTTTTTTCTTTGAGTTTGTTTATGTCGTGGATTACATCGATGGATTTCCTTATATTGAACCATCCCTGCATTCCTAGGATGAAGCCTACTTGATCATGGTGAATGATCATTTTGATGTGTTCTTGGATTCGGTTGGCAAGAATTTTATTGAGTATTTTTGAATTTATATTCATAAGGGAAATTGCTCTGAAGTTCTCTTTCTTTGTTGGATCTTTGTGTGGTTTTGGTATCAGCGAAATTGCGTCTTCATAGAATGAGTTGGGTAGTGCTCCTTCTGTTTCCATTTTGTGGAATAGTTTGAAGAGTACTGGTGCTAGGTCTTCTTTGAAGGTCTGTTAGAATTCTGCGCTAAAACCATCTGGTCCTGTGCTTTTTTTGGTTGGAAGACTTTCAATGACCACTCTATTTCTTTAGAGGTTATGGGACCATTTAGATGGTCTATCTGATCCTGATTAAACTTTGATAGTTGGTATCTGTCTAAGAAATTTTCCGTTTCTTCCAGATTTTCCAGTTGTGTTGAGTATAGGCTTTTGTAGTAGGATCTGATAATTTTTTTGAATTTCCTCAGTTTCTGTTGTTATTTCTCCCTTTTCTTTTCTGATTTTGTTAATTTGGATACTGTCTCTGTGCCCTCTGGTTAGTTTGGCTAAAGGTTTATCTATCTTGTTGATTTTCTCAAAGAACCAACTCCTGGTTTTGTTGATTTTTTTTAATAGTTCTTTTTGCTTCTACTTGGTTAATTTCAGCCCTGAGTTTGATGATTTCCTGCCTTCTGCTACTCTTGGGTGTATTAGCTTCTTTCTGTTCTAAAGCTTTCAGGTATGCTGTTAAGCTTCTATGGTATGCTCTCTCCAGCTTCTTTTTGGAGGCACTCAGAGCTATGATTTTTCCTCTTAGCACTGATTTTAATGTGTCCCATAAATTTGGGTATGTTGTGCCTTCATTTTCATTAAACTCTAAAAAGGTTTTGATTTCTTTTCTTATTTCTTCCTTGACCAAGGTATCATTGAGTAGAGCTTTGTTCAGCTTCCATGTGTATGTGGGCTTTCTGTTGTTTTTGTTGTTGTTAAAGACCACATTTACTCCATAGTGATCTGATTGGAGGCATGGAATTAGTTCAATTTTTTTTTTTGATCTGCTGAGGTCTGTTTTGTGACCAATTATATAGTCAATTTTGGAGAAGGTCCCATTAGGTGCCTTCCCATTAGAAGAAGGTATATTCTTTTGATTTAGGATGAAATGTTCTATAGATATCTATTAAATCCATTTGGTCCAAAACTTCTGTTAGTTTTATTGTGTCTCTATTTAGTTTGTGTTTCCCTGATCTGTCCATTAAGGAGAGTGGGGTGTTGAAATCACCCACAATTATTGAGTGGGGCACTATGTGTGCTTTCAGCATTAGTAAGGTTTCTTTTATGAATGATGGTGCCCTTGTATTTGGAGCCTAGATGTTCAGAATTGAGAGTTCTTCCTGGTAGATTTTTCCTTCAACGCGTATAAAGTGTCCTTCCATGTCTTTTTTGATGACTTTTGGTTGAAAGTCTATTTTATCAGATATTAGAATGGCTACTCCAGCTTGCTTCCTGGAACCATTTGCTTGGAAAAATGTTTTCTAGCCCTTTCCTCTGAGGTAGTGTTTGTCTTTGACACTGAGATGCATTTCCTGTATGCAGCAAAATGTTGGGTCTTGCTTATGTATCCAGTCTGTTAGTCTATGTCTTTTTATTGGGGAATTGAGCCCATTGATGTTAAGAGATATTAAGGAAAAGAGATTGTTGCTTCCTGCTATTTTTGATGTAATTTTTATGTTTGTATGGTTATCTTTTTTTTGGGTTTGTTGGAATAGGATTAATTTCTTGCTTTTTCTAGTGTATAGTTTCTCTCTCTTTGTTGGTGCTTTCCATTCATTATCCTTTGAAGTGCTGGATTTGTGGAAAGATACTGTGTAAATTTGTTTTTGTCATGAAATACCTTGGTTTCTCCATCTATGGTAATGAGAGATTTGCTGGATATAGCAGTCTGGACTGGCATTTGTGTTCTCTTAGGATCTGTATGACATCTGCCCAGGCTCTTCTGGCTTTCATAGTCTCTGGTGAGAAGTCCGGTGTAATTCTGATAGGTCTACCTTTATATGTTACTTGACATTTTTCCCTTACTGCTTTTAATATTCTTTCTTTGTTTAGTACATTTGGTGTTTTAATTATTATGTGATGGGAGGAATTTCTTTTCTGGTCAAATCTATTTGGAGTTCTGTAGGCTTCCTGTATGTTCATGGGCATCTCTTTTTTTAGGTTAGGAAAGTTTTTTTCTATAACTTTGTTGAAGACATTTACTGGCTCCTTAAGTTGGAAATCTTCACTCTCTTCTATACCTATAATCCTTAGGTTTGGTCTTCTCATTTTGTCCTGGATTTCCTGGATGTTTTGGGTCAGGAGTTTTTTGTATTTTTCGTTTTCTTTGACTGTTGTCTTAGTACTTTCTATGGTATCTTCTGCGTCTGAGATTCTCTCTTCTATCTCTTGTATTCTGTTGTAGATGCTTGGATCCATGACTCCTGACTTCTTTCCTAGGTTTTCTATGTCCTGAGTTGTTTTTCTTTGTGATTTCTTTATTGTTTCTACCTTCATCTTTAGATCTTGGATGGCTTTGTTCAATTCCTTCACCTGTTTTGTTGTGTTTTACCTTAGTTCTTCAAGGGCTTCTCCCTGTTTACTTGTGGTCTCCTGTATTTCTTTTAAGGGAGTTATTTATGTCCTTCTTGAAGCCCTCCATCAGCATCATGAGCAATGATTTTAAATCCAGTTCTTGCTTTTCTGGTGTGTTGGGGTATCCAGGACTTGCTGTTGTTGGAGAACTTGGTTCTGATGGAGCCATGTTGCCTTGGTCTCTGTTGGTGGTGTTCTTGTGTTTGCCTTTTGCCATCTGGTTATTTCTGGTGTTAGCTGATGTTGCTGTCTCTGTGGTTTCTCTGTGCTACTGGGATACCTGTTCTCTCTGTGTACTTCTGCAAGACCCGCTGTCTTATAGTTGTATTTGGGTATGTACCTCTGTGGCCCAGATTAACTCTGGGTGCAGGAGGTAATCAGAAGACTCCTGTCCCAGTCTGTTCCTAGGCTCTTGTGTCCTCAGGGTTTCAGGCTGTTTCCTCCTAGCCACAGGGGTGTTTCTACTGTACCACCGGGCCTCTCTGCATTCCTGAGTGGTTAGTTAGCTCCGTGTATCCCTTGGATAAGGTACCCAGTGGCAGAAGACGGCTCCTCTGCTCTGCAGTGCAGGTCTCTCCTGTGCTGGCTGTCTCCTCTGAGCAGCTGGGTAGACAGTTGGATTCCTGTGCCACTTGGAGAGGGTGCGCTATGGCAGAGGATGGTCCCAAACCTGGGAACAGAGCTGGAAATCTCCTGCCAGACTATTCAGGATGGGGTCCTCTGCTCTGCAATGCAGGTCTCACCTGTGCTACCTGATTCCTCCACGGAACTGAGTAGATGGCTGGCTTTCTGCGCCACTTGGAGATGGTGCGCTGGAGTCCCTGTCTGGTCTATCACCGGAGCAAAGATGGCAGAGGCTGCTGCACTCCCTCCAGGCACTGATCACTCTGCAGGGCAAATGTCCCACAGCAGAGCTGGCACACAGATGACCACAGAGCTGCCCAGCTCTTGGGTACAGGCAGCATCCTAGCTGGCTGTGTCCCAAGCGATGTTATACTTGGGATATCTCTGTGAACCTGGAGTCCCTGTCTGCTCTGTTGCCGGAGCAAAGATGGTGGATATGATCTCTAATTTAATCTCACAAAATAACAGTCTTAGCTTTGGTTATTCTCTAATCTAAACTTTAACCCACTTGTTGACCTAAGACTAAGTAAGATGGCCATTCAATTCTTATCTCTACTCATTGGTGGATTCTTGCTCCTTCCAGTTTCCTAAGCCACTAGGAAATGTTGGGGTAATGGGTGACTTGAGATTTGAAAATACATTTTTTTTACTACTTAAATTCTAATTCTTTTTTTCCTAAGTGTTTTTATTTACATTCCAAATCATTTCCCCTTTCCCAGTTCCTCCCTCCCCGAAAGTCCCATAAGCCCCCTTCCCTCCGTCTTTTCCCCATTCAACCCCCTCTCGCTTCTCTGCCCTGGCATTCCTCTACATCCAGTCTTTCCAGTACCGGGGTCTCTCCTTCCATCTTCTTGGAAATCTATTGATATGTGAATTGTGTCTAGGGTATTCTGAGATTCTGGGTTAATATCCCCTTATCAGTGACTACATACCATGTGTGTTCTTTTGTGATTGGGTTAACTCACTAAGGATGATATTTTCCAGTTCTGATCATTTGCCTAGGAATTTCGTGAATTCATTGTTTTTAATTGCAGAGTAGTATTCCATTGTGTAAATATACCACATCTTCTGAATCCATTCCTCCGTTGAGGGACATCTGGGTTCTTTCCAGCTACTGGCTATTATAAATAAGGCTGCTATGAACATAGTGGAGCATGTGTCCTTATTGCATGCAGGGAAAGCCTCTGGGTATATGCCCAGGAGTGGTATAGCCGGATCCTCTGGGAATGTCATGCCCAGTTTTCTGAGGAGCCGCCAGACTGCTTTCCAGAGTGGTTGTACCAGCTTGCAATTCCACCAGCAGTGGAGGAGTGTTCCTATTTCTCCACATCCTCTCCAACAACTGCTATCTCCTGTGTTTTTGATCTTAGCCATTCTGACTGGTGTGAGGTGGAATCTCAGGGTTGTTTTGATTTGCATTTCCCTAATGACTAAGGATGATGAACATCTCTTTAGATGCTTCTCAGCCATTAGATAGTCTAGCTCTGTACCCCATTTTTTAATAGGGTTACTTGGTTCTCTGGAGTTTAACTTCTTGAGTTCTTTGTATATATTGGATATTAGCCCTCTGTCGGATGTAGGGTTGGTAAAGATCATTTCCCAATTAGTTGGTTGCCACTTTGTCTTTTTGACAGTGTCTTTTGCCTTACAGAAACTTTGTAATTTTATGAGGTCCCATTTGTCAATTCTTGATCTTAGAGCATAAGCTATTGGAGTTCTATTCAGGAAATTCTCCCCTGTGCCCATATGTTCAAGGTTCTTCCCTAGTTTCCTTTCTATTAGTTTCAGTGTGTCTGGTTTTATGTGGAGGTCCTTGATCCACTTGGACTTGAGCTTAGTGCAAGGAGACAAGAATGTGTCAATTTGCATTCTTCTGCATGTTGACCTCCAGTTGAACTAGCACCATTTGTTGAGAAGGCTATCTTTTTTCCACTGGATGGTTTTAGCTCCTTTGTCAAAGATCATGTGACCATAGGAGTGTGGATTCATTTCTGGGTCTTCAATTCTGTTCCATTGATCTACATGCCTGTCACTGTACCAATACCATGCAGTTTTTAACACTATTGCTCTGTAGTACAGCTTGAGGTCCGGGATATTGATTCCCCCAGAAGTTCTTTTACTCTTGAGAATAGTTTTAGCTATCCTGGGTTTTCTGTTATTCCAGATGAATTTTTGAATTGCTCTTTCTAACTGTATGAAGAATTGAGTTGGGATTTTGACGGGGATTGCATTGAATCTGTATATTGCTTTTGGCAAGATGGTCATTTTTACTATATTAATCCTGCCAATCCATGAGCATGGCAGATTTTTCCATCTTCTGAGGTCTTCTTCAATTTCTTTCTTCAGAGACTTGAAGCTCTTGTCATATAGATCTTTCACTTCTTTGGTTAGAGTCACACCAAGATACTTTATTAATCCTTTATAAGACAGCAAGACTAAAGAGTTGCTTTTGTCTGCTTGGTCACTATATTCATCACTTCTTGTCTTTGTGACCACAACTTAGAGGTTGAATAATTTATTACGGAATGCTCTCAGTTCCACAGTAAGGTATGGCAGTTCATAAGACCAGGTATGTGTGAGGATGCAGCTCACATCATTAGAGACCAGGAGCTAAAGGCCAAGTAGAGCCCTAAAGTCTGCTCCTAATGACCTACTTCTGCTAAGTACCACCCACTAACAGTTCCATACCCATGGGTGGCTGGGGAATAAGGATTCAAACAAGGCTCTGTCAGGGACATTCCAGGATCAAATGATGTTTTTTGATGTATAGCAATCCCCCATGAAAAGCCTAAAATACCTATGGCTTGCAGTAGATCAGGGTTGTACGCTCATATTTCAATCTTATACTTTCTTTAAACCCTTTGAAATGACTTTAAAGGTATGGAAAGGTATACTATTTCTTTTACCAAAGAGATGGAATCACAGCAGCCCTAAAACACTTCCTTAGTGTACCTATCACTTAAATATACTTAATTCTTGGTAAAGATGGAAACATGAGAAATAGTGAAGATGCTTTGGAAACAGGATGAACAATTTATGTGAGAACAAAATTTAGATTTCCCCCGATGTTACATCTTATCCTTGGTGTATAAGTTAAGAAGACCTCATTTGATTTTTATGTTTTTTTCTCCTAAATGATTATCAGCTACCCAAACCCTGAGAATACAAACACTGCAAATAACATCTTTCAACTGATAGTGCAAGATGAATAAAGAAGAGACGAGATGTAATAGAGTCAGAGAAGGAAATAAAAGCTTATTGAGAAGCCAAGTATGTGCACCTATAATTTACCACTCTGTTCTTGTTTTACTAGCAGCTATAACTGCATTTGTGCACTAACATCTGGTGGAGAGTCCTCCTTGGCGACAGAAATATGTTAGAAAAGTAAAATAGCTGGCTCAACTAGTTAAAGCTATAGCAAGAAGATGGTACGGACAGACTCAGAAGAGTGAAATATCTCACTTATTTAGACTCCTCTGGATGCCAGATGGTTTTATTTAAGGCACCTAGAATACAATTGAACAAAACAAAGCCCCTGTTCTAGGCTGTGTATTCACCTCCATGGTAGAGTACTTGTCTAGAGCATTCAAGGCCCTGGATTCCATCTTTAGTCTCACAAAACAAAATAATCATCGAAAGAAGTATTTCTTTAAAAAACCCAGTCCTTCAGAATTTTACACAGTAAACACCAAATTACCAAAAGCATGCTACATATTCAGGTATGTTTGCACATGTTTATGGGTACACACACAAACACATACACACACTCACATACCCACACATACATACACACAGTCATACACATACACGCACAAATATACACATACATACACACACAAACATACACACATATACACATACAAACATACACATTCTCACACACAAACACACACATACACATATATACAAATACATACACACAAATACACACAAACACAAACACATACACATTCTCATGCACATACACAAACATACACACACATATGCAAAAACATACACACAAATACACAATACACAAATACCTATAAGGCACAAATACATGAAACACACATATGCATACACACACATACACAATACACAAATACCTATAAGGCACAAATACACAAAACACACATATGCATACACACACATACACAATACACAAGTACCTATAAGGCACAAATATACAAAACACACATACGCATACACACACATACACACATACACACACATACATGCATACACACACAGACACACACACTTAAAATTTTCTTTTTGAGTCAGTGACCATAATACGACAATTTGAAACAAGATAATAATGGCTGTACACACCAAAAGATTTCTCAGCTCTTACTGAATGAAGTACTACCATCTCTTTTTTCTAAGAATGAGATTCCTGCTGTATATAAACACCAGCAAGGACCAACCACATGGCCATTTGTTACATATCAGATCCATTGTAACGTGTCACAGAGGAGCCATGAAAGATGTTTTCAGGAATCCTAGACTTAAGGCATTTGGAATTGATATCTATGATTTAAAACAAGCCGAGGTTCATCTTTGACAGCTCATGTTTCTGTATCATATGCAAGGATATACTTTGAAAATAAGTGCTCTGCTTTGGTGTAAAGCATCAACTTGTTCTGGTCCAGTTGAAAGTAAAGAGGCAATAGTCCATATAATCACCTTCTTTACAATTTCTCTCTGTGGGTCTGGCACCTGCTTTCCACACCTTCGCATGTCCAGCTTGGAAGGACATACTGATGTCCTTCTCATTTACTTGTATTAGGGTCTCATTGTGCAGCCCTGCTTACATGTGCTGGGCTCTCACTGGCTAGCCTGTGCTGCACAAACTGGCTGGACTCAAGCACATCTTCTTCTCTTGGCTTTCCAGGCGCCAGGGTTATGGTATGTGCCCTTGTACCCTTCTGATACTCTTCTGGAAACCAATATGATGCTACCCTTTTCACTGTGCTGTCTCTGCTCTAACCCATGGTTTCTGAAACTGTGGGCCATGGCACTGTATTGGGCTATGTAAGAGGGGATGGGGTTATGAAAAAGTTGGCAATAGAAATAGATTTCTGAATACACCACAACCAAAAATTAATTCAAGATCAAACATGTAACAGACTCAAGTTGTTTTTGTCAGTGTCCCCAAGCTGTTCTGTGACTTACTGCAGCCTAGTTCTTTTTACAAATTAATTTATTTACATCCCAAACACTGTCCCTGATCCAAGTCCTCTCCTCCTAGAGTCCCTATCCCTACCCTCTCCCCTTCTCCTCTGAGAGGGTACCCTCTCTCTAGCATTCCCCTACCCTGGTGCATCAAGTCTCTCAGGGTTAGGCGCATCCTCTCCCCATAGGTTCTGACCACCTAACACATGGTTGTTCGATGGTCTTCACATGTTTTCATCTTGACATCAGAAAGTGTTACTGGAAACAGTGCTTGAAGAGTTTTTAAATTACACTGTGTATGTCTATGTGGTATGTGTGTATGTATGTGTGCATATGTGAGTATATGTGTTAGTGTATGTGTGAATGTGGGTGTATGTGTGAGTGTGTGTGTGTGGGAGTATTTATGTGTATGTATGTGTGAGTATGGATGTGAGTGTGTGTGAGTATGTACTTAGTACCTTTCCCTTACACAATAGTATGTTCTTTCCTGAACATGTGATGATATTTTACTTCATTCCTTAAATGCTTTTCAGTCTGGCAACATAAAACATAATCCTAAGCCTTCTACCTATTTCAGCCTATGGTAATACACTTTTTTTTTAAAGAATTGTGTTTGAAGCATGTCTTCTTCATTAAAAAGTTTTGTAACAAATGTGCATTTTCCAGTCAGCAGTAATTATTGCTAAATAAAGCAGGGCTTCTAATTAACAATCAAATTCTGAATTCTACATGGCACACTAGACTACTTAATTTGATTGGTTGCTTTCTAATTCCATGCTGGATGTCTTAAGTGTGGCTCTACCCCATACAGTCAGTTTGTCTCTCTACCCCAATCTTGGTTGCACTCTGGGTTGTGTTACTTATTTGCACCTATTCTGCCCAAGACCATCTTAACCCACACAGGTCAGGAAATGTCAAACTCTCTCTAACACAAACTTTCAGAGTTGTCTCCAAGACAACGAAATCAATACCTGAACTGGGCTTTTTCTGTCTTTTCTTAATTACGGTGTACTTAGTTATTTGTGTGGGGGCAATGCATGTCACTGTATGAGTGGAGATCAGAGGACAGCCCCAGGATTAATCCTCTTTCCCTCCATGGGTCCTGAGGATGAGTCTCAGGTTTGGTAGCAAGTGTCTTAACCTGCTGGGTCATTTCACCACTCTTGTTTGTCTTTCAGAGTCTTTTTTCTTCCCTCTTTTTTTGCCTGCTACCTCTAAGTTTATATACAAAACTGAACACTAGAGTTCAAACAGATTTTATTAAAGCATAGATCCTAGCCTAGTTGTACTAAATGAATGATCTCTGTGCTCAAATGGTGTTATTTTGATAGGAATGAGCAGAAGAAATGGTTGAAAAGGAAAAGGGGAACCAGTCATTCTAGCAGTATGGAGACTGAGGCAGGAGAACAGTACACTGAGACCTCCCTGGACTGCATAGTCAGTTCCAAGTCATCGTGGACTGTGTAGTGAGACTCTTGTTTTTAAAAATTGGGAAGAGGATACCTGAATTTTTCATGCTGGCCTCTTCTTTTAACTTTTGTCATCTAGAACATGTGCACATGTTCACATGTGTGTGCATATATGTGTGTTCATGAATACATGTGCATGTTTTGCATGTGATTGCATATTTGTGTGTTATATGCATGTAGATATGTATATGTGTATGTGTGTATACATGTGTTTGTGTGTATGTATATATGGTTTGTATGTGTATGCATATTGTATGTGTATATGTGTGATGTTTGCATGGTTGTATAAGTGTGTGAGTGTGTGTATGTGTATTTATGTGTAATTATTTGTATGTGCATGTTTATGGTGTGTATGTGCTTATGTGTATGTGTGTAGTTCAGTATGTGTTTATATGTGTGCATGTATATGTGCATATGATTACATGTATATGTGTGTGAGTGTGTGTGTGTGTGCATGTGAGAATGTGTGGGTGTCTGTGTATAGGTTATGGGTCAATATCACATGCCATTCTCTCTGAACTGTAGTTAAAAATAAAGGTAATTATTTTTGAGATAGAGTCTCCTGCTGGACCCCAGAGCTCACTAATTAGGCTGGCTGACCATTGAGCCTCAGGGATCTTTGTCTCTACCCTCCCAGCTCTGGACTAGAAGCATGCACTATTATGACCAGATATTTCTTATGTGAATCTGGGGACTGCACCTAGGTCCTCATGCTTGCACATTAAGCACTTCAGAGAAAGAGACACCTCTTTAGTCATTGCCTCCTTTTGACCTCAGTTTCCACCTCTTTATCTACAGCTTGGAGACTGATGTCATTGCAGATGCAGGGAATATGTACAAAGTCTCAGACCAAGTCAAGGGCGAGGCACAGGCAAGATTCTTTTTATTTTTTTATCAACCATACTAATTTCTTATTACTGTCATTGCAAATGTTCATCAATTTAGTGGCTCAAATCACCTTCTGTCTTTTTTAGTCCTGGTGTTCAGTTGCCCAAAGTTGGTCTTAGTGTCACAATGGCTGAGTTGTTTTGGGGCAAAAACCCAGTTACTTAATTATTCCAGATTGCAGAGGCTCTCTTCATTCTTTGGGCTTGGGTCCTGCTCTCCGTCTTTAAAACTTGCTTAATCACATCTTTAAATATTTATGGGAGGACTAGAGATGGCCCAGTGGTTAAGACGGTGTGAGGTTCTTGCAGAGGAGCCAAGTTCTGTTCCCAGTGCCACATAGGCAGAGTTCACCACTGCCTGTAACTCCAGGTCCAAGGGATACAGTGACCTCTTCTGGCCCATGCAGGCACTCACACACATGTGCATATGTACACACAGAGATACACACATATACATATAAATAAAAATAAAGTAAGTCTTTAATTTCTGGACTTCTTAATTCAATCTGGAGAATGCATTTATCAGATCCACCCACATAGTCCAGAATAATTCTCCCATCTCAGAAGCATGTGATTACAGCTTTAACTCCACTCATGACCTTACTGTCTCTTGTATTTTATTACATAACATATTTACCTTTCTAAAACAGAACATTTTTAGGAGTTCATTGTTTTGCTTGCTATATCAACCTAGCCTATGATTCAACAACCAAGTCTACACACACACACACACACACACACACACACACACACACACACAGAGAGAGAGAGAGAGAGAGAGAGAGAGAGAGAGAGAGAGAGAGAGATCGTTATGTATATACAATGAAAATCAGGCTGCACATGGGGTCAGAATATAACTTTTGGAAGTTGGTTTCTCATATCGTCAAACTTACAGGGTGAGGGCTTTTATTCACTAAAATATCTTCAAGAGAAAATTTAATTTTCACACATATCATGCCAGCATTAAGGAGTATAATGCATGATGGAAGACTATGGCCATCCAAATGTATCCATGTACCAGCCAACAGAAATAAAGATACTTCTAGATATGTGTGGTATTCTAGAAACATAATTAATGAGCCTTATTCCAGAAACATATTCCACACACATATGCACACACACACACACACACGCACACACACACACACACACTCACACACACACTTTAAACACTTTAAACCAAACAACAAATATCTTAAATGAGTATCAGAAACTAGAGAACAGCAAAGAGATAATAGAGATTAGTGTCTGTTATGACTTGAAACTGAAAATCCCACATAAGGTGTGCTGGATAGTTTTCTGTCCATTTGACACAAACTAAAGTCATCTGAGTGAAGAAAACCTCAATTAAGAAAATGTCTCCATAAGACAAGCTTGTACACAAGCCTGTAGGGCAGTGTTTCTTAACCTGTGGGTCACAGTGGTCATCTAAGACCATTGGGAAACAGAGATATTTGAATTGCAATTTATAAAAGTAGCAAAATTACAGTTATGAAGTAGCAACAAAAATAATTTTATAGTTGGGGTCACTATAACATGAGGAACGGTAAAAGGGTCATAGCTTTAGGAAATACAGCAAGAAATGCTGTAAGGCTTTTTCTTAATTCATGGCTGATGGGGGAAGGTTCAGACCTTTGTGGGTGGTACCATCCCTGGGCTAGTGGTGCTGGGTTCTATAAGAAAGCAAGCTGAGCAAGCCACGAGGAGCGAACCAGTAAGCAGCCCCACATCATAGCCTCTGCATCAGCTCCTGCCTCTAGGTTCTTGCCCTCACGTTTTTGAATGAAGAACTGTTATATGAACCTGTGAATGATATCAACCGCTTTCCTCCCCTCATGCTGCTTTGGGCTTTGGTGTTTCGTCATGGCAATAGTAACTCTAACTAAGACACAAGGATCCTCATGCTTTGGATGCTTGTTCCTCTTCTGATGGCAGTACTGTAGAAGAGTGGAGGCCCAGCTGCAGAAAGAGGGTCGTCAGGCACAGGTCTCCACCGCTTTCTATGGTGGTCACCCATCTCTGCCCACATGAACAGTCTCTGCCAGGCTTTTGTTGAATATGCTCAGTGGCTCAACCATGCCTCCAGCCATGACAGGCTGACACCCTGTCAAAACAGATCTTTCCTTTACATAATTTTTATTGGGGGTGTTAGCTACAAGCAGCACTAAACCAGTAAGGAACCTTGAAATTTAGATGTTATTGAATTTAAATAAAGAATGGTAGACTCCAAAGGATTAGAAGTCTGAGATATATCTCATTTATTTTACAGAAATCCAACTTATCACTTGATAGTAAACCCTGGGAGGAAAACGAATCTTAGAGCCCTGAGCTCCTCTGCACAGATGCTGTCTTCTTACAAAGATAAGGAAGACAAAGGAGAGGAATGTCTACACCCTGGTGACCCGAGACCTTGTTAAACAGCAAGCAAACAAAACAAACAACATTTGAATACTGCTAGAAGCATCCAGCCTTCGAGGTTAAACTACCAGCTAAATTAGCTGTTCCTAAATGAGGTAATTATAAGGAAAACAAGAAACAAAACAAGACTTCCTGAGAAATATGTATTTGACCAACAGGCTTATAATATAGCAGCTTAACTTTAACACTTTAAAACATTTGTTACAGGAAGCTGATCTTCATGTCAGCTGTAAATGAACTCATCTTCCATGTGACAAATAACCTACTCAGGCTGTGACCGTCTGATCTTGTGACAGTGAGTCTACCACACTTCCTTTACTCTTCTGTTTTACAGAGTTGTTTGAGTCCCCATCACCCACTTCTTCTCCCTAACTTTATAAATGACTCAACCTGCCTCTCAAAAACCTGAGCTTTGTATGTACTGTGCATAGTTGCCGTCTTCTACACACCATGAAAGAAATGTCAGGAGAATGTCTGGGTGGAGCTGGCACGATACCTCCATGGCCAGAGCACTTGTTCTTGCAGAGGATCTGAGTTCTATTCCCAGTCTCTACATGCAGTTCACAGCTGTATGCAACTGCAGTTCCATAGGACCTGATCCTTCATGGGCATTAGGGATACATGTGGTATATATCAATATATGTGGGCAAAACATGAGTGCATGTGTGCACACATAAACAAACAAGAAATGAATAAATGTAAAGTGAAATCAAGTCAAACCTGGGATTGGAGAGGATGAGAAGAAATCAAAGTAAAGTAAAACAATTCTGAATTTATTTCATTTCTGCTGTCTTGTGGGGAGCAGCAGAGAATCATTGTCTTAAGTATGTAGACACTGCTGTAGTGGTTTCATATATAATGATAAAGGGGATATAGTATTCGATTATGAAAGTATTTGTCCACAGACAAAGAAAACCAGCACATTTTCAAAAATGAAAAATTTGAAGAAATCATTCTCTGATGCAGTTCGATAAAATTGAATAAGCACAGAATGCTCCCCCTTAATCTGAAGGAAGGAGACCCGCTCCAGACACTTCACAGGAAAAAAAAATCAAAATAAAAAGCTGGATCTGTAGAAAAAGCAATGGGAGGAAGGGATCCTCAGTGTAGAATCAATGGCCACGGTGTAAATAGCACCCAGTGAAAGATGGGAACCATGGAGCCTGTGTATGGGATGCTCAAGGCCACACTCAGAAAAGTTATTGTCCTCGGAGCTGTCATTTATTGCAAGGACAGGGTTTGTATTAAATCAGAAAGACAGAAGGCCTGTGGGGCAGAGTCCATGAGAAACCAGGTGCAAACTGCAGATGTTCTTGCCCAGTGGAGTCACATGAATGCACTTAATTCTCTCAGAAATGATGTGAAACACTGCTGGGAGGTGTTACCAGCCAGGGGAGTGCACCTGAGCCTTTGAGTACCAAGCCTTCTATTGAGAGTTTGTCTGTAAGGAATACATTTGGTGTTTAAGAGAATACCCTCAACCACGCAGAATAAAAGCAGGTTACCCCAGAAATCTGGCTGCTAGCATGATCATCTCACTAAACTACTATCATGTGACTCAAGAACCCAGTACGCAAAAATGCTAACATCAGTCAGAATATTCCAACAGTTCAGAGTTCATCTCCAAGTAGACAATGAAGGGCCAGCTCTGAAGACAGAACATGCAGGATCAGTAGCTAGATCTGTATGCAGAGCTTAGACTTCCCTGGCCAAGTGTCATCACTGAGTCTAAAGCACAGACCATAGGGGCGCACAACTGTTTGTTATACTAGGAACCCAAGTGACAAGGGGAAACCATGGTAGCAATGCCAATATTTGAGAAGGAAGGCGAAAGGAGAGGAAAGAGAAGGGGTGGGGCAAAGGAGGAGGAATGAAGTAAAGAAAACAGGGACAGTAATGAGAACTCAAGACTGACTAAATAATGCTATAATATTTACATGCCATTTTATATGTTTGCATGTATAAAGACCTAAAAGGCAAGTCTCCAAACTTAAATGGTTTAGAGTTATACGATACTAGGATATGGATTTTCCCATTTATTTATTTGTACAGTCCCTTCCCCATCCCCCAATCTCCTCTGAGAGGGTCCCCCCATGGGTATCCCCCAACCCTGGCACAACTAGTCACTGAAGGTTTAGGCACATCCTCTCCCACCAAGGCCAAACATGGCAGCCCAGCTAGGTAAACAAATTCCACAGACAGGCAACAACTTTAGTGACAGCCTCCATTTCCATTGTTAGGGGACCCACATGAAGACCGAGCTTTACATCTGCTACATATGTGCTGGGGTCCTCAGTCCAGCCTGTGTATGCTCTTTGGTTGATGTTTCAGTCTCTGAGAACCCACAAGGGAGCATGTTATTTAACTCTGTTGGTCTTCCTGTGGGGTTCCTATTCCCTTGGGAGCCTTCAATCCTTCCTCCAATTCTTCCAGAATATGGATTTTTAAACTTTTCCATACTTTGTTAATACAAGGAAAATAGTAAAATTTGCCTTCTGTGGATCAGATTTTTTGAAATAAAGCTGGTTCTATGAGATATTTATTAGGTGAACTGGATTATAAATTTAAAATAAATGAATGTGATTATTTTTTACTTTGGCTTTTCATATGCTAATATCCACTGTAAGTTCTACCAGTACAGCATTTAGTACAAATGTTTCTAGATCTTATTTATCCAGAGTCTCCCTCACTTCCTTCTTTTTTGGGGCATGGGAACACTTTTGAACTATTATGTTCCCCATGTCTTCTCCAGGGAGTAAAAGCTACTGATGAATTTTAAAAGAGTAAATGTTTGTGGTAAATTAATATGGAAAAGAGATGCTAGACATTAATGACTGTCTTCCTGAAGTCATAAATCCTCCCTGGCAGTGGAATAGTTCAAGGCGGAGATCATTAGGAGAACATCTTCTCTTCATTCTGTCTTTGGGCTGCCCTCAGTGATTTATGCAACTTTACAACTTTTCAGTTTTTACCTCTGCAGAACATGGGGAGGGGAAGAGAAGAAAGGGTTAAAAACGATCTGCTGGTTTCCAGTGGGAAAGAGGACCCCAGAATCTCAATTAGGAACTTTACTCTAATTGGTATTAGAGTGAATGGAGATCCCTGAGCAGTCTAGAACAGCATGGGTACTCATCGTCACTCATCATCACAAGTTCAGATTTGGTTATAAGTGTGCTGATAGCTTCATTTGAATTTTACTTGTTTCTAGAATGTACACAGCTCAGATGTTCCTTTCTATGTGACATATAGTTAGACTGACCACTCCTCTGAATCTCCAAGCTGCTGTATCTTCAAATATTGGCTCCAGTGGTCTAGGAGAGATATCACGATTGGATTAGGTATGCAAGAGATTTAAAAGGTTTAGCTAGAGATGCAAAGGGGAATTTGAAATCAGAGTGGGGGGTAGAGCCTTCAGACCACACTCAGCGAATGGTATCTGCAACAGGAGAAAGGAGAGCAGAGGTGAGGTGCCCTCAAACTTCAGGGAAGTCTCATCAGGACCATGGGGATGCCCAGAGAATCTTAGAGTCTTAGACTCTTAGAGTTTTCGGCTAGCAGAAATGGCTGTTTTCTGCTACCCTAACCTCATTGGCCGGCAGCGACTAGGGTGGGCGTGCCGTGGGTGAAATCTCTAAGGCATCCTGAGCTCCTTACTAATGACGCTTTATAGGTGCCTAGCGGGGGACAGAGACATAAAGAGAGCTGTGACACCTCCAATGGTCATCACACTTTACACCTACCAGGTTTCACTTTCATGTTTATTAGAATTCTTTATTCTCCGTCTCTCCTGACTGCCTGGTTTGTCATGTTGTTGAGCACGGGAGCCATGTCTGATTCATCTTTTGATATATGCCAAGTGGCCACATACTTGGAGACACCACAAGTCTTGTAGCATTAAACAAATAATCACAAGTTGATTTTTTTTCTATAATAAGTGTTCCCATAATTCATGATGCCTTGTGATGTGAAGCTGAGGATTAATTTTCTCTGCTACTTCCATTACCCTCACCCCCTTGAGTGTGACACCATGCTGCTCACACTGTCCTCTACTGACTTATCCCTGTGTACTTTGGTTTCCTGACAGTACCATGGAGTTGATCTAGGCCACTCAGTAGGCTTTCTCTATACCACGTTCCCCAGCCTGTCTAAAATCGGTATGATCTATGTTAAATATGATTTTTATATGTCCTACAAAATTTACCATGTGCGATGTAAGGGTTCAACTTACATGTTTAGCTGATATTGACTATGGGAGAGGCCTGAATTAGCACTGACTTGAACAGATGACAAATACAATAAATAACTAATTTGGATAACACCAGATATATTTCTAATTAATAATTCCTTTGTGTAACATTGAATGAGTTTTTGTTAGGTTGTGTACTTAACTTTCGTTTTTTCAATGAAAATAAAAAAGTTGCTTATTGAAATTACTGCTGTTGAAACTACTGCTGAAGACCTCCCCCCTCCCCCCAAAAAAACAGCTTATAGGCTAGGGGTCATAAATATAAATATGAGTTTTACAGTATAAGGTCAAATGCTCATTTTGGCTGGTAGTACCTGTTTAGTAATTCAGAATTCATTACAATCAGAATGTAGTTCATAGGTATCCAAATCTGCATGTGTGTCTATAGAGACATTCCCTTTGAACTACCATATCTCAGTATGCTGGAAGCATTAGAGGATTAATGTGTAGCCTGAGAAAGGATAGCAAGGTTGGAAAAATGGTTGAGTGGGTAAGTGCTTGATACACAACTTCGACAATCTGAATTTGGATTCTTGTAGCTCACATAAAAAGCTAGATGTGGAAGCACACATCTGTAATTCTAGTATTCCTAAGGGAATGATCTGAGAGACAGCAGGAAGGATGAGACTCTGTCTTAGGACAAGCTGGAAGATGAGGAGCAACTTCTGAAATTGCCTCTACATATGCACCATAGCATAGACATGCCCAAGAAAGGGAGAGAAGACAGGAGGGAGGCAGGGAGGGAGGAAGGGCGACAGGGAGGAAAGGAGGCAGTGAGGGACGGAGAGAAAGAGACAAATACAGAGAGAGACAGAGAGACAGAAATAGAGACAGAAAGAGAACATTTTTTTCATCATCGAGCAGTTTAAAAAGAAACAGTCCTCTGTGGCCACACCTTCCTGAATGTGACCAAGCATATCTAAAAAGAAATACTATTCTTTATTTTTCCCAGTCACTCAGACCACATAGATGAAATTATGACTCAATCAGTTTCCAAAGATTATTTATAATACAGAAGACTCACTATAAGCAAGATATAGACAAGAATGCTTAGAATTATCTTCCCTAGTGCTTATATGGGCTTGAATTCTTAAGTACTGGAGGCTTAGGCTAGTGCTGAGCAAACGAATTGGAGAACCTTCTCTATTGCACATTTTTAGGGTGAAATATTGGCCCTACTTAAGTTAAAAATTTCATTTTTCCATGAAACAAAGTGGAATGCTGACCTATCAGCAATCTAAAATATCCTTAGAAAGCTTTTAAAGATTAGGTGCTGGTGAATATTACTACTAGCTCTGGCCACCAGTCAGATCCATTCATCAGCGACCGTGGCTTGTGATCTATAATCTCACAGTTCTGCAGCATTAATAATTTGTTTGTAGCACTCTGCATATAATAAGCAAGAGCTGTCTATTAGAGCTGTTCCATGTGGCTGTATTAAGCGTCCTACTGGGCGTCTCTGGGGTCATACAGAGGCAGCCATTCTCAGCTCTGTCAAACTGCAGAAAATAGAAGCTTACATCAAATTGCCATTTCAGTGCCTGCAATTCTGCTAATCCTTCATTTCAGCAGAGGACCAAAGCTGATTTCACCGCAGTGCAAGCTGTCATGAGATGGTGGTGATTGCAAGACTTCTGTCCCATGATAGCTGCTCTCGGCTAAAAGAGTAATAATCCTTTAAGAAAATATGATGGTTCTTCCTCCCTTTATCCCACAGATATTGGCTTTGCACTCAGAGGATGAAGTCAAAGAACACATTGAGGAAGAGCTGTTGACGACAAGAGTGGGCTGGAGCCTGCATGGTCTGAACATTTGGGTTTCACCTCAGGTTCTAGGGCCTGATTGAAATGTGTTTCTGTGATTGCAGTTCAGTCCCTAGAGGGCCCTACAGGATAGTAAATCCACATCAAAAAAGCCATTGTATGTTGAATTTGTGCTGATTTTATGGGACAGCCAGTTTCCATTTAGATAGGTTCAAGCTCCACAGAATGGGATCACGTTGCTCCTGGGGAGGTCACAAGCTTACGCTTTCCTGAGTGGAATCCATCACCTAGGATTACCCTCATTACCTACAGTTTTCCCAGAATCACTATCTGTAGCTTTCCCTTTGACTCACAGACCAGAAGTGCCATAGCCAAAAAACCGGCCGGGTTCCAATGGCTTCCTTGTTCCCAATGGCTTCCTCGTTCCCAATGGCTTCCTTGTTTCCAATGGCTTACTTGTTTCCAATGGCTTCCTTGTTTCCATCTTAGTAGAGAAGTGGGAACTTCTCTAGTAGATGGTTTCTAGTGTCATGGAACCCTCATCCTAAGGAGTGATAGTACAGAAGCATCTTCCCAAGGGACTGCTCATTTCTACTTCTCCTAAAGATTTTACATATGTATAATACATACACGCACATGCACACGCACACAGACATTCTGTCAGTCTTGATTGTGGTAAATAGGTCATGATGCATATGAATACAAAAACATCATTTTGTATACCTTAAGTTTACATACTTATTTGCCAATCAATAAAATTTTATTTGCCTCAATACACAGGAAAAGGTCCATAGCTTCCAACATTTTACTGAGGAAGGCATGGAAAGAAGAGGCATGAGATCATACTCTCTCCCTCCCTGGCTCTCCTTCTCCCTTTCCCTTTCCCTCTCTCTTTCCCCTTCCCTTCCTTCCTCCCCCTACCGCTCTCTATCTGCTGGTGTCTGGTGTCTGGTGTCTAGATTTAACAGCATTGCGTGAATTGTTCTCTCTCTCTCTCTCTCTCTCTCTCTCTCTCTCTCTCTCTCTCTCTCTCTCTCTCTTTTCCTCTTCCCCTCATTCCCTCTCTATCCCCCTCTCTCTGCCTCCATTTCCCCTCCCTCCCCTGTCTGTCTGTCTATCTATCTATCTGTCTGTCTGTCTATAATTTCTGTGCTATCCATTGGATTCAGTGGGACAATAAATTAATGGAAAGGCTTTAAAATCTTGTTTCTTGAATGTGTGTTTAGTGTTGAGGAAATCCTAAGAAAGACAGAGCTAACTGAAAATTTATTAAAACCTCTGAATTAAATGAGGATTATGACAGTAATGAGTTTTGTATTTATTTAGGATTCATAACCATCTGACACCAGAAAGCAAAGGCACAAGATGCTGATTCCAGGAACTACCAGTTAATACCAAACATGATGTTGAGCAGCCAAGTCAAACAACTTAGCCTCTGCATTCATATTAATCTGAAAATTCTGCTGGGCTCTGGTGTCTAGATTTAGCAGCATTGCCTGAATCGTTTTCTCTCTGTCTCTCTCTGTCTCTCTCTCTTTCTCTGTCTCTCTCCTTCTGTCTCTCTCTCTCTTTCTCTCTCTCTCCCCCTGTCTCTCCCTCTCCCTCTTCCTCTCCCTCCCCCTCCCTGTCCCCCTCCCTCTCTCCCTCTCCTTTTCCCTCTCCCACTCTCCCTGCCTTCATTTTGTGATGCTGGGCATGTTACTTTTCTCAGTGCTATGACAAAGCCATCCTAAAGAAAGAAGGGTTCATTTTGGCTCACACATTGACAACGCAGTAAATCAAGGTAGGGAACCATGGTGGCAGGACCTTGAGGTGGCAGGTCACATTGTATCCACAGTTAGGAAGCAGATAATGATGAATGCTGTTGCTTAGATCCCTTTCTTTCTATTCAGTCCAGGATCACCAAAAAAAAAACTGTGTCAGCTACATTTAAGGTGGGTCTACCCACCTAAATGAATCCAACCTACAAACTTCCTCTCCAACATGTCCAGAGATCTGTCTCCTCCATAACTGCAGATCCTGTTAGGTTGACAGTATTAACCTCATACTTGGGATGGATCTCAAGCAACTACTCAACCACTGAGCTATAACCCCAGCCTCCATATGCTTAAAGTGGAGGCTACAGTGTCTCTCTTTGTGCTCCACTCAGGGCTTTTCCTCTCAGTAGTCTCCTTGTCTCATGCTGTCTTCAGTATAATGTTCAGCTATGTTTTTATTTCTGCATATTGAGGCAAATGAATACGTGGATTTAAGGTGTATAGTATCATGCTTTTGTGCTCATATGCATTGTGAAATATTTACTATAATCAAGTTAGTGAACACACATACACACACATATATAAAATCTCATCTACATAGTAACCATTTTGTGTATCTGAACATTGTTGAGAACACTTGAATAAATTATCTTGGCAACCATGAAATAGACAATGACGTTGTTAACTAGAATCTACTATGTTACACAATAAGTGTTTCATTGTTTTTTTTAATAAATGCTGATAATTAATTAGTTTATTTATTACAAAATCTCATATATCTAGGGCTGGCCTTGAATTCATTTCACAGCGGAGGATGACCTTCAGCTGCGTTCCTCTGCAGCCGAAGTGCTGCCATTTCAGGCGTGAGCCACTATGTCTCCTTTATGAGGTGTTGATGATCAAACCTTAGGTCATGTGTGCAATAGGCAAACACTCTACTAATTCATTCACACACTCAGTCCATATCTTATTTTTGTCCAAATTAGTTTGCATTCTTTGATCAGTGTGTGTTTCATTCACCTCTGCCCCTGCAACTACCATCCCACCATCCACAAGTGTGAGTCAGACTATTTCAACCTCTGAGTGTGTACAAGATCACTCACTAGTTTTTTCTCTAGGACTATGTAGTTTCTGGTTGTTTTTATTTATTGAGATTAAATTATTTTCATATAGTGTAGTTTGGTTTTGTTTGTTTTTCCTCCTCTAACTCCTTCCAGACCCTTCCCATCTTCCTATCTACTCAAGTTCATGTTCTTTCTCTCTCTTTCTCAAAACAAAACTCCAGGAAAATCAAAACAAACAAATAAAACCTGCAAAGTAAAAATACCCAAGGAAAGGAAAGAGGTAGCACAGGCTGGCCTGGATCTTGCTAGATAATAGCCCAGGCTAACCTTGAAGTCCTGATCCTACTGCCTCAGACTCCTAAAGGGCTGGGATGACAGGCACGCATAGCACACTGTTTTCTGTGCCTCTGTGCCTGTTTCTGTTTAATGTGATTCCTTCCAGGTTTACCTATGTTGTCATAGGTGGTAAGATTTCCAGTTTTGAAGGCTGAATCATATTTCGCATTTTGAGTATATACATATGTGTTGTGCATATACTTATATATATTTATTTTCCTTGTCATTTTATCTGTCTGTGGACACTCAGGTTGTTTCCATATTCTGACTTTGGTGAGTAGCTTGGCGTCCATGTTTTGTATCGTGTGACTGCCTAAAGCAGGACCATCAAATTTCTTCTCTAAGTGATTAGAATTTAGAAATATTAGGGGAATGAGAGATGGTTCAATAGGGAGGAACTCTTGCTATACAAGTATAAAGGCTGAATTTAAATCCTAGCACCTACATGAAAAGCCAGGCCTGGCTACATGGGCCTGTTAAACTAACACTTTGAAAGAGAAAGGAAGACCCCTGGGATTTGCTAGTCATATGCTTAACTCCAGGCTCAGTTAGAGATCCTCTCACAAAGGAATAAGGTGGAGAGTACTAGATCAGGGCACCCCAGAAACCTCTTTCCTTTGCATGTGCAAAGGTGTGTACACATGCACCATATGTGCACACAGGTACACACAAACAGACAGGTAGCTCCGTTGATCTGTGAAGGTAGAGGCATTATTCTTTATACACGTCTAGCCATTAAAAAACACACTAGGGAACAAAGAAAAAGAGAATATCAGCCAATATCTTTGTTTATGGCTGGAACTAGGATATGATGGGGTAGAGCATGTTTAAAGGAGAAGCAGAGAAAGCCAGGAAGCATATGGAAATGACATAAGAAGCTGGGTGCCCAGTAAAGTCACTGTGGTCCCAGAAAGACAGAGCATGGCTAAGGCATCACCGCACACGTGAAGCCAAACAGCTTTTGAATAGGACCTTAAGCTCTAGCAAATTTCCTTTTTTGGTGTGAGGTATTTTGAAGTGAATTTACTGTTAACAGGAAACAAAATGCTCACACACACACTCCAAAGATAATAGGATTTAGATACAAGGGGGGATTGCGAAAGTTAGGTAAGGATATAAATCGTTAGCAAGTATCTTCAATAAATGGTAATTATTGTCATTATTCTTTTTCTGCGAGTAACTTGGGATTATACTCAATAAAGTCTAATGTTGGAGAGAGATTTTGAACTGAGTAAAAATGTTTAAAGAGGTAAGTGGTACATTAGAAGAAAAATATGATTATTTATCCATGCAAGCATACTTTTCAAGAAACTCAGGTCTGAAATTTCTATAATGTCCCTTCAGGTGGACTGCTGATGGACTATGGGACTCTGCATAACAGGGTTTGTATGTGTGCATATACACATCTGAACATGCAGATGTAAATTAGGTACAGTGACTTACAGATGAAAAGAACATATTTTCATTTCTTACTGAATTCTGTTTGCAATTATGAGGACATTATCATCTAATGAAAACTATAATAGATTTAATTCAATGCTTATTTCATTTGTGCAATTATTAACCAAATAAGCTGGAAACTACCAATTACATCCATGAATCCTCCCAGGCTCCACTACAACTGAGCAGTGATCAGACTCATAAGTTTAAAGTCATGTAGTAGCAATCTCAAGACAAAAGGAGATTTGGTCTTGCTAATTTGAAAAGAGGAAGAGGACAGGATGGGAGAGGGGAGGGAAAGAGAAAGAAACTGAATTTCTGTATGTGACAACAGCAAAGAAAATTTAAATATTTGATTTCTAGAGATTACTGGATGCTCAGTGCATCCTTCTCTTCCTTTTCCTACCTACTCACCATCTTTGTGATTAGTAGAAGGCCGGCAGCTCTGTCAATCTGTGGAGGTAGAAGTATTATTCGTTATACATGACTAGCCCTTACAAAACAAAATAATAAGATGAAACGTCTCAAATGTGTATTTATCCATGTCTGTTCTCTTTGCATGGGGTGAATATGGAAGGCACAATTTAGAAAGCACATACTGACGACAGACATATTCTCAGATGGAAAGAGACAAAGGCTAGGGCTGACACTTAGGGGGTGACTGGTCTGCCAATTACAGATGCCTAGCCTCAACATTCCTGAGATGGAAACAGCCATGATTGGAATCGTTGCACATACTGGGAGGTGTTGGTGACACTTCCTGGCTTTATTCTAAACTCTACATTTAATGTTTATTGATGCATTTGACTTTTTGCCACCATTTTCTAGGTTTCTCCCTCATTATCTTCTGAGAAAATGGCTGTGCTATGTTTCAAGAATCTCCTCAAATCAAAATAATAAAGAGACTGAGCATGTGGCCCTCTAGTCACCGTCCATGAAGTTAAATATCTGGGGAAAGTCAGTGGACAAACACCCTGCTTTAGCATTTGCATGTGTTTGCATAGAAATGCACCCAGCCCAAGTTAAATATTATACAACATAAATAAATAAAGACCAGTAACAATCACAGAGCTCTGAGGAAATGACTGGAAACTACACATATCTTTAAGCCCAAGATATAGTTACCAAAAGACATATTAATAATATTTAACTTTTACTTTAAAGACAACATCAATGCATTAATTTCACCTCTCTCTAATGTTAATATTTTCAAATTTGTTATTTCTTTGTAACCAGTTGCCACTAATTTATTTTGAGGGGAAACATATTTCTTGGAATATAAACTCCTGAAAGCTATTGAAGGTGGCATGGCTCTAGAACAGTATCATGGCCATTGAAAACAGGATAGCTGCTGAAAGCTCATGGATGAACCAGTAAGAGCTCAAAGACAACAATTCATATGCCCCAGAAGAAAGAGGCTTGGTATACTTCATAATAGGCTCAGGCTAATTTCTTTTCCTTTAGGCTATGGTTGTGTTCCTCAGATATTTCAAAGTTAGTACAATTCATATGTAATAATTGAATTATATCCCTAGAAGCAGCATTTGCTCATCATCAGAATTTAGGATTTTCTTCCTGGTGCATTTACTACTTCGTGTGTGTGTGTGTGTGTGTGTGTGTGTGTGTGTGTGTGTGTGTGTGTATGTACATGTATATGTGTATGTGATTGTGTATATGTATATATATGCTTATATATATGTTCATACATATACATACATACAAAACAAGAGAAAACAGGTAAACAGGTAACAGGTAGAAGACCTTAAAGAGAAAACACAAAAATCCCTTAAAGAATTATAGGAAAACACTATCAAACAGGTGAAGGAACTGAAAAAAACCATCCAGGATCTAAAAATGGAAATAGAAACAATAAAGAAATCACAAAGGGAAACAACATTGGAGATAGGAAACCTAGGAAAGAAATCAGGAATCATAAATGCTAGCATCACCAACAGAATACAAGAGACAGAAGAGAGAATCTCAGGTGCAGAAGATACCATAGAAAACATAGACAACAGTCAAAGAAAATGCAAAGTGTAAAAAGCTCCTAACCCAAAACATCCAGGAAATTCAGAACACACTGAGAAGACCAAACCTAAGGATAATAGGGATAGAAGAGAGTGAAGATTTCCAGCTTAAAGGGCCAGTAAATATCTTCAAGAAAGTTATAGAAGAAAACTTCCCTATCCTAAAGAAAGAGATGCCCATGAACATACAAGAAGCCTACAGAACTCCAAACATACTGGACCAGAAAAGAAATTCCTCCCATCACATAAAAATCAAGACACCAAATGTACTACATACAGAAAGAATATTAAAAGCAGTAAGGAAAAAAGGTCAAGTAACATATTAAGGCAGAACTACACCAGATTTCTCACAAAGACTAGAAAAACAAGAAGATCCTGGGCAGATCTCATACAGACCCTAAAAGAATGCAAATGCCAGCTCAGACTACTATACCCAGCAAAACTCTCAATTACCATAGATGGAGAAACCAAGATATTCCATGATGAAACCAAATTTACACAATATCTTTCCACAAATCCAGCCATACAACGGATAATAGATGGAAAACGCCAACACAAGGAGGGAAACTACACCCTGGAAAAAGCAAGAAAGTAATCTTTCAACAAACCCAAAAGAAGATAATCACACAAACATAAAAACAACAGGAAGCAACAATCAGTATTCCTTAATATCTCTTAACATCAATGGGTTCAATTCCCCAATGAAAAGACATAGACTAACAGACTGGATACATAAACAGGATCCAACATTTTGCTGCATACAGGAAATGCACCTCAGTGACAAAGACAGACACTACCTCAGAATAAAACATTGGAAAACAATTTTACAAGAAAATGGTTCCAAGAAATAAGCTGGAGTAGCCATTCTAATATCGAATAAAAATGAACTTTCAACCAGAAGTTATTAAAAAAGATAAGGAAGGACACTTCATACTCATCAAAGGAAAATCTATCAAGAAGAACTCTCAATTCTGAACATCTATGCTCCAAATGCAAGGGAACCTACCTTCATAAAAGAAACTTTACTAAAGCTCAAAGTACACATTGCACCTCACACAATAATTGTGGGAGACTTCAACACTCTACTCTCATCAATGGACAGATCAGGGAAACACAAAACAGAGAAACAGTGAAACTAACAGAAGTTATGGACCAAATAGATTTAACAGATATCTATAGAGCATTTCATCCTAAATCAAAAGAATATAACTTCTCAGCACCTCATGGTACCTTCTCCAAAACTGACCACATAATTGGTCACAAAACGGACTTCAACAGATATAAGAAGATTGAAATAATCCCATGCCTCCTATCAGATCTTTACAGATTAAGTCTGGTCTTAAATTTCAACAAAAACAACAGAAAGCCCCCATACACATGGAAGCTGAACAATGCTCTACTCAGTGGTCAGGGAAAAAACCCCAACACACAGGAAAAGCAAGATTTGGATTTAAAATCACATCTTGTGATGCTGATAGAGGAGTTCAAGAAGGATATAAATAACTCCTTTAAAGAAATAAAGGAGAACATAGGTAAACAAATAGAAGCCCTTAAAGAGGAAACACAAAAATCCCTTAAAGAATTACAGGAAAACCCAACCAAACCGGTAAAAAAACTGAACAAAACCTGACTGAACAAAATTGAACAAAAAAGGCTGATCTTCAATAACAACAAAAACAATAGAAAGTCCACCTACACATGGAAGTTAAACAACACTCTAGTCAATGATAACTTGGTCAAGGAAGAAATAAAGACATTAAAGACTTTTTAGAATTTAATGAAAATGAAACTATAACATAACCAAACTTATGAGACACAATGAAAGCAGTCCTAAGCGGAAAACTCATAGCTCTGAGTGCCTCCAAAATGAAATTGGAGAGAGCATACATTAGCAGCTTGACAGCACATCTAAAAGCTCTAGAAAAAAAAAGGAGCAAATACACCAAACAGGAATAGATGGCAGGAAATGATCAAACTCAGGACTGAAATCAACCAAGTAGAAACAAAATGAACTGTACAAATAATCAACAAAACCAGGAGCTGGTTCTTTGAGAAAATCAACAAGATAGATAAACCCTTAGCCAGACTAACCAGAGGGCACAGAGGCAGTATCCAAATTAACAAAATCAGAAATGAAAAGGAAGACATAGCAATAGAAACCGAGGAAATCCAAAAAATCATCAGATCCTACTACAAAAGGCTTTACTCAACAAAACCCGAAAAATCTGAGTGAAATGGATTATGTTCTAGACAGATACCAGGTACCAAAGTTAAATCAGGATCAGATAAATGATCTAAACAGTCCTAAAACCCCTAATGAAATAGAAGCAGTTATTAATAGTCTCCCAACCAAAAAAAAGGCCAGGACCTGATGGATTTAGTTCAGAGTTCTATCAAAGAAGACCTAATACCAATACTCTTCAAACTATTCCACAAAATAGAAACAGAAGGAACACTACCCAACTCTTTCTATGAAGCCACAGTTACACTGATACCAAAACCACACAAAGAAAGAGAACATCACACCAATTTCCCTTAAGAACATTGATGCAAAAATACTCAATAAAATTCTTGCCAACCGAATCCAAGAACACATCAAAACTACCATCCATCATGATCAAGTAGGTTTCATCCCAGGGGTGCAGGGATGATTCAATATACAAAATTCCATCAATGTAATCTATTATATAAACAATCTCAAACAATCATTAGATGCTGAAAAAGCATTTGACAAAGCTCAGCATCCCTTCATGTTAAAAGTCTTGAGAAGATCAGGAATTCAAGGCCCATGCCTAAATACAGTAAAAGCAATATACAGCAAACCAGTAGCCAACATCCATCTAAATGGAGAGAAACTTGAAGCAATTCCACTAAAATCAGGCACTAGATAAGGCTCCTCTTTCTCCCTATCAATTCAATATGGTACTTGAAGTTCTAGCTAGAGCAATCAGACAACAAAAGGAGGGCAAAGGAAAGGAAGAAGTCAAAATATCACCATTTACAAATGATATGATAGTATACTTAAGTGACCCCAAAAACTCCACCAGAGAACTCCTACAACTGATAAACAACTTCAGCAAAGTGGCCAGATATAAAATTAACTTAAACAAATCAGTAGCCTTCCTATACTCTAAGGATAAACAGGCTGAGAAAGAAATTAGAGAAATGACACCCTCCACAATAGTCACAAACAGTATAAAGTATCTTGATATGACTCAAACCAAACAAGTGAAAGATCTGTATGACAAGAAGTTCAAGTCTCTGAAGAAAGAAATCGAAGAAGACCTCAGAAGATGGAACAATCTCCCATGCTCATGGATTGGCAGGATTAATGCAGTAAAAATGGTCATCTTGCCAAAAGCAATATACAGATTCAATGCAATCCCCATCAAAATCCCAACTCAATTCTTTGTAGAATTAGAAAGAGCAATTCAAAAATTCATCTGGAATAACAGAAAACAAAACAAAACAAAAAACAAAGCAAAACAAAAAAAAAAAACCCCAGGATAGCGAAAACTATTCTCAAGAGTAAAAGAATTTCTGGGGGAATCAGCATCCCATACCTCAAGCTGTACTACAGAGCAATAGTAATAAAAACTGCATGGTTTTGGTACAGTGACAGGTAGTTAAATCAGTGGAATAGAATTGAAGGCCCAGAAATGAACCCACACACCTATGGTCACTTGATCTTTGACAAAGAAGCTAAAACCATCCAGTGGAAAAAAGATAGCCTTTTCAGCAAATGGTGCTGGTTCAACTAGCACCTGGTATGCAGAAGAATGCAAATAGATCCATTATCTCCTTGTACAAAGCTCAAGTCCAAGTGGATCAAGGACCTCCCCATAAATCAGATACACTAAAACTAATAGAAAAAAAAGTGGGGAAGTGCCTTGAGCACATGAGCACAGGAGAAAATGTCCTGAACAGAACACCAATAGCTTATGCTCTAAAATCAAATTGACAAATGGGACTTCATAAAATTACAAAGCTTCTGTAAGGACACTGTCAATAGGACAAAATGGCAACCAACAAATTGGGAAAAGATCTTTACCAACCCTACATCTCACAGAGGGATAATATCCAATATATACAAAGAACTCAAATGTTAAGACTCCAGAGAGTCAAATAACCCTATTAAAATGTGGTACAGAACTAAACAGGGAATTTTCAACTGAGGAAACTCGAATGGCTCTGAAGTACCTATAGAAATGTTCAACATCCTTAGTTATCAGGGAATGATATTCAAAACAACCCTGCAATTCAAAACAACCCTGAGATTCCACTTCACACCAGTCAGAATGACTAACCTGAAAAACTCAGGGGACAGTAGATGCTGGAGAGGATGTGGAGAAAGAAGAACACTCCTCCATTGCTGGTGGGATTGCAAGCTGGTACAACCACTCTGGAAAGCAGTTTGGTGTTTCTTCAGATATTTGTATGTAGTACTACCTGAGAACCCAGCTATACCACTCTTGGGTGTACACACAAAAGATACTCCAACATATAACCAGGACACATGTTCCACTATGTTCATAGCAACCTTCTTTATAATAGCCAGAAGTTGGAAAGAACCCAGATGTCCTTCAATAGAGGAATGGATACAGAAAATGTGGTACATTTACACAGTGGAGTACTATTCAGCTATTAAAAACAATGACTTCATGAAATTCTTAGGCAAATGGATGGAACTAGAAAATATCATCCTGAGTGAACTAACCCAATCACAAAAGAACACAAATGGTATGTACTCACTGATAAGTAGATATTAGCCCAAAAGCTCGGAACACCCAAGATACATTTCACAGACCAAATGAAGCTCAAGAAGAAGGAAGACCAAAGTATGAATACTTTGGTCCTTCTTCAAAGGGAGAACAACATACCCATGTGAGGAGATACCGAGACAAAGTGTGGAGCAGAGACTGAAGGAAAGATCATCCAGAGACTGCCCCACCTGGAGATCCATCCCATATACATTCACCAAACTCAGACACTATTGTGAATGCCAACAAGCACTTGCTGACAGGAGCCTGATATAGCTGTCTCCTGAGAGGCTCTGCCAGAGTCTGACGAACACAGAGGTGGATTCTCACAGCCAAGCAATGGACTGAGCACAAGGTCCCCAATGGGGAACCCAAGGAGCTGAAGGATCTTGCATCCCCATAGGAGAAACAACGATATGAACCAACCAGTACCCCCAGAGCTCCCAGGTACTAAACCACCAACCAAAGAGTACACTTGGAGGGACCCATGGCTCCAGTTGCATATGTAGCAGAGGATGGCCTTGTTGGACATCAAAGGGAGGAGAGACCCTTGTCCCTGAGAAGGCTCGATGCCTCAGTGTAGGGGAATACCAGGACAGGGAAGCAAGAGTGGGTGGGTTGGTGAGCAGGGGGAGGATGGATGGAATAGGGGGTTTTCAGAGGGGAAACCAGGAAAGGGGATAACATTTGAAATGTAAATAAAGAAAATATCTAATAAATAAAAAAAGAAAAAAAAGAATTAAAGTAACAAAATTAAGTTTGGTGAATCTAACATATAATCTCTGTCTACTCCTGCGTATCTGTCCCTAAACAGATTTTTGAAAACCCTTCATTTACCAGTCAATAATCGGACATGGTGAGGGGTATCCTTTCTGTGTTCCCACAATCCTCAGGACCTAGCCCCTTTTTAAGATTACTGAATTGTATCGTATTTTGAAAATCATTTTTATTTTTAGGAAATCATATAATTTTAGGAAATTATCCATCATGTTTTCTCCACTTATTAATACTAAGTTGTAAATTCTCTTACAGTTAAAACACATTAGCTTTAATTCTAGAATCCAAATTTTGTTTTGATTTTTATATCCTAGTGCAGCTACTGAACCCAGGGCCTTGTACTGCCTATGCAAACACTGTATTACTGAACTTTAATTTCAGCAGAGTTTCTGGAGAATACATAGGATTGAATTGGCATATCTAGCCACTAGCACAGAGTAGAAATTTTATCAACATTTTAAGAATTAACAGAGAGCATTTGTTTTTATGCACTAGAACATGTTAGATTTTTAATGTTGGTTTACTATTTATCTCATTGGATATTTAAAAGCCACAAAATACTTAAGTTAAACCAAGAGGTTGGGTATGTGGTTCAACTGATAGAGTGCTTACCAAGCATACATCAAGCCTTGAGTTCAAACTCCAGCACTGCATAAATTGGGCATGGTGGGAAACATGTAAAATATTAGCCCTCAGGCTTAGAGGCAGAATGACCAAAATTTCACATTCATCCTTGACTACATAATGCATTCCAGACCAGCCTGGGACGTATGAGACTTTCTCTTAAAAAGGAGGTGGGGATGTGGGTAGGGGTCTGGAGAGATGTCTCAAAAGAACACTTGCTGCATTTCCCAGCATGCACATGACTGATCAAAACTATCTATAACACCAGTTCCAGAGGACTGGACATCCTCTTCTGGCCTCTGCAAGAACTATACACACATGGCATGCAGACATAACGTGCAGGCAAAACACCTATACACATAAAATAAAATAAATATTTTTTAAAAGTAAAGCTGAAAGGAAATGGAGAAAACCATGATTTAACTTTCTATCATAACCTCATTATGAAATCCTAGGAGTTGAAGCTACATAGAATATTTTGGCAACAAACAATATCACGTAGCCAACATTAAGATGAATTTAACAGTAAAAAAAATGTGCTCTCTTATAGCAATCCTTGCTGTTCATTTCCTCCAGCTTGGACTAATTGGACTTCTCAGATTATTTAATGTTGAAGACAAACATTTTTATTTAAAGTTATAGTCAATTACTGTAGAAGATTTTTATGGCAACTGACGGAAATAATTAGCTGTATCTGAAATTCTTCCAAGAGCCATCTGCTTCTAAAGTGGCCTGTTTTCCTTGTCTACGTCGTCAGCAAAGTATTGCCCACAGGTTTCTTGGTTTGGGGGAGTAGAGAAGAGAACTTTAGAGGCTAGATAGGCAAACTTGTACAAGTAGGTCTTGCTGAGAACTGGCTGCTTGTCAAGTACCATCTCCATCTTCAGCAAAGAAGAGAATCTAGATACATTAATCAAGTGGGCTTGATGTTTAGTTGAAACACTAGAAACTTCAAGAATATGATAGTTTTGGGGTTAGGGACATAGCTAAGTGGTATGTACAGGGCTTTTGGTTTAATCCCAGCACCACAAATTAGTGATAACAATAAAACATCTTTCAGCTTTGAAACTACAGGAATGCCAAATGACAATGACATCATTTCCTGGGAATATGCCTTAAATGAAGCATCTTAGGACGGCCAGGGTCAGAGCAGATTTCATGATGCTGATGCTAACCAAGATACATTGTACCTTGTGGTAAGTCACTTCTCTGACAGTCCAATACTATACATGTAATTTTATTACATATCTGTAACAACTGTCGAACTTAGCACATGTGATAGATGATGCAAGAACATGACATTGTTTTATGTATCTTGGAGAGGGAATCTTATTTGAATGAACACCTCCAGAATACTGGCCTATATGCATGTCTGGAGATGGGTATTTCTTAATGATTAGTGTGGGAGGGCCCAAATCATTGTGAGTGGTGCCATTTCTGGAACAGTGTTCTCAGCTACTATATAAAACAGGCTGAACAAACCACGAGCAGTCAGCCAGTGAGCTGTACTCCTCTGTGGGCTCTGTATTGGCTTCTGCTTCCAGATTCCTGAGTTTCTGCTCCAACTTCCCTCAATAATTGGCTGTGACCTGGAAGTGTATGTGAAATAAATATTTTCATCCCAATTACTTTTAGTCATGGTATTTTGTCACAACAATAGAAAACCCAATGAAGACACCCTGACTGTGTCAATGTTTTACACTCACAAAACGCTTGTAGGTGTGTGGTTTGATGATGGACAGAATGTGAGAATCCACCAGTTTTTATATTTCCATATCTGGGTGGAAAGGAAGGCAGAAATGCTTAGAATGCATGTCTCAGGGTGGCTGAATTCCCTGCATGTGCATACACTTGAAGATTATGAATCTCCTGGAAGTGGAATGAAGACGTAGGTGATCCATGGTCTTTAGTGACAATGTCGCAAACTATGACAACAAGGACTTACCTCAAGTTTCTCTTAAGACTCTCAGGATAAGGGGCCTTGGAAGACCCAAGCATTCTTTGCTGTTTGACAACAACTGTAAGTTCACTTGATGGGGTTGTTGAGTGGGGGACAATCTGCTGACTCACCTCTCTGGATTTCCTAATTTACATTTGAGAGACCAAGAAGGCTGGTAAAATGCTGGCTAAAAAGATTTATCATAAGAAGGATTTTCTGAAGTGTCTTCATCTTATATTCCCTGACAACAGGAAGTGGCACTAACTAGTTAATTACAATATGCTAAAGCACAGCAAAAGCACTGTAAAAATACAGAAACTTCTAAATGATGCACACGTGTGTGCACATAAACAACACAGTTATTCTTTATTAAGAACGGGAGGCAATGAAGCATGCTGCTTCAGAAGACAGTTATCTTCCTGGAATCTATCGCTAAATTTATTGGGGTTGTGTAAAAGGACAGCTTCACTTTAGTTTTAGGATACACTTGCTGATTTAGGACAAAGGATCATGACCTCAGCCATTTACCTTCAAATCAAGAGTGAGTCCTCATGGGAGGTTAATGGGGAGCTTATTAGGTTATTCCTGTAATATTGCTGCAAATACAAAGTATTTCAAAATAAAAGCTACTACAAGCACCTTCCCCAGTTCTTGTTTTCACCATATAGGTTTGTTCAAGTTCCTATTCTTTTGAACATTGTTTCCTTCCCCATCTACAAAAGAGGTAAAACTAATTAGTAACAACTTAAAACTGACAATGAAATGATCATGAGCCTGGGGAAAGTTAGTTACAGTTTAAGAAAAACACCAAAGTTATTTTCTTAGGCTTGAATTTGGTTTTGGTCAATTACAAGCAGTTAATTCCTTACAATATAACTACCACTATGCTAAAACCATATGCAGAAGCCATATGCATTCAATGGATATTTATACCCAATATTCAACTTTTGCAAATGCAAGCACTGTAAACCTGCCATAGAAAAATAATTTTAAGACAAATTATAAAACAAATATATTAATCCAAAGATATTTACTAACTGAAACCAAATAGAGAAGCTGAAAGTATTCACATTTAATTAGAAATTGGATTTTTTAGTAGATTCTCAAAAATCAGGCATCACAGACAAAAAGAAAGACAGAAACAAAGAAACAACAAAATAAACAAAGAAGAGAGAGAGAGAGAGAGAAACAAGTATCAGAGAGCCATTTCCTTATTTTCCTAGATATAGTCCAAATGTTAATAATTATTTTACATTAACATGTACAGTGAAACTTTTAAGAACTTTAAAAGTTCTTTTATAAAACTTTATAAAATATAAAAAAACTTTATAAACTTTATAAATTTTTATATTTATAACTTTATATTTATAAAACTTTATAAAATATAAAACTTTATATTTTTATCAATATAAAAAATAGGCATTGGGCTAGGGGAAGGACTGAAGGAGCTGAAGGTGATTACAAACACATAGGAAGAACAATATCAACCAACCAGATTCCCCCTCCCAGAGTTTCCAGAGACTAAAACACCAATTAAACGGTATGCATGGAGGGAGCCATGGCTCCAGCTGCATATGTAGCAGAGGATGGCCTTATCTGGCATCAACAGGAGGGGAGTCCCTTGGTCCTATGGAGGCTTGATGTCCAGCATTGGGAGGATGCTAGAGCAGTGAGATGTGAGTGGGTGGAAGAGCACCCTCATAGAGGCAAAGGGGAGGGGAAGAGGGGGATAGGATGGGGGGTTTGTGGAGAGGAAACCGGGAAGGGGATATCATTTGAGATGTAAACAAATAAAATGATTAATAATAATAATAATAATAGTAATAATCATAATAATAAAGCATTGGTGCTTTTCTGTGAAAATCTTGACTTGAGGATGTTGTAATTCAGACCAGTACTGTTCTTCACATTGATATTTTTCCTTTCTCTCTCTTTCTCTCTCTCTCTCTCTCTCTTTCTTTTTTTCTGTTCTGGTGCTGATTAGAGTTGTATAATTTCTCTGGCAGCATTAACGTCTAACCTTAATTTTACCTAGAATCATTTTGAGAACAGCAAAAGTTAAACAATCACTTCGTTGGATGGCAGGTGCTCTTGCCTTTAAAACACTGAAAACATTTAACTTATGAAGGCAATCCATGGAGCATACCTTTTGGCACAAAGGGAAAGAAAAAAAAGTGATATTAAAAAAATTCACCTTCCCCAAAGAAATTGTGATTTAGAGGAGTGTGCAAAGTACTGAGCCGGCCTCTGGCACCTTCAAAACCCAAAATCCATTTCCCCATGTAGACAAAATACACTGAAAACCTCCCCAGTTCCCATGACAAGCCAGTACTCCTGTTCTTATTCCATTTCTGTTGCTATGCTAAACTACACTACCAAGAAGCGACTGGGGTGAGATGGGTTCATTTTAGCTTGTGTTTTCAGGTCGCATTCCATCCTTGTGTGGAAGCCAGAGCAGGATCTAGAAGCAGATAGTCATATTACATCCATGGTCGAGAGCAGAGAGAAGTAAATTTATACATGCTATTGCTCATACCGCTCTACTCTTATACAATCCAGGGCCCAACCCCTTGGGATGGTACTGCCCAGTTTCAGGCTGTGATGTGGAGACACATCAATTAAGTCCATGAAGACAATCTTTCACAGACAGGCCAACA
Organism: Tokudaia tokunoshimensis; assembly: GCA_036184795.1. Lineage (NCBI taxonomy): Eukaryota > Metazoa > Chordata > Mammalia > Rodentia > Muridae > Tokudaia > Tokudaia tokunoshimensis. The sequence continues at coordinate 65,438,409 of BTHU01000022.1, read as the reverse complement.
GGTCAACCTGATCTATACAGTCCCTCTCTTAGTGGGACTCTCTCCCCAGGTGGCTCTAAGCTGTGTCAACTTGACAGTTAAAACTAACCCTAACTGTCTCAGAGCCTGGCTGTCCCAACTTCCTGGCCACTGGAGCAAAGATGGCGGAGTGCACTCTGCACTCTCTCCGTGGCGCTGGTCACTTGATCTTTGACAAAGGAGCTAAAACCATCCAGTGGAAAAAAGATAGCCTTTTCAACAAATGGTGCTGGCTCAGCTGGAGGTCAACATGCAGAAGAATGCAAATTGACCCATTCTTATCTCCTTGCACTAAGCTCAATTCTAAGTGGATCAAGGATCTCCACATAAAACCAGACACACTGAAACTAATAGAAGGGAAACTAGGGAAGAACCTTGAACATATGGGCACAGGGGAGAATTTCCTGAACAGAACTCCAATAGCTTATGCTCTAAGATCAAGAATAGACAAATGGGACCTCATTAAATTACAAAGTTTTTGCAAGGCAAAAGACACTGTCAAAAAGACAAAGCAGCAACCAACTAACTGGGAAATGATCTTTACCAACCTTACATCCGACAGAGGGCTAATATCCAATATATACAAAGAACTCAAGAAGTTAAACTCCAGAGAGGCAAGTAACCCTATTAAAAAATGGGGTACAGAGCTAAACAAAGAATTCTCACCTGAAGAATATCTAATGGCTGAGAAGCACCTAAAGAGATGTTCATCATCCTTAGTCATTAGGGATGATTAGTCAGGATCATCAACATCAAAACATAGGAGATCAAAAACATAGGAGACAGCAGTTGTTGGCGAGGATGTGGAGAAAGAGGAACACTCCTCCACTGCTGGTGGAATTGCAAGCTGGTACAACCACTCTGGAAAGCAGTCTGGCGGTTCCTCAGAAAACTGGGCATGACACTCCCGGAGGATCCGGCTATACCACTCCTGGGCATATACCCAGAGGCTTTACCTGCATGCAATAAGGACACATGCTCCACTATGTTCCTAGCAGCCTTATTTATAATAGCCAGAAGCTGGAAAGAACCCAGATGTCCCTCAATGGAGGAATGGATTCAGAAGATGTGGTATATTTACACAATGGAATACTACTCTGCAATTAAAAACAATGAATTCACGAAATTCCTAGGCAAATGGTCAGAACTTGAAAATAGCATCCTTAGTGAGGTAACCCAATTACAAAAGAACACACATGGTATGCAGTCACTAATAAGGGGATACTAACCCAGAATCTTGGAATACCCTAGACACAATTTGCATATCAATAGATTTCTAAGAAGATGGAAGGAGAGACCCCTGGTCCTGGAATGACTGGATGTAGGGGAACGCCAGGACAGAGAAACGAGAGGGGGTTGAATGAAGAAAAGAGGGAGGGAAGGGGGCTTATGGGACTTTCGGGGAGGGAGGAAACGGGAAAGGGGAAATGATTTGGAATGTAAATTAAAAAAAAGACAAAAAAAAAAACCTAACCCTAACAACTCAGATAGGGTGAAATATGTTTTTTTCTAATTACAAAATTTGTCTTAATATGTATGGGTGTTTTGCCTGTTTTTGTGTGTACCATAAGTGTACCTAATGCCAAAGGTAGCCATCGGATTTCCACAAATGTTTATGCTGGGAATTGAACTCAAGTCCTCTGGAAGAACAGCCGGTGATATTAACTGCTGAGCCATTGAAGCATCTCTCCAGGGCCATCACTGTCTTCTTGAATCCCAGAGAGGAAAAAATAATGTATCTCTGGGCAATAGGTGTGTGTGTGTGTGTGTGTTGTTTGTGTGCATGTGCTAAGGTATATGTGCACATGTGTAAGAACATGGAGGCTAGCAAATGACATCAGACATCATTCTCTAGCATTCACTATCATTACTTTGAGAAGGGTCTCAACCTAACCTGGTGTTCCCTGATTAAGCTAGACTGGCTGGTTAGTGTGTGCTAGGAATCTGCCTGCTTCCATCATTCCAGCAATGGCATTAATACATTTGTTGCCACACATGGGCTTTGCATTTATGTTGGTGCGTTAAAACTGGACACCCGCTGAAATAAACAAGAATGAACTAAGATGGTCTACAAAATGCAGGGTATGAGATTAGCATCTTAATAATTTTTTCACAAAATGTTAGTTCAGTGATACATTATGGAAGAAACTATTAGAGATGTTTATTTCTTGGAACTAAACTGTTCTCTAAGACTAGTTAACTATGGTACTCCCAAGATGGAGAGCATTTCATGATTCATGAAAGGCACATAACTACCTAATAATAAAGGTTCCAACCTGTAAAGCCATAAACTTTGAACTATTTAGACATTACCAAAATATATGTTTACCTGAAGATGGCAATTTCTAAGACTTCACATATGAGCAAATATTCTATTTCACATATTTCACATAAAATTAACCAAGTCATTTTCCTATAAGAAAGGCAAATAAGAATTAATCCTACATATTGCATTGTGAACTAGCACACTGGAGGAATCCATGACCTAAAGGAAGTTTTAAAAGGTAGTTTTATGCCATGAATGAATGCATTTGGTGAGTAGTCGTTAAGTTTTAGGAAATTTAAGTGTGGCAGCATATTCTCTCAGTGATCCACAGGAGGTCACAAAGGTCAGGTGAGAATGGCCATGGGATTTGGCATCAGTGATGCTGCATTTCAGGTTCCAGTTTAAACCCTTAGTGGAAGATGTTGACACAGGAAGTTTTCTTTTCACAAACAGGGTAGAGGCCCACCCAGCATCTGCTCCATTGCTCCTCCTTTCCCAGCATAAACCTGTTGTCTGTGCACACATGCCCCCCTTGGACACCTGTGCAATGGGAATAGGACTAACTGTCAGAGTTATGTATAAATTCTTTTTGTCAATGACACACACACAAGTCAATGTTAAAGTTTCTAATAGTTCAGTGATTATTAGATCTCTCTCTCTCTCTCTCTCTCTCTCTCTCTCTCTCTCTCTCTCTCTCTCTCACACACACACACACACACACACGCACACACACACACACACGCACACACACACACGCACACGCACACACACACACACACACACACACATACACATGTAACTATGGGCTCATGAACAGTTTGAGTCAACTAGAAATAAGGAAATGTTTGCTGGAGTTTTTGAAGAAAGTTAATTTTCTTTCTCTGAAGTGCTTCAAAAGTGACTCTGTCCACTTTCCACTCTCATGGCCGTTGATATCAATGTCTAATTTAACTCCTGCAGGGACAGCATTTCTCTGACAGCTCTAGACTTAAGATCAATACACAGAGCTAAGCTGGGCTCCGAAACTTGTGGGAAAATGAGGCCAGGACTAGAGGATTAGCTGTTCTGTTTTTGGACTTCTAGGTCAGTGGACCAAGAATGTCAAAGAGCTCAGCTCACATTAGTGGGGCTTTTGATATTTTCAGTGGAAAGAACTTGAGTCTTTTATGGTTTCTCATCTGTGAAATCAGAGAGCTACTTTGAAAGCTTGGGAAAATTCATAGTAACACATGAAAAGCATTATATAGAAGAGCTTGACCCAGCACATATCTTTAGTGCATGATAAGAAAGTTTGAAACTATATATATATATATATATATATATATATATATATATATATATATATATACTACTTTGCAATTAAAAACAATGAATTCACAAAATTCTTTGGCAAATGGTCAGAACTGGAAAATATCATCCTTAGTGAAGTAACCCAATCACAAAAGAACACACATGGTATGCAGTCACTGATAAGGGGATATTAACCCTGAAACTCGGAATACCCAAGACACAATTCACATATCAATAGATTTCCAAGAAGATGGAAGGAGAGACCCCTGGTCCTGGAAAGACTGGATGGAGGGGAATACCAGGACAGAGAAGCGAGAGGGGGTTGAATGGGGAACAGGGGGAGGGAAGAGGGCTTATGGGACTTTCAGGGAGGGAGGAAACAGGAAAGGGGAAATCATTCGGAATGTAAATAAAAAATATATAGAAAATAAAAAAAAGAAAGTTTGAAACTGGTTGTCTATATACTGCAACTTGCTATTAGTTTTGATTACAATTATCTTTGATTTTTGATTATTTATATTTCCATATCAGATGAGAACAGAGGTATTAACCACCAAAACACACAGTAGTAGCTGAGCTAAAGATATTTAAGTTTTTTGAAATACAACACAAATAATATAATAAATAGATAATATAATTCTTCAGTGATACTTTACTAAATATCACACGCATATGATACATAAATATATGAACTCAGGAACAGATATATATCTTTAAATAATTATATTATACAAATGTGTTATATATTAAGTATGTATTGTTTAATATTTACATATATTTATTATATTTGTATACACACACATATCCTTAAATGATTTCTCAGGCTAGAAAATTGGAATATGGAAGCTTTGATAAAGAATATGACGGTAAAAGTACTATTTCAATGTGATGATGGTAAATGTCTAAAATTTTAAGCACTGTAGTAATATCTTTTCAAACAAATGTCACCAATGGCAGCAAAACTACAAAGGACCAAATGCTGCCTGAGCTCCCAGTCTTTGGGCATCCATTCTGTACTTGAATATTGGCTCTGACACTTGAGTATGATGTGTTCTTAGGTAAATTTCTTAGCCTCAATTTCCTCATTTGTACAATGGAAATAGTAAGGCCAAGTGTGATGGCACATGCCACTTGGGAAGGTGAGGCAAGAGATCAGGAATTCAAGGCCAGAGTGAGCAATGTAAAACCCTGCTTCCAAACAAAGACTGTATAAGCACAGACCTGCCTTTAAAAGCATCCTAAAAAGTGTATCAGAAAAGTGTAAGAAAAAGCCCAAAGACTTTAGTGTTAAATGAGGCAGTATAGACTGAGATTGGCATAGTTGCCAAGCGGATTGAGACAGGAGCCAGCTGCCCCACCTTTGAAGATGAATCATAAGGTCAGCAGCAAACTCCAGAAATGCAGGCTCTTCCATGTTCACTGCTGCTCTGGTCACAACAGGCAGAAAACAGAACCAGCTTAGTGCTGACCAGCAGTGAATGGATAAAGAGAAAGTAATACGTACACGTAAAGGAAACTTAGGAAGCCATCAACAAAAACAAAGGAATGGATCTTTGCAGGAAAAAAATGAGTGAAGCTCAAAATAACTTCTTTAAACAGATAAGCCTGGTTCAGAAAGGCAAATACCATGTTTCCTCTCATATGCAGAATTCATATTTAAATTTATAAAGAGATGTATATATAAATGTGTTTACATATGTGTGTAGGTGTAGGTCGTGGGCAGAAAAAGGGATCACGGGTGGTGAGAAGGAGACTGTAGAGAAGGGTTGTAGAATGTATGGGACATGAAAACTTAGTGGGGGACAGAGGATGGCAGAGAACCAGCCAGTCATGGGTGTGGAGTAGGATAGTGATGGAGGGGAGCGAATGAGAGGGGAGAATAATGATACACATGTATGAAAATGCCATGATACATGCCTTGTACACTAACCTAAAATTAATAATAAATAAATACATAAGTAAATAAATATATTTCATATATACATATATGAAATACATATCTATACATATACATATATGCATTAAGGAGATTAAGGAGAAAAGAACCCAGTAAAAATGCATTGCGGGGTCCTAATACATGTAGAAACAAATTGTGTGCAATTAAATACAACTGAAGCAAACATACAAATGAAAAGAAAAATTTCAGACTATAATACAAAACCCAGGTACAGGTTTTCTCTAATAAAATAACTTTAAATATAAAGAGACAGAAGTAAAACTCGGAAGTTGGAATGGATGCAGAAAATACCAGATAAACTGAATTTAGAGTAAAGGAATATTACTAGGGCAGAGACAGTGATTTCAGGGTGATAACTGGGCTGTGGATGAAGAGCCTTAAATATATATAAAACAGAATTATCTTAAAATGGCTCACAGACCTGGATAGAAGCACTAAGCTGTAAATTCCCCACACAAAAACATAGGAAATCTTAGTGACCTTGGATTTGGTCAAATGTTTGTAATTTTCAACAGAAAGAATGAAAACTCAATAAACTGTAATTTAGTAAATTTTAAAACTTTCCTTAGTCACTAGTTGTGAAAGATATTAGATACACATTGACTGTGTGTCTAGCCATTTCCATAGATCTTGCCCTGGAGAAATAACAATGCACACTCACAATGATGTGGACATGACTGTTGGTGATAACTTTATTAGTAGCATCCACAGCTATAGATGACAAAGTTGTATATAAACAGGTGAATGTGTAAACAGATTTTGATACACTTACATTACAGTCAGAAAAAATTTAAAAATGATTATTGAGACAGAAACACAAGTTGATCTTAGTAGTATCATTTCGAGAAAAAGGGCAAGACAGCACATGATTGCACATAAACATGATTTCATTTATATAAAATTCTAAAAATATGTAAACAGTCTATATTGTAAAAATGCAAGCTAGTCTATAGAAACAGGATTAACTGATTACAAATCAGCACGGGGAAACATTTTGGGAGAAATGGAAATGGATGTTGATAGTGGAGATGGCTTCATGATTATGCGCAGGTCAAAGATTTGCGAGTTGTACACTTTGAACACACTTGGCCGGTTGTATGTCAGTTGTAGAGCATGGCCTTCAATTTCCTTTTCCCTTTGTGCTTGTGTACTGGGGAAAATGGCTTTATAGTCAGACATGAGAATTTGGATGCTACCTCTGCTCCTATAATGCAACCTTATATAAATTACAGTTTTATGTCTCAGATTCTATCTTGATGTTAGTAAAATACTTTATGAGAAATAAGAATATATGTGTCCATGGCTGCGATAAAGGTAATGACATATGTTTATCCCTAATCCCATCCCATTTCCCTCTTCTAAGTGGATACTCTTCTTGTATTTGATGTATGAACTTGATATGTATGCAATATTATATATATACTTTAAGGTAACAGAATGGCACTGTTTTAACTTATTTCTCCTTTATACTAAAATGTTAAGACTTATCATTATTATTCTATCTCTCTATAGCAGGTTGCTTTTAACTGCTGTGTTAGTTTCTACATTATGTATCTGGCAAACTTAACTCATTAACTTTCCAAGGTGGAAAGTTAGTTGTCTAATCATCTGCCTTAATATTTGTCTCCTGGAAGTTCTCTGGCACATACATCCTGAAGTAAGATGGCTGGGCCATAGGAGAACTGAGAGACTAATTTCATTCAGCACTTCCAAACTGTTTTCCAAAATGTTGAATTCCTAATGCTGGGAATTAATAATATTACTAACTTTTACCAATACCATGGATATAGCATTCACTCCAATTTTCACTTCTCAGTTTACTAATAAATTTGAGCAATTCTTGTTCTTATTAGCTACCCAGGTTTTTCCTTTGTAAAAAAACATCTGTATATACGTTTTTAAAAGTTTTACATTTTGATGGGCAGCCCCTTGAAATGTCTGTCATGAGCCTATGAGTATTGAGATGACATTTAGTGAGTAGAAATATTTCACTTTAATATAGTCACACCTGTTATTTCTTAGCTTAGTTACTTATAATTACCTTTGTCACTTGCAGAAGTATAATCTGTAACAATGTATTTTCCTCCCATTGGAGTTTATGCTGTTACTTTGTTATCCTTGAATCTATCTGGAGTCTGGCTTCTCATCTGACATGGTGTTGGGCAGGCACACATTTCTTCCCAAGTAATGATCTGTGTTCCAACACTTTCTGTTAAAGAGTTTGACTTTCTCCACCACACAAGTAGTGACATCTTTATCACACACCATGGGAGTGTTTTTATAAAACCAAGAATGATTCTAGAAGAATAATGACCCAGAGTAATAAAAGGTCAAGAGGTATTTTTATCCACCCTTCAGAATCACATATACACAGGAAATACTAAACACACCTGGATTTGGGGATTAAGTATAGAGAAGGACTTCCTAGGTCTATCAGATATAACAAATTCTCGTGATGTCTTAAATGTTTAATAGCAAAATAATGTTTTTATATAATATTACATAAATAAAATATTGAATATGTTGCATCAAAACTATACTTCTGCAATAAGATCATAGCATACCTATTATATGCATTTTTCTCAATTTTCTCAAAGTTTTCAGAATTTCCTGGAATGATTCAGAATACATGACAAGATGCAACATTTAATAGCAAGATTTTTTTTTTGGAAGCAAGTAAAAAAGTTCAAGCAAATATGGGTCTGATTTATGGCTCAGTTCAGTATATATGAAGAAAGTCCTCAGGGAACAATGGCTTTCGCTCTCTGTTGAAAGTCCACACATTTACTAGGTTTAAATGGGCATGTAGAGTAAAATCTGTCATGAAACTCATGTTCTGCCTTTTCTTTTTGCTGGGAGTTACCTTTGTCTACATGCATGCAGCACTGTGGATGATGAACTTGGATGTGTATTTTCCTTTGGATTTGGAAAGAAATTATTTTGGATGTTATTGTCCTGTCACATTATCCAATGATGCCAAACAAAGAACAGAAAACAAAATCAAGCAAGCTGGTATCTCTCTTAGAGCCTAGAAGCATGTGGTATCCTAAAACTCCTAGCTGAAAGTCTACCATTACATATTCAGACTACTTCTCTTTAATGGCTATAGATGAACTGAAATTTAATAGCAGAATGTTTAAAATTCAACCCATCTACCAGCAGTTACACAAAACTCGCCACACAGAGTCCTTGACAGTGTTATCAAACTCCGTGTGGTTAATCTTCAAGTCTACAAGGAGTTGACAGTCATTTTTGTGTTTGGATCTTGGTGGAAGGTTGAGTAATTATCATTCACTATTAAGAAACAAAAAGAACTGAGTTTTGTTTTACAATTTATGTAGCTAAATATATGGATATATTGAATTATTCATATGCTAGCACATTTTAGAATGTGTTTAGTTATGTTGGTTTGGGGGAAAATAAAGGACATTATGGCAGATCTCAGGGGAGCAAAGGGAAAAGCATGCTTGCTCTGATAGCAAGCATCCTGATGTGAATGAGCCACCCACTTTTGTTAGATGTGGACTTTTCTAAAGAGAGTTTGAGTAACAGCCAGGATCCATAAATGATGGTAAAATCACAACTACAGACCCATCTGGGAAGGAGAATCAAAGGAGAACATGTTGGAGAAATGCAGGTGGCATACAACACATCCAATTCACAGCATAAAGCAACAGTTTTTACAAAGAGCATTTCAGCTTTGGGAACTGTGAACCATCCAGTCACAATTCTTTTTGTGCCATGGCAGTGATTTGCTTGAAGTGTCACACTACAATCAAAGTACCAAATCTCATCATCATCATCATCATCATCATCATCATCTCCAAATTCCACTTGTAGCTCTACAAACTAGGCAACATGAGATCTGACCACAGCACACAGGAAATCTCAGGGCATCTTCTGACTACTGCCTATGTTAATCCAGGTAGAGTTGTGAAGTTTCAGATATGCTCAGGTTTGGCAGCACGAGCGTGAAACAAGAATTAAATTGATGATATTCATCTGCGGAGAAGTCTGTGCTTTTCTAGAAATTTCAAGAATTCTCTTTTCTACTGATTTATGTTGAAACAGGACTGTCATTGTGATATTAACCTCACCTTATTTTGAGAATATCTGAAACCCATGAGTGTGACACTGGAGTTGTCTGTCTGTCTGTCTGTCTGTCTGTCTGACTGTCTGTTTTGATATTCTAGAGAAAAAAATGTCTGGAGTTAAAATAGCATCTTATACAGGAAAAAAACTAAGTAAGCTCAAAACTTCCTGACAAGACATAATTTTTGCTAGAGTAATTTGTAACATCTTCACATTGACTATTTAATAATTTAGGTCACAGCAGTCTCCTACCGTTGTTTTTCAGTCATATTTTGCCAACATCATTGAAAGACTTTGTTTCTACTTAGCACAAAATATTTTGAGAAACATTTTTGTTAACTATAAAATAATTGTTTTCTGATGTACTTTTTAAAAAGATTTCTTTGCTAATAGCATGATTGAAATGTGACCAATGTTGCTAGGAGATTATTTAAAGCTAATTAAATCCATTAGCAGCAGCATAAAAGAGCCTCTATTCACCAGAAGAAGATAATAAATACAGTTGATTTTATTTAACAAAAAAGTCTTTTACCCTTTGCAAAATATTTATATATGAACTTCTGATATATTTCTAAAGCTAATAAGTTTGATTTGCTATAAAAGAATGAAAGAGATGTAAACTTGAAACAACATTACAAATGTCAAATACAAGGTGTCATTGTATCAGAATGAAGAATTCATAGGGTAGTGTCTCTTCAAAAGAGCATTTGATAAACAAGTTGGCTCAGGTAAGAATTAAAGAGTGAAATTTATAGTTTTCTTGGCATGTAGACCTCATCTCCTATACGCCTATTTCTTGGGAACAACCACAGATGAACAGAATATACACATATTAATATGTAGTAGGTCAAATAACTTAATAAATGTGCTTACATTAAGGGGCATCAGTGGGATATTAGGAAGGGATGTAGAATGCTCATATTTCACATCTACCAAATTTTACTCAAAACTGATGCTTAGCTTATGAGTGTAATTTCTCATGGAAAACAATTCATTTCTCCCTGGAGGAATGTGTTAGGTGTTTCCATCCTAAACCTTCCTTGTGAAGTGATTGGCTCTGAATTACTCACACTTCTTCACCAGAGAGCAAAGCTGCCACTCCCACACACTGTACTCTCTCCCAACACAAAGTTTTTAGGGCAACCTCACAATCTACTTCAACTGGACAATCAGAATCAAGGGAATACTTTTCTCCTCCTGTTCTGTTTCTTTTACCCAGAATCCACTTAATTTGCTAGGAATTGACTCATTTTCTAGTTTTTTTTTAATTTTAATTTTTAATTTTTTGGTTTTTCAAGACAGGGTTTCTCTGTATAGCCCTAGTTGTCCTGGAACTCACTCTGTAGACCAGGCTGGTCTCAAACTCAGAAATCCACCTGCCTCTGCCTCCCAAGTGCTGGGATTAAAGGCATGAGCCACCACTGCCCAGCTTCATTTTCTAGTTTTAATTGTGAAACTAACTCTTCCCTGAAATAGATACCATGAAGTTGATTCTACTGGAATCAGATTTTACCATCCCTGGCTATGATCTTTCTAGCACTGTGTTCAGAACTGTTATGATGATGCTTGTGGTATCTTATCAATTAATGGTCCGCACCTGCCTGCCTTTCTGCCAGTGACAATATCTTCACATCCTCCAATGGAGGATGGTTCTTGGGTCTGATATCAAATAGATGTTCACTATTTTAAAAAAAAAATCAGACGAGTAACTTCATGGATAGATAACGTGTGAGAAGCAGTGGATATTTGAACTACTTGATGTCATTGAGTAGATCCTGTCAGTGGGAGAGAGGAAAAAAAACCCACAGAACCCCAAAGCAGCAAGTTCAAGTACAAATTGATAAAGGTAAGGAAAATATAGTCAAAAGAGGCAAATAAACGCCCCAAATCCAGCTGACATCACAAGTGAACTGAATCAGAAGCAGACACATTGCTAAGTAAAAAAGATGTTTCTTCCTGAATCATCAAGGGTGTTTTGTTTCTGTACTCTATTGGGAGGGAGAATGGGAAGGATTTATTAATAAAGAGCTGTGCGTAAGGACTCGGCACATGATTCAGACATTCTCTTCAGAAAGGGTCTTTGGCACAATTGCACAGTTTCATTACCACTCTGATAAAGGTGGGAATGGCTATCACCATAGGAACGAGGAAGCATTCCGTGAGTCCCTGCCTCAAATCAAATTCTACGTCAATTTGAAAAATTATCTCATTTTACTTATCAGAGTCCGATATCATGATCTCCATTCTCAGAGAAAGAACATTGAAGGTGAGAATGAGTGACTCGTGGAGGCTGCAAAGTTAATGGGGGGCTTTGGTCTAGCCAAGTGGGGGAGCTCTTTTGTAATCCTCCATTCTCTGTGCCTTCCTCCATCCACATTTGGAGACGCTGTGACGCAGTCACTCCAGCTACTGAAATCATCCTAAGAAACATTAAGCCGTTTCACATCTGCTGAATTGAAGTTTGAGGATGCCTCTCATATGGAGCTGGAGCATTTGATTGTATTCTTTAGGCATCTGGTGGAAACCATGCTTAGGTAGCTTGTTGTCATAGTAGTGGTGACTGAGAGGGGTTTCTTCCACAGTCTTAGAGAAAGGCCAGAAGCCATAGAGCTTCACGTTTTCGCACAGTTCCACGGCGACACTTGTGATCATCAAGCCTGTGGACAGGCGGTACGCAGTCACCCCTTTAGTTCTCCAGAAAAGAGCAAGGTGTCTCAGGTACCTGGGATGGAAGAAGAGAACCCTTTGCCTCATTTTAGATTCTTTGAGTGTTTGGTAGACTTTAAAAGAGATGCCAGTGTTGGCCCGATAGGAAAAGGCTGGCAGGAGAAGAAACGCATCTCCATAGGTGGAAATATCCTCCAGAAACCTTGCTTTTTTCTCCTTCAAATTCTTGTATCTGCCAAATTAAAAAAAAGGCTGGTCACAGTGTAGAAATAATAATAATGATGATGATAATAATAATAATGATAATAATAGCAATAATTTTGGTTATATGGTATTGAATATACGTCTGATCAAAAAAGCAACTGCTTATATCCATTATATTAAGAAGACAAACCACTGAGTTAAAAACATTGATCAAGTATCAAGTAAATATCAAAGACCTGGCCTTCATTCTTCTTTCTTGAGCTACAAGGACTTATTGATAGACAGACATTTCTTCTATTATTTCTTTTTTTTTGAAATTTTTTTTTTATTTTCTAAGTTTTTTTTATTTACATTCAAAATCATTTCCCCTTTCCCATTTCCTCCCTCCCTGAAAGTCCCATAAGCCCTCTTCCCTTCCTCTTTTCCCCATTCAACCCCCTCTAGCTTCTCTGTCTTGGCATTCCCCTACATCCAGTCTTTCCAGGACCAGGGGTCTCTCCTTCCTTCTTCTATTATTTCATATTACAACCCAGTAACGTTATCTAATGTTGCTTTGGCTTTTTAATACCTTGAAACTTACTCCTAACCAAATACCATAACCTATATGTATATAATTTATACATTTTATACATATTTGCTGAACAAATAGAAGTTTTGTTTAGAAAGCCTATGCCTGCCTGAAATGTGTGTATGTGTGTGTGTGTGTGTATGTGTGTGTGTGTGTGTGTGTGTGTGTGTGTGTGTGTATGTATGTATGTATTGGCTTTAGGCTATCATCCTCTTATGCTTCACATGACACCTTAGAAAGAACTCTTTCATGTAAAGTATCACAATTAGCTTGTAGAAGACAGCTACACTGTTTTGCTTTCACTCGGAGATTCTAGAACAATTTAAAGAGTCTATTCTATTACGAATGATTAGCAGTCTCTTTTTGACAGAAAGTGTATATGGAACTTATATGAACGAATGAATATTCCATAATAGCTACATTGCAAAAGAGGGCAATGAAAAATTATTCTAAACAACAAACTATCCAAAATGAAAGCAAGCAGTGTCTTGTCAGGCTATGTGAGGGCTTCCTCCAAAACTTCTTAAAAACAGTTTTGTCACGAAAGCACTGACCTAAAGGAAAAGGTGTAAATAGCATGATGACTCTGAAGGCAAATGGAAGAAGCTGACTTCTCTACTTTTTAGGTTGAAGAGACAAATTCTCCTTTGATTAGAAACATGTAGCTCATGACACTAGAAGTACAGCCGAGCCACTCTCCTGCGCAGCCTGCATGAGACGTCAAGTTCTGTGGATGTATTCTTTTGTGTTTTCCCCAGAAGCCAGCTTAGCTGTGTGTCACACCATGTTGTGTGACAGCCTCAGCAGCAGGAGGATTGTGTGAAGTGATCAGAAAGTGTTCTAAGGAGTTGTGCAACTTGCAAGCACTCACTTTAGTGTTATGATGCTGGGATTCACAGTCACAAGGTTCGTTTTGCTTCCAACATCTTTACTAGCACTCCCTGTGATTGGGGGGAGGTTACACCTGGAACAAAGAAGGAAAACAACTTCAAAATATAATCTGCAAAAAGCAGATGTATATGTTCACATACATACACATACACACACACATACTCACATACAAACACACACATGAACACATACACAAACATATATCCACACAAACATACCCACTCATATACATATACACATATATAACTCATATACATACCATATACACATATAACACACATACACACACATATATATTTACACACATGCACACATACATACTCATATGCATACACACAAATAAACACACACATATAATACACATACACACCATACACACATATACACACATATATACACATACACAAATTTATACACTCATACACACACATAAACACACACACACACACACACACACACACACACACACACACACACAAGTACTAGATAACTGTTATAATCTCAGAGGAAACCAGCGCTGTGACAAGAACCTCAGAACCCACCTGCTTGCCACTTGAAAATAACCAACAAGAACAGGATTTACTTGTTTCAACATTGCACAGCATACATCAATTTGATAAGTGATTTTAATATATTCATTGACATTTGTAGGTACTAAGATTAGAGATTTCAACTCTTTCCCACTATGCTTCTGAAGGATTTTCAAGTTTTTTATATTTTTTATTGAAGTCGTGACTTAGACCGACTGTATTAAAACTGATTATATTCTCGAAATGGAATGATCCATACAGAGTCAAAGAAGCCAAGTCACTGAAAATATGGTAATAAAGTCTCTCAGAAATAAGACCTACATAGGAACACTAGTATTTCCTGATCTCCATATGGATAACTTCGTCACCAAATTAGGTTATTTATGAAGGAAATTCTAGTGTTTTTGTAGCAATTTTCATCCCGCTGTCCTAAACCTGGAGTATCCATTTTTCAATGGGAGGCCATGAATGATGGTAATTTTGAGTATGCTCCAATCACATTAAAATGGGTATATTCCTTACATTTCAATTAGAATGTTTTTAAAGGAGGAGCATGGAAAGTAAATACTAAGTGTCCCCAGGAAAGCTGTGTACAGCCCACACCATCTGCAGTGTGGATGGAGATGCAGGACTCTGTTCCATACCTGATGAAACACAGGCATAAATGAAATATAACCTTCTCACTTTGATATAAAATATACATCAGAAAATATGTATTCATTATAGATCGGGGAAGTCACAGAAAGGACCTTATCAGTGGCCTTCTGTAACAAATCACAGACACATAGTCTTTTGAAGTATCCAAAGTGGTTTGTTGTGGTTTGAGACATGGTCTTCCTTTGTAGCCCAGGGTGACCGGGGCTCACTCTGAACCCTAGGTTGGCCTTAGACTCTCAAAGATCCTTCTGCCTCTGTCTCCCAACTGTTGTGATTACAGGCATAAACCACCATACCAGGCATAAAAGTGCTTTCTCATATAACTAGAGACATTGTGGAAAACGTATGCGTGCAGGCTTTTCTATGCATGTGTGTATAATAGATCTAAGATATTTATGTAAAATACACACACAGATGTAACAGTATAGCTATAGCATACTGTATAATGGAGTGATGGACATATGTGTTCTTTATACACTTAATGTGTAGCTCCCTGTTTGGAATGAAAACAAATGGGCAACTAAGTACATTTTAGTGACATTCACCATATGTAGCCCTAATTTGGCTTCTATTTTGAATGGCCAGCTTCAGAGGAAAGAGCGTATTTAGAAAAATCTTAGTGTCAGCTAAAACAGAACTTGGAAACCCAGGGCTTGTCTTAAAGTTATAAAACAACTATCTGCTGAGACTTTTTCCCAGACTGTAAGCCTAAACTCTTCTTTCTACGGCTGCTATAAAGTGAAATTAGTGCTTTTGCATAATACTCACCACAGATGTTTGTGAGATTTTAAGTCTATAAAGAGCCTATCACATGAACCATTATTTATCTTCATTGTGACCCCCCCCCACACACACAAGCATCACACACAAACACTGAAGATTTGAAGAATGGATAACACATTCTGATACTGGTCTGAAACCTGAAGAGTCCAGACACTATTCTATAAAGAATTCTATGAGTGTTCAATAATTTCTGTACCATCAGATCGACCATTGTGTAGTTATTGCCAATATAAATTGCAAGCATGAGGTAAGTGAGGGAGGAACAATCTTTTGAACGCTGTTTTGTGGCTGTTGTTAATCCGTAGAACAGCAGCATTAAATCCACAGGTACCAAAGTATCTCAACAAAATTGATGTTTCCAGAACAGAAAGAAGTAGACTTCTGCTCCCTCTTCTAAGTCATATTATAGGGAAGTCGCCTCCGTCATATCCTAAAGTAGGAGGTTTTGTACCAAGTATTAGCATGCAGCACACACAAGCCAGTTTTGTGTCTGTTTTCATAAACTACCTTGACTTCAGACAAAAATACTTTACAGGACAGGAATTAAGCATATCTATAATATACATTAATTTTTTTCAAGCTGGAAAATGGTGGTGGTGGTGGTGGTGGTGGTGTGTGTGTAAAACATCTTTCCTAGTGTCACTAAAGAGTAAAGTCCCTTGCAATGATATCTGAGAACAAAGATCTTCAAGGCCAGAGAAATGTTCCTCCTGGGAGCCTTTCCAAGGGAACCCTGACACCCTCCACAGGCTGAAGGCTCTGATAAGCGCCACAGTTCCAAACTCCTCTGTGATTTCACAGTCTCTCCTTACATAGAGAACATGCTCAGGACTCATGAGTGCCCTGACCTCCAAGAAGGTAACCTCTAGATGCTAGTAATACAATCACAAAGACAAAAGCAAAATTGACACAGGACATGCTTCTGGTGCCCTTTAAAATGGTCAATAGCTCCTTGATTCCCAAGAAACCATCTTGGCAAGACTCACCTGAAGACAAAGTCAAATTTATCAATTTCCGCTCCGCAGAGAGACTTGTTCAGAATTCCTCCATTGCCAACCACTGCACACTGGTTATAGGGATAGTCCATAAAAGGCTGCGACTGGTGGGAGGGAGAAAGGAAACCAGTCACAACATAGACTTGCTTAACAATTAGAACAAAGGTTGCAATGTGGCTCAGTAGAAGAGATCCAATTCCCAGAACCCTTACAGAAAAGAAACCACAAATGTCATCAGCTGGGTTGCAGAAGTTTGACTTTTCATGTGTGCTTAGGAGAAGAAAAAGGAGTAAGAAAAAGAAACAGAAGCAGACTTTAGAGGGGGTTTAAAAGGAAGAAAAACAGCACAGGGGCTAAAAAGATGACTCCTCCAATAAGAGCATTTGTTGTGAAAACAAGAAGACCTGATTTTGATTCCCCAGCTTCCATGTAAAATCATAGATAGGTCTGCAGTCTAGCATAGGGTAGGAGGAGGCAGGTGCATCCTGGGAGCTCCAGTTTGCTGGTCAGCAAGTCTAATTTAAACAGTGAGCTCCAGGTTTCATGGGAGAGCCTGTCTCAAGACATAAGGTGTGGAGAGTAATCCAGGAAGACATCTGGATACTACTGACTTCTACGTATATGTATGCCTTCATATGTGCATTCTCCATCTAACTAATTAAATAAATTATGGTCAACTTATTGCAACATAGTTGTTTTTTTTTTTTAAATCATGTAAGTTTGTTATATTCCTCTTGGGAGGGATAAACACTACATAAAATGTAATAGAATGGAGGACTGGAAAAGTATGCTTGTACATAAACTGTAATATAATATTTCTATTGAAGCTATTCTATCATGTAAGTCAGACTGGTTTCAACATCACTATGTAGCTGAGGATAGCCACTATGTAGCTGAGGATGGCCTGGGATGACTGATCCTCCTGTTTCTATCTTCTATGAACACATCATACCTCTTACTACTATTACTTACTATTCATTACTAGAATAATGAAAGAAGCGTGGGAAAATCACGTATTGTGCCTTTACAACAAGTAGAACCATTTTGGGATTTAAAGGAGACAAATAGAACCATTTGGGGATTTTAAGGAGACAAAATAAAGAAGCCAGAGGACATCTTTAAATCTTTTATTTCAATGTGTAAAATTAAAGGTTATTTACCAAAACTATCTTTGCTTCACTAATCCTTAGATATGCAGGCTCAGCAAGGTCACTGGATTTATGCTGGCCAAACTACTAGTGGTCACCAGTGCAGTTTGGGGACTCCAGATAACTCTGGGATGACATGGCTTTCATTCCTTCCCAAGACTCATTAACTTGTTTCCCCTAAAAGGCTGCACATTTTCCCCATAACCTCCGCATATAAAATAGAACTTTGCCATTCAACAGTATGTATTTCCCTGACTGTTCTATATCCACTGAAGTAAAAATGTGTCCTTGAGCTCTGGACTCACACCCTACAGTAATGGAGTCCATTCGTCTCATGTTAGCATGTATATCCTCACAGGCAGACAACGTGTTTCTTCATTTGTCATTTCCCCTCATCTTGCATCCCATAGCTAGAATAATTCAGTGCTCATAGTGAGTTTTTCATAAGCACTTGCTGGCCCAGTACTTCCCCACCGTGCATTCCCAGCTGTGTGTTAGAGCTGGCTCATTTGACATTGCAAGAGCCGACTGGGCAACACTCAGCAATTCTATGAGCCGGCAGTTAAATCACCAGTAACATAAAATTGGCCATGATGTTAGTATCCAAACCACAGAGCATGGGTTACAACATCAAGGCTCCCCTGTCCTCAGAACTAAGTCTCTGGCCCCACTGGCAAGGTCCTAGGATGGCTGTGGTTCTAAGATGCTCAAGGTGCCTGCAGCCCCCTGAGCCACGATCACAGCCACCAGTTCCTGAGACTGCATCGGCGAAATGCTTCACAAGCACACGGAGGTTTCTGTAGGCTTGCCTTTACATTTTAATTGTCATATTATGTTTATTGTATGAGAGGCACTGTTTCGTATGCATAACTTCATAGCAAATTTAGCTCACACAACCACTGTGTGAGCATTTTACAGATGGGAAAGTAGAGGGGCAGAGTGAAGCAGAGGCTCTAGACAGGCAGGCCGGGGCTAGGACCCAGCCAGGCTGCTCTGAGCCACTCCCCAGCCTAGTTTGTTACCAGTCAGTGAGTCAACATGTCCATGCTACACTTCATTCCTCTCCATCCAGAAGGCCGGCATTAAAACCCAGGTGCTTGGGTTTTAAACGAATGCTTTCCAGCTGGCAAAAGCTTTTTCTCATCTCAGAAATTCAAAGTCAGGATGGCTCCAGAATCTTTACTCAATGGTGTCTCAATAAATTCTGAATTTTATAGACTGGGTGGGATGCAGTAATGCAAATATGCTCTTTATGGCACAATAGCCAAGATTACGAAGGGAAACACATCTCAAATGAAGCCCTCAGAATAATGACTGTTTTCTCTGGTTTCTTGGTCAATCGGGAAGAAACAGCCACATGTTTGGGGAGCCAGCACTCACTAGGAGCTGGAATAAATTACAAACCTCATTCTCCCCTAAAAAATAAAGCAGTTTTTGGAGGCAGGTACTTCATGGCTTTTGATGGAAAGGTTTTATGGCAAGCTGTTTTGGAGGTCCTAAGGAGCTATAGGCATGCACAGAGGAGCAGGAACATGTGGACCTCGGGAAGGAGGTTGCTTGCCTCCTGAATCCCAGCCTTGGAAGGTAAAATGGAAGCAGCACAAGGTGACATCATTTTATCCAGGTCACTGCAGGATTTCGTGTTTGCCAGCTAAGAGCAAAGCGTTCAGGATAATGGGAAGTGCATGCAGTCGTTAACACGCAGAGTTACCAACTCTAGACAGCTTTTCCTTTCAAGGTGCTGCAGGAAAGGCAGATGTGAGGTGGCATCTCTGAGCTGAGCAGCAGAACACTAGCAAGTAAACATCAGCAGACTGTGCCTGGATTGCATTCCTTACTCGACTATCCTAGGCCTCCAACGCACGAAGAAATACCTGGTTATTAGCATGATTTCACTACGGGTAGTTTCAATGCACAATAGGATGTTTGATGAGGGTCTTGGTTTTGCTCTGTATGCTCTTTTGTATGTTTTTGTAGTTAGGGGATGGAACCCAAGATCTTGTGCTTGTTATGCAAGAATTCTTGTCACTAAGTCATACAAAGCTCCAGCTCTGGGTATTTGGGACAGTCTCATTATGTAGCCCAGGCTGGCCTCAAACAAACAAACAAAAACAAAGCAGGAAAAACATCAAAAACCAAACCAAACCAAACCAGGATCATCCTGTTTCTACTTCCCAAGTGCCAGGATTACATACATAAACTACCAGGTTCCACTAAGATTTTTTTCCCCTTAAACCTTGAAGTACACTTACTTACAATAAGCTGTGTTCATTTATTAATCACTTAAAAACACCAGATTTGTTTATTTTTAAAAAGATTTTTACCTATTTTCTAAGTACCTTTTCTATATCTGCAGTACTTGTCTCTATCATTTTCTAGGTATTTCTCATTTATTCTCAACAAATTATTCTTTCTCTGAAGTGTGATGCAAAAAAAAATGTTGAAATGACTTACATGAGTCATAATAAACGAGCCTCAAGAAGTCAAATAACGAACATAGAGGGAATTAACCAAGAAACCCTATGTACAGGTAGCAAGCTGCATAAATACATTGATCCCATTCTAATCATATTAATTTGGCCCCAATGCTTTTAAACACCATAAAAGACACCTATGAACTCATGAACATAAATGCGAGGTTTTTTTTCATGACAAATGTTCTCGATTTTGTACTTTTAATACATAAAAAGTTTTTTCTCACTGCACCTAGCAGCAGAGTATGTATCATTTACTCATGTTTATTTACAGGCATACAGTGAGTGTTCATATGCACTAGGGAATGTTTTAGGCACCTGGAATACAGCAGTTAGCACAGTAGACAATAATAAGCCTTGTTTTGTGGACATTATGTGACTTGACCATGAATTCTCATGTAGTCACATAACAAAGATAAGCCTCAGAAGCCTACTGCACAAGGATGGTAACTGGAAGAATCTGATCCTATGCAAAGCATGGTGGTCACCTCCCTAAGCCCCAGTCACTACAGCTCTGAAACCCCACGTGTTTCATGACATTCACTGAAAAGTCAGGTGGAGGGCTGAAAACACTTACCACTTACGATATAAACCCTCTTCTGAGGGAACCATGCTGCATACAAGATTGTTTTCATTAGGGCCTGGGGCTGGAACTCAGTGGGAGAGTCCTGATCAAGCTTGGGCAAGGTCCTGGGTTCAGCCTCAAGCAGGAAAAGATAACATTCCAAGACCTGATTTCTCTGACAGGTCTCTCTACCCGTTCCATATGTTATAACATTCACATGGAAGCTTTAGAATTACGCTTTCATTCATGCATGTTATGATGTCACACAGTCCTCACTCACCACTGGAAACATGTGGAAAATGTTCTCTCGAATGGGGATTTGTCTCTTGCTTTCCACCTCGTAGCTCATGTTAGTCCCCACTGGGGTGTTGTTCTGGGAAACCACGAAGTCTTGAACGGCATCGCAACAGGAAGCCAGTTTTGCTCTACAACGGATGAGAATGAAAGTAAAAAGAGAAGGACGATGAAGAGACAAACAGGGATGGACGGATGCAGCAAGAGGAGCTGTGCTGGTGAGTTTCAAAAGGAAGACAAGTCAGGTACCCATGTGACCGTGACCATCTTCCTCTGCAGCCCTGGGTTGGGGGATGGTGTGAAAACGTGCACACCTTCAGGCAATAGCACCCTTAACAGTCTTGAACACAGCGGTGGCAAAGGTTTAAAGCCTCCATGCTACAAGATTGCCAGGACAAACCGAAGTGAGAGATTCCATCACAATAGTCTCCGTAGCCTCCATAATGCTTAGGAGGTTTCAATCACCCAAAGGAAATTCTGTTCCAATGTCAGTACGAACCTATTTAACATAACTTTAGTATAGCGCATTGTTATGGTTGTATTTTTAATTATTTTATTTTTATGTGTGTTTTATTTCCTTGTATGCTTGGGCACCATCTGTGTGCAGTACTCGCAGAGAGCAGAAGAGGGCATCAGCTCCCCTGGAACTGAAGTTAGAGATGGTTGTGAATGGCCATGTGGGAGTTAGAACTAAACCTGAATCCTCAGGTAGAGCAAACACCCCAGAGCTCTTAAACACTGGGCCATCTCTTTATCCCCAGTTTCAACTATATTTGGTCATGAGTTAGTAATGTTAATCTCTTTACTATGTAGAGCTTATCAACTAAACATGTACATGTATAATATTCTATGTGCATATATATGCAGTATACATTAACAATGTGTCTATATTCACCTATATACTATGTATACTATGCATATATACTATAGATATATACCATATATGCCAAGTATTGGTACACATATAATATTCATATAACATATACAACACAATACTGCATATTATATATCTACTATACATATACTATATATGCACATATATAACATATATATTATTCACACACAGACACACACACAGACACACACACACACAGACACACACAGACACACACACACACACACACACACACACACACGAGGTCCAGCATTCTCTGGGGTTTCAGACAGTGAGGGATGGGGAGGGAGGTTATGTAATGGATTTCTCAAGCAAGGAAACTGAAGGAAAATATACAGTTGTTTTAGACCTTCCTGAGCAGCTCCTCCCAGATCACCTCTGCCCCCTTGGGACTTAGTCTTGTGGTGAGGACTTGGGGGTCCTCTCAGCTCTTCCTTACAGCTCATGTCAGCCATTCCTTCTAGTCCGCCTCTAGTCCTTTGTCACTCCCTGCCAACCTACAGAATGGCTCTTTATGAAGGTCCCACAGCAGTCACCCTTGGCTGGGACTGAGAACAGAACACCCACCCACCAAGGTGAAACCAAAGAGCTACATCAAGATACACCACGATCACCACAACGCAAGATACCTCAATCCCAGGGCAAAACTGCAAAGATGAACAGCCAAGACAACGTGCCTCCCCCAGAACACACCAGCTAAGTGTGGTGGCTGTGACTAGAGAGGAGTCATCCTGCTGGTGGGCAGTGAGTCACACAGAGACGGACATGGGCTAGGGTGAGTGGCAGATGATGAGACAGAGATGGACATGGACTAGGATGAATGGCTGACAGGGGCTGCAGGAAGAACCAGGGGTCAAGGGTCATGTTGTAATAGGCTAGAGAAAAGCAAGTTAGCTGAAGCCCATGACAAGTATTTCAAAATAGCAATTATGAATACGTTCAAGGACTTTAACGAGGATATGATAATGCCTTAAGGAAGCTTGAGAAAACATGGTTGAAAGGGATAATGGAAACAATTTAAGATATGAAAGTAGAATTTAAAAATTGTTTTGTAATAATTATAAAAATACAAAAAAAAACCTAAGTTGAGTAGCATTATAGTCACTTAGGCAATAAAGTATAGCCACTAATTTGAGGACCATCAGTTGGCATGATGATTTTTAAGTGGTACAAATTTAAGCAGCCATTCCTAACAAAAATCCCAGAAACATGTCCACTACTATCCAATATGTTTAAAAGTCCTGGTTACTATAATACAGGACAGGCCAATGTCAACATTTCATAATGTATATATTTTGTTTGTGTAATTTCCCATAGATGTAGATGCCAAAGCATTTCTTAATAATTAATTACTCCAGGATTTAATCAGCCTTTAAGTCAGGAGAGGCTTCTATTTATACAACTAAGCTATCTCCTAGCTGTTATTTCTGTTCATCTTTTTTCTTTTTTGGTTTTTCAAGACAGGGTTTCTCTGTATAGCCCTGGCTGTCCTGGAACTCACTCTGCTGCTGGGACTAAAGGTGTGCGCCACCACTGCCTGGCCTCTGTCCATGATCTTAGCAATTCAAAACACAATGGAACACCGTAACCAACCATCTGATTCACTTTCAACCTTGCAGGACTCTGCATAATGCCCCCCCCACTTCCTTCTGTATTTTCTGAATAGAGTCCAGTTGTCATTATTGTCATCCCGTCACTCCGTGAGCTTGTCCCTCTCTATATTACTTATGAAATACATATGCATTTGGAACCACACACTACAGAAAAGACACTGTCTCTGGTGTTGGACCTGGCTGTGGGAAGAGTACTTACAACTGGTCTTTTCCAGCCCCACATTTTTATGTTGGCTCTTAGTTTTGAAGGGCACCCTTTCGGACACATTCCTACCGGAGTTCTGTGCTTTTGAAGTAACACAGTGTTCTAATTTGTTTTGGTCATTTAAAATTCAATTTTTCAAAATTCCAGTAATTCTCAGGTTATGGAAAGTGAAAGTCATTCACACAAGGCCAAGGCTTCCTACTCATCAGGAAAAACTTGTTCATAAAAAGCACTATGCTCTTCTTAATTGGTTTCTGTTAGCTCCTTATTCCTTTCCATCTTTCTGTCCCTTAGTATCTATCATTTCTAAAAGACAGTTCATAGAGATAAACAAACGTAGCAATAATAATAATAAAAATAACAATAAAAATATTCAGTAGTTTATAATTATAAACTTAACTTGATAACAATTCTTATATCACTCTGCAAATTCATAACTTCATGTGTGCTTATCACTTTAAATGTATCGTCAATCCAGTATCCTAAGAAAGGGCAATATAATAAATTCTTACCTACTTTCAACAAGTAACTTAATAAAGATATTCAGTGCTTACGAGATACTACGCCACCATAAACAACAAATTCCAACCAGGGTTCTCTATTAGTGCTTTCTTATACTGATAGGTATATCTGGAATTATACTATTTAAGTGTGTTATAATAACATTTTTAAGCTTACAAGAAAGTGAAACGTGGAACAATGGGCCCTTGAGTAACCACCTGCTAGATTCTACAACTAACTGTTTACTAAGTAGATTCTGTTGTACGGCTGTCATCCATGCTCACGGCTGTAGTTGTTTCCACCAATCTGAACTGCAGGTCTCATGAGGACTTTACTTTCAACACCCTCCATCCCATGGCAACAGTCCTGCTTTCAACTCCTGATTGCTAGATTTATAGGCATTCACTTCAGACCCTGGTTTTGCCACTAGAATACAAACTTTGGTATGCTCTTCCCACTCCACAATATGTGTGTTTCTTTCCTTTGCTTCAAGGACATTCTGTATATACCAAGTCTGTTTAGTCATTGGCTTTAGGTTCTTCAGCAAATTGTAATAAAAAAGATTATCATTAGATGCATGGTGCATGGTAACCCGGTTGTACATTCCTATAACCCAAGCACTTAAGAGACAGAGGCATGAGAATGGAGAACTCAGGGTCAGCCTGGGTTCCATAGTGGAGCCTTGGCTCCAAACCAAAAGAAAGGCAGAAAAAAAAAAGCCCAATATAAACATCTAATGGTGCAAAATGATCTCCAAGGAAATATCAGTGTAATAGAACAACGTTTCCTGTGCCTGCCTTTCGATGCAGGCTGACAGAACTTGTAAGAGTGATAACCAAGCATGCTCGTTTCACCCCAGCTTGTCTACACAGCAGAGAAGCATTCAGAGGTAGCACAAAACTAAGCAGCTTGTGACCACTAAGTAAACCAGGAAACAAACAGAAACATAAAAAAGCAAAACAAAACAAAAAATCGTGTTACTCTACTCCTAGCCCTCCATAAAACAGTCAGCCCCGATCAGGGTGGCGTTAAGTCAACCCTGTGCCACAGTTTGCAGACTCTTCCCTTCTTGTGGAAAATGGAGATACATTAACAGAGAATGCTGCTGATGCTGATTAGAAGACCTGTCCCTTCTGGGCTACTTAGCATATGCTGTGAGAGGCTTCACAGTCTTCTGTGAATGTCAAGGTTCAGGAGCCATGCACCTGTAAAGCCCTGTGCATTTTCCTGAGTATTTGCAGACATACACTATCCTCACACTCAATTCTCACAGCTGAGAGTATAGTAGACAATAGCAGCATACCCAGTTTAGAACTAAGAAACCTGGGGTTGGCATATGAGTGAGCCAAGCACTCTGGCTTAGCCCTGTAATCTCAGCACTCAGGAGGCTACAACAGGAGGTTAGATAGTTCCAGCCTAACCTGTGCTATGTGGCTGGTTTGAGGCCAGCATGGGCTACACAATAAATTCTTAGAGAGGAAAGGGGAAGAAAGAGGGGAGAGAGGAAAGGAAGACCAATAAATGCAGACTGTAAACAACTGAAGCTATTTCATATTCTCTCCAGTCTATCAGAATGTGCAAACATTAGGGGGAAACGTTGCCTCCTTGATTAAGCATCTTCTTCTGGGGGGGTGGAGTGGGACTTGGTTTACTGTGAGGTGAGGATACAGGTATTCAAATTCATGCTGCCAGCAACATACCTCAAAGCCTGGCAATGGTGGCGCATGCCTTTAATCCCAGCATTTGGGAGGCAGAGGCAGGCGGATTTCTGAGTTTGAGGCCAGCCTGGTCTACAGAGTGAGTTCCAGGATTGCCAGGGCTACACAGAGAAACCCTGTCTTGAAAAACCAAAAAAAAAAAAAAAAAAGTAACACACCTCAATACCTGCCTATCCAGACATACCTTATAGGCCATTGTACAACTATGCTCATTCCAAATGCCTGACTATCCAGACATACCTTAAATGCTCCTACTGTACAGCCTATGTTCATTCCGCATGCCTGCCCATCCAGGCACACCTTCCAGCCCATTGTACAGTCTATGCATATGAAAAGGCTCAAACTCTGTATATAACAGCGGCTGTCAAGTTCTCTCCCATTGAGAAGATACAGAGGCTTGTACCAAATCAGCATTGTCAAGTGACCCCGTCAGTGGACCCTACACTCTTGATGAGTCCCACCTACAGCTACTTTCTCCATACAAAATTAAAAGAAAAGAGAGTATGTGAGTTTCTAGAAGTCAGGAGCTTCTCAGCAGAGTTTAACTTCCAAGGGGGCAGGCTGGTCCTGGGAGAACCAGGCCTAGCATGTTTAGTCTTGACCTTTAAAGAGTATTCTGAAAATGTGCAAACTTATCTTTGTTTTTCAGAGAGCCTCATAAATACACTTTTGAGAAAAGAATGTGTCTTCAAGGTGGTTTAAATCTCTTTTTCTTTTCCACGGTAGGAGCAATTTCCTTTCCTTTCCTTTTATTTTATTTTATTAGGGACCTTCCTTCTTTCTGCCCCCCTCCCCCTCCCTCTTCCTTTTTTCCTTCTTTCTGTTTTACTTTATTATTTCATTTGTATGGAACTTCAAGGAAAATTCTCCTTTAGTTCTAAGAGGAATGTTTCTTGGGTTTTCCATGAAATGTTAATCACTCCTTATGGCTGACAGTGGGCCAGACACTACAGGACAGCCTGTATATTAAAGACTTTCCAGCCTGGGCCCAGGGCTCGCAGGCATCCAATCTGTTTACTTCTCAATGAGATTCCCTAATGAGATGTGGGTCATTTAGAGGCAGAGAAAGGCTGCAGGCTCCTTCTAGGTCTCAAAAAGGAGCTATATTTCCAGGATTCCTTTCTTCTCTATAATTCTAATGAGAATCTTTGGGAAAGGTATTTTAAAATATAAGGATCCTCACAAATGCAGAGAACTTATTATTTATCATTCCAACAATTGCTAACTAACTAATCCAACATTTTTTTTTGTTTTTGCCTTCACCTAGGGCCAGCAGTCCTCTACTTGCCTCTCTCCTGCTTATTCTCATTTTAAAAAAATTATCTTTTAATTTTTTGTCTATGGATGTCTCTCTGTGTATATATTGCTTGTCCCTACAGTGACTAGAAGGGGGCATTGATTTCCTGGAACTGGAGAAAGTTGTGAGCTGCCATGTGGGAACTGGAAACCATACTTAGGTCCTTTGTAAGAGTAACAAGACTTCTCCATTGTTGAGCAGTCTCTCCAGTACATCTTTGCATTATTTAAATTTATAATGAGAAGACATCTATTTGATGCGTATTTCTTGTTGCCTCTCCCACCCTGCCACAGACTACAATGTACAATTCATTGGCTGAGCAATAATACTCACCAACAGCATAGCCAATGTTTACTTCAGTCTTACCCTGTGCCTAATGGTTTGTGTGACATTTAAGCCCAACAGAGATCCTACAAACTGCGTACAGGTTTTATTTTTAAAGATTTATTTATTATTATGTCTAAGTACACTGTAGCTGTCTCAGACGCACCAGAAGAGCGTGTCAGATCTCTTTACGGATGGTTGTGAGCCACCATGATGTTGTTGAGATTTGAACTCAGGACCTTTGGAAGAGCAGTCAGTGCTCTTAACCACTGAGCCATCTCTCCAGCCCAAACTGTGTACAGTTAATATTGTTTCTACAAATGAAGACAATTCGAACTCCCAAAGTGAATGATGTCACAAATCATGCTCATTCAGTCTTGCATATTGAGTGATCATTCTTTCATTCATTCACATGTGTTTAGAACTTATTAAATCTTTAGTACCATGAGACGTTGTCTACATACTCATGAATAAAACATTCCTGTCTCAACCTTTCTAGTGTTCAGGGGCTATTAAAGAGAAATACTTGGATGAGTTAACTGTAAGGTAGTAAATGACAAAGCCAAGATTAAAATCCCAAATTCAAAGCTTTATTCTGTAGCCTACTGCCTACCTAAAACCACAGTGTGCAATGCCTCCCCACAAAGGAACTGTGAAAATTCAGTGCATCTTTTTTTTCTGTTCTAAACCATTATCTCAACAGATTATTCTTGAATCCTCAAGTTCATGTTTGTATGCATCTCCTAACATAAAGAAAACCACATGAATTCAAAGGACTTTGAATATAAGTTCAAGTTACATGCATCACACATTAAATATCCACTTGGCCTCTACACACAGACCTCATGACTCGGGATTGGGAGAACCATGTGTCTGTTGAGGGCCTGTATGCGCAGTGGTGAGAGCCGAGATACAGGGGAGATAGGAGAAAGGAATCATTTGGCCTTGGAAGCTGATGCTAAGTGATCTCCAAGGTCAGTTTGGGAATGCTAAAGACTGGCAGGTTTTTAGTTATCTTGCTGTAAATCAATATTGTAGACCATTGTCACACTTGAGTGTGGTCTTAAACTACATAATTAAAGGAAGTTTGGCTATGAGGAGAGAGAAAGATGTCTTGTATTGTGATGAACCATTATTGCTATGAAGGGTCTGTGTGGAAGCTTTTCTTTCAAAGGCACATCACCAAAGGCCTATCTGGAGAGAGCAGGTTGAAACTCAAGACAACTGAATCAGACACAATAACTATAAGAGGGA
Organism: Tokudaia tokunoshimensis; assembly: GCA_036184795.1. Classification (NCBI taxonomy): domain Eukaryota; kingdom Metazoa; phylum Chordata; class Mammalia; order Rodentia; family Muridae; genus Tokudaia; species Tokudaia tokunoshimensis. The sequence continues at coordinate 65,409,203 of BTHU01000022.1, read as the reverse complement.
AGACTTAGTGAACCCACAAAGCTTCAATGTACAGAAGGAGGGCTGTGGGATGTGAGTGACTGAGTCCCCCAAAATATGTATGTTGAAACTATAGCCCCCAATATGATGGTATTAGGAGGAGATTTTGGAAGATGACTATGGATGAATGACATCATGAGGATGGAGCCATGAGAATATGAAGTTGGCTTTCTGTGCTATCCAGAGAAAGGATCTAATCTGATCCTAACAGAGCTATACTGGAACTCCAATCTTGGACTACCAGCTTCTAGAACTGTGCTGTTTAAACCGGCTGGATTGTGATATTTTGTTAATGCTAAAACAAGGGTCATTACCTGGCAGCAATTCAGCACACATTTTAATGAGTAGCCAGAAGGTAATGTCCAGAGCCCAAGATCACAGAAATTAGAACCTACAAATTATTAAATACAAACATGGATAAAACATGGCCTGCCTTCTAGAAGCGTGCTGACATAAGGGATCATTTGTTGGTATAGTCTGACTGATGTGAGAAGGCCTGACACTAGGCAAATAGGGAGAGCTCCAGGTTAGTGGGGCTTATAAAAGAACCTATAAAGGCATAGCATGGGGACCACCCAGTAGATCAGAGCCCCCAGTAAATGTTTGCTGAACTAGCAGTCTATGCTTGGCAACAGTAGTTTGTTTTGTCAGAGGACAGAAAGCAGTAGGTGACCAGAGAAAGGAAGTAGCTGGCAGGTTACAAGGAGAAAACTTTCTAATCAAACATTTAGATGATTTCATTTGTACTTATTTATTTTTGTTTGCTTTTCTCCTGGAAACCTGCATACTGGATGAGTTTACATTCCCACCAGCAGTGATGTAATCAATCTAAGCCACTCCTGGAAATCCACCCAAAGGAGTCTAGGTCACCCTGCCATAGAGATAATAGCATGTCTGTGCTTATTACGGCACCACTAACAATAACCAAGTTGGAACCAATCTAGGTGTCCACCAACCAGTGAATGGGTGCAGAAAATGTGGTATACAAACACAGTGGAGTTTTATTTATGAAGAAAGAAATCATACCATTCAAAGAAACATAGATAACACTGAATATTGTTATAGTAAGCAAGATAGTCAGATCCAGAAGAAACAAATTGTGTTTGTTTTCATATGTGGAACTTGAACTGTGTGTGTATGTGCATGTATGTGCATATATATGATAGACATACATCTATATGTATGACATGGAAATAGATGAGAGTGGAAAAGAAAGAGGACTAGCATGAGTGACAGCAGGAAGATGAATGGGGTTGAAAACAGAGGGCATATAGACACAAACAAAAATACCCGTATGAAGCACACCACTATGTACAATGACATATACTGATAGAACATTTCCAGGGGTGGAGTTGGAGAAATGGCTCAGTAGTCAAGAGCACTGACTGCTCTCCTGAGGGCCAGAGTTTGATTCTCAGCACCCACAGCTATCCATAAGTCCAGTTCCATGGGCTCGAACACCCTCTCTGTCCTCTGTGGGCACCATGTTTTTGTTCTGTGAGAACCAAACCTGCACATGGTACACTGACATGCATGTGAGCAAAACACTCATACACATAAAATACATCTTTTGAAAAGCCTTTCAAAGCTAAGATGACAGCAAGCAAGTGGTTTAGGGTGCAAAGGGCAGAAGAGACAGATTTGAGATACATTTACTGAGTTCAGAAAACAAAGACAAAGGCTGTTAGTGGATAAGGCAAATGCTGAGTGATAGATGTTCTTCTAGACTCTCTCTAAAGATAGGTGGAATCCACTCATATTTCACAGATATTTATCAAGAGCATCTCCCATATATGGGCTACTCTGGCCAGTGAACATGTCAAGCCTCAACATGTCTCAATCCTGCAACAGTCACAGTACAATTCAGATGAAAAGAAAGCCCCAGAGCAGAGCAATGGAGGTAGTGAATAGTTTGTTAATAATGGTTAGCTGGAAAGGTAACCTAAATGAGCAATCTTTTTGTTCCTCAAAAGGGTCATAGAACCACAGGAAACAAAATCAATAAACCGTGTAAGAAAAGAGCAAATTGATTCCCCCACCGCCTCAGTCATAGAGAATACTGTATTCGTAACTCAATACATTTTTGAAAAGCTAATAGAAAGGACTTTAATGAATTCAAGAGGATTTTATTTGGGTTGTTAAAGGTTCAGATCTGCTAAGGGCAGAAGACAGGCAAAGCAAACTAAAACCGTAGAGTAGCCAAGATGGGACAAAGAAATGGATGGGCACAGGGCAAGGCAGAGAAGGAAAAAGAACAGACATGGCAAGAGTTAGAGAAAGGCAGAACCAAGAAAACCAGTGATATGAAAGCAGCAGATAAAAGGCAGACATGAGAGATATGAGACACATGAAAACAGAGAGAGAGAGAGAGAGAGAGAGAGAGAGAGACAGACAGACAGACAGACAGACAGACAGACATGCACGGCATCACAGTTCTGTAGAGGCAAAGCCATCCACAGACAGACCAACACTCACACAAGAACAGGAAAAGCAGGAACATAAGCCTATGGCTTCTGTACATAAATAAATATTAATAGCAAATACAAACATATAATCCCTCCAAGCATTTACCATGTTACCGTATTTAATCCTCAAAGCATCCCCAGAAGAAAAAAAAAAAACCTGTTCTCCCCAGCTTTTAGGCACATTGGTTGAACTGGAGTAGACATGGCTTGCCTGAGGTCACGTAACTTACCTGAGGTTTTAATCCAAGATGAACTCATCTCAGGGAGATCCCCTGCTAGTTTTTAACTTCTCCTGGATGGCTCTTGGCATAAAGGCAAACATATTAGAATAATATCTGAGTCAGGAGGGCCAGGACAGATGATCTACAGATTGTAAGCAATTACAGATGTCAGCTCAGAGTATTATACCTAGCCAAAACTTTCAATCACGATAGATGAAAAAAGACATTGCACGATAAAACCAAATTTAAGCAGTATCTATTTACAAATCTAGCACTACCAAAAGTGCAAGAAGGAAACCTACAACTGAAAGAGGTTAACTACATCCAAGAAAATATAGGTGATAAATAATCCCAGACCAGCAAAGTAAAAAAAAACAACAAAGAAACCAAAAAACCAAGGGAAGCACACACAGATATACACCACCACCACCATGATCAGCAACAAAATAACAGGAACCAACAATCATTAGTCATTAATCCCTAAACATCAACTGTCTCAATCCCTCAATAGAAAGACAAAGACTAACAGAATGAGTGTGAAAATAGGATCCATCCTTCTGCTGCATCCAAGAAACATACCTTAATATCAAGGATAGACATCACTGCAGGATAAGAGGATGGAAAAAGATATTCCAGCCAAATGGACCAAAGAAGCAAGCTGTTAGAGTTATTTTAATATCTGACAAAATAGACTTCAAACCAATACTAGTCAGAAGAAGGAGGCAAGGATACCACATGTAGTGGCTATTCCTGGTTGTCAACTTGACCATATCTGGAATGAACTACAATCAAGAATTGGAAGGCTCACCTGTGATCCTAATCTGGAGGCTCAGAGATACAAGTTTCTGACCTGGATCTTGGCATGGAGATCTTGAAGCATAGTGGCTATGAATTCCAGAAGATTAAGACAAGGAGATCTCTGAGTTCAAGGTCATCTGGGATTAAAGGCATGGTGGCACAGGCCTTTAATCTGGGCCACACCCTCTGCTGGAGACCTACAGTCTTTAATCTGGGCCACACCCTCTGCTAGAGACCTAAATAAGGAGAGTGGAAGAAGACTCTCATTCTTACTTGCCTGCTTGCCTCGTGGGACAAAGCAACTGCTAGATCATTGGACTTCCATCCACAGCTACTGCTGACCATTAAGGGGGGAGTTGCACTACAAGCTGTAAGTCATCAATAAATTCCCTAACTATATAGACACTACCCATAAGTTCTGAGACTCTAGAGAACCCTGACTAATACACCACATATGCATCCAAATAAAAAAATCATCAAGAGGACATTGCAATTCTTAACATATAACAAGGGTAGCTACATTTATAATAGAAACACTACTATAGATTACAACAACACATATTGACTCTCACACTGACTATGGAAGACTTCAATATCCTACTCTCTCCAATGGTCATCAGAGACAAAAAACTGAATAGAGAAATGTTGGAGCTAACTGACATGATAAACCAAATATACCTAACAGATATTTACAGAACATTTCACCCTAAAACAAAATAATATACCTTTTCAGTCCTCCATGAAACTTTCTCCAATTTAGACCACATACTCAAACTGACACAAAACAAGTCTCAACAGATACAAGAAAACTGAAGTTACACCCTGCATACTATCTGACCATAGAGTAAATCTGGTTTGCAACACCAATAGAAGCAGCAAAAAGATTACACATTCATGGAATCAGCACAACTCTCTACTGGATTAAAAAAATGAGTCAAGACAGAAATTATGAAAGAAATGAAAGAATTTCTTGAATGATGATGAATGTACAACATATAGAAACTTATGGGACACAATGAAGGCAGCTCTAAGAGGCAAGTTCATAGTGTTAAGTGCTTACATAAAAAAACAGCATGGCCAACATGCATATGGACCCTCAGAGACTGAGGCAGTATTCACAGGGTCTCAGATTAGGTCCTAGAGCTGAGAGAAGTGGACACACACCCCTATCTATAACCCAGAAGCTATCTCCAGTTGATTACCATTTACAAATGAAAAATTAGTTTTGTCCAAAGGAGTCTTACAGGAAGCCAAACTATTCTAAAGGGTAGATCACATGCCCAGCAGTAGATGGCCAACAAGAAACAAATTAAGAGCATCCTTTGAGGTTCATTGTCTCATTATGTCATCTCATTGGGGTTTTAAGAAAACTTTTTCTTTACTTTAATATCTCTTATTTTTATTGAATATACTCTTCATTTACATTTCAAGTGGTAAAACATTTCCCAGTTTCCCCCCTCCCCAAAACCCCCCAACACCTCCTCCCACTTCCTGCCTCCAAGTAAATGCCCCTCCACCTGACCCACTCCCACCTCCCCCCCCTCAATTTCCCCCTGTTGGGGCATCTATTTAGCCTTCACCTGACCAAGGATCACTCCTCCCATTGATGCCCAACAAGGCATTCCTCTGCCACATTTTTGGCTGGAACCATGTGTACCCCTTGGTTGCTGGTTTAGTCCCTGGGAGTTTTGGAGCATCTAGGTTGTCAACATCATTGTTCTTCCTATGGGGCTGTAAACCCATTCAGTTCCTCAGGACCACCCTCCAACTCCTCCATTGGGGACTCCACTCCAAGACCAATGGTTGGCTACTAGCATCTGCCTCTGTATGTATAAGGCTCTGGTAGGGCCCCTCCAAAGACAACCATGCCATGCTCCTTTTGATATGCGCTCCTTGTCATCCATAGTAGTGTTGGGGTTCAGTGAATGTTTATAGGGTGAATCCCCAGGTAGAGCAGTCTCTGGGTTGCCTTTACTTCAGTCCCTGCTCCATACGTTGCCTCCGTTATTGCTCCTGTAAGTGTATTGTTCCCTTTCTCAGAGGAACCTAAGCACCCCCAAGTCAGTCCTCCACCTTCTTGAGCTTCCTGTGGTCTGTGAATTGTAACTTGTTTATTTTGAGCTTTTGGACTAACATCCACTTATCAGTGAGTGCAAACCAAGTGCATTCTTTTGTGATTGGGTTACCTCGCTCAGGATGACACTTTGTAGTTCCATCCATTTGCCTAAGAATTTCATGAATTGAATTCATTGTTTTCAATAGCTGAGTAGTACTCCATTGTGTATATATACCACAGTTTCTGTATCCATTCCTCAGTTGAAGAACATCTGGGTTCTTTCCAGCTTCTGGCTATTATGAATAAGGCAGCTATGAACATAGTGGAGCATGTGTCTTTATTACATATAGGAGCATCTTCTGGGTATATACGCAGGAGTGGTATAGCTGGGTCCGCAGGCAGTACTATGTCTAATTTTCTGAGGAATTGCCAAACTGATTTCCAGAGTGGTTTTACCAGCTTGCAATCCCACCAACAATGGAGAAGTGTTCCTCTTTCCCCACATCCTCTCCAGCATCTGCTGTCCCCTGAGTTTTTCATCTTAGCCATTCTGACCAGTGTGAGGTGGAATCTCAGTGTTTTGATTTGCATTTCCCTGATAACTAAGGATGCTGAACATTTCTTTAGGTGCTTTACAGCCTTTGAGTTTCCTCACTTGAGAATTCCCTGTTTAGCTCTGTACCCCATTTTTCAATAGGGTTATTTGACTCTCTAGAGCCTAACTTCTTGAGTTCTTTGTATACCTTGGATACTAGCCCTCTATCAGATGTAGGATTGGTAAAGATTTTTTTTCCGATTTGTTGGTTGCCTTTTTGTCCTACTGACTGTGTCCTTTGCCTTGCAGAAGCTTTGCAGCTTCATGAGGTCCCATTTGTCAATTCTTATTTGTAGGGCGTAAGTCATTGGTGTTCTGTTCAGAAACTTTTCCCCTGTGCCCATGTGTTCCCCACCTTCTCCTCGATAAGCTTCAGTGTGTCGGGTTTTATGTGGAGGTCCTTGATCCACTTGGACTTGAGCTTTGTACAAGGAGATAAGAATGGGTCCATTTGCATTTTTCTGCATGCTGACCTCCAGTTGATCCAGCACCATTTGTTAAAAATGCTGGCTTTTTTCCACTGGATGTTTTTAGCTCCTTTGTCAAATATCAAGTGACTGTAGGTGTGTGAGTTCATTTCTGGATCTTCAATTCTATTCCATTGATCTTCCTGCCTGTCACCATACCAATACCAAACAGTTTTTATCACTATTGCTCTGTAGTAGAGCTTGAGGTCAGGGATGGTGATTCCCCCAGGAGATCTTTTGTTGTCGAGAATAGTTTTTGCTATCCTGGGATTTTTGTTATTCCAGATGAATTTGAGAATAGCTCTTTCTAGATCTATGAAGAATTGATTTGGGATTTTGACGGGAATTGCATTGAATCTGTAAATTGCTTTAGTCAAGATGGCCACTTTTACTATATTGATCATGACAATCCATGAACATGTGAGATCTTTCCATCTTCTGAGATCTTCTTTGATTTCTTTCTTCAGAGGCTTGAAGTTTTTGTCATAGAGATCTTGCACTTGCTTTGTTAGGGTCATACCAAGGTATGAAATATTATTTGGGACTATTGTGAAGGGTGTCATTTCCCTAATTTCTTTCTCAGCTTGTTTATCCTTTGAGTAGAGGAAGGCTACTAATTTGCTTGAGTTAATTTTATATCCAGCCACTTTGCTGAAGTTGTTTATCAGCTTTAGGAGTTCTCTGGTGGAAGTTTTGGGGTCGCTTAAGTATACAATCATATCATCTGCAAACAGTGATATTTTGACTTCTTCTTTTCCAATTTGTATACCTTTGACCTTTTTTGTTGTCTGATTGCTCTGGCTAGAACTTCAAGTACTATACAGAATAGATAGGGAGAGAGTGGCCAGCTTTGTCTGGTCCCAGATTTTAGTGGGATTGCTTCAAGTTTCTCTCCATTTAGTTTGATGTTAGCTACTGGTTTGCAGTATATTGCTTTCACTATGTTTAGGTATGGGCCTTGGATTCCCACTCTCTCCAAGACTTTTATCATAAAGGGATGCTGGATTTTGTCAAAAGCTTTTTCCACATCTAATGAAATGACCATGTGGTTTTTTTTCTTTGAGTTTGTTTATATAGTGGATTATGTTGACAAATTTCCATATATTGAACCATCCCTGCATCCCTGGGATGAAGCCTACTTGATCGCGGTGAATTATAGTTTTGATGCATTCTTGAATTTGGTTGACCAGAATTTTGTTGAGTATTTTTGCATGGATGTTCATGAGCGAGATTGGTCTGAAGTTCTCCTTCCTTGTTTGGTCTTTGTTTGGTTTAGGTATAAGCATTACTGTGGCTTCATAGAATGAGTTGTGTAGTGTTCCTTGAGTTTCTATTTCATGGAATCATTTGAAGAGTATTGGTATTAGCTCTTGTTTGAAGATCTCATAGAACTCTCCACTAAACCCATCTTACCCTGGGCTCTTTTTTGATGGGAAACTATTAATGACTGCTTCTATTTCCTCAGGACTTATGGGACTATTTAGATGGTTTATCTGATCCTGTTTTAACATTGGCACCTGGTATTTATCAAGAAAGTTGTCCATTTCTTCCTGATTTTCAAACTTTGCTGAGTATAAGTTCTTGTAGTAGGATCTGATGATTTTCTGAATTTCCACAGTTTCTGTTGTTATGTCTCCTTTTTCATTAATGATTTTATTAATTTGGGTGGTGCTTCTTTGCCCTCTGGTTAGTGTGGCTAAGGGTTTATATATCTTGTTGATTTTCTCAAAGAACCAGCTCCTGGTTTTGTTGATTCTTTGTATAGTTCTTTTTGTTCCTATTTGATTTCGGCCCTGAGTTTGATTATTTCCTGCCGCCTACTCCTCTTGGATGTCATTGCTTCTTTTTGTTCTAGAGCTTTCAAGTGCTCTGTCAAGCTGTTAGTGTGGGCTCTCTCCATTTTCTTTTTGGAGGCACTCAGAGCTATTAGTTTCCTCTTTGCATTGCTTTCATTGTGTCCCATAAGTTTTGGTATGATGTGTCTTCATTTTCATTGAATTCTAAAAAGTCCTTAATTTCTTTCTTTATATCTTCTTTAATCATGCTATTGTTGAGAAGAGCCTTGTTCAAAGTCCACATGTATGTGTGTTTTCCATTGTTTTTGTCTGCGCTTAAGACTAGCCTTAGTCCGTGGTGATCTGATAAGGTGCATGGAATAAATTCAATATTTTTGTATCTGTTGAGGCCTGTTTTGTGACCAATTATATGGTCAATTTTGGAGAAGGTGCCATGAGGTGCAGAGAAGAATGTATATTCTTTTGCTTTAGGGTGGACTGTTCTATAAATATCTGTTAGATCCATTTGGTCCATAACTTCAGTTAGTTTTAATGTGTCTCTGTTTAGTTTCTGTTTCCATGATTTATCCATTGTTGAGAGTGGGGTGTTGAAGTCTCCCACTATTATTGTGTGGGGTGCAATGTGTGCTTTGAGCTTTAGTAAAGTTTCTTTTATGAATGTGGGTGCCCTTGCATTGGGAGTATAGATGTTCAGAATTGAGAGCTCATCTTTGTAGACTTTTCCTTTGACCAGAATGAAGTGACCCTCCTTATCTTTTTTGACAACTTTTGGTTGAAAGTCAATTTTATCCGATATAAGAATGGCCACTCCAGCTTGTTTCTTGGGACCATTTGCTTTTGTTTTCCAACCTTTGAGTGTGAAGTAGTGACTGCCTTTATCACTGTGGTGGGTTTCTTGTATGCAGCAAAATGTAGGGTCCTACTTACGTATCCAGTCTGTTAGTCTATGTCTTTTTATTGGGGAATTGAGACCATTGATGTTAAAAGATATCAAGGAAAAGTGATTGTTGCTTACTGTTATCTTCTTTATTAAGGGTGAAATTTTGTTTGTATAGTTATCTTCTATTGGGTTTGTTCAAAGATTACTTTATTGCTTTTTCTATGGTGTGGTTTTCCACCTTGTGTTGGTATTTTCCACCCATTATCCTTTGTAGAGCTGGATTTGTGGCAAGATATTGTGTAAATTTGCTTTTGTCATGGAATGTCTTGTTTTCTCCATCTATGGTAATTGAAAGTTTTGCTGGGTATAGCTGTTTGGGCTGACATTTATGTTCTCTTAGGGTCTGTATGACATCTGCCCAGGATCTTCCAGCTTTCATAGTTTCTGGTGAGAATTCTGGTGTAATTCTGATAGGTCTGCCTTTATATGTTACTTGACCTTTTTCCTTTATTGCTTTTAATATTCTTTCTTTGTTTAGTACATTTGGTGTTTTGTTTATTATGTGATGGGAGGAATTTCTGCTCTGGTTCAGTCTGTTTGGAGTTCTATAGGCTTCTAGTATGTTCATGGGCATCTCTTTTTTTAGGTTAGGGAAATTTTCTTCCATAATTTTGCTGAAGACATTTACTGGCCCTTTAAGATGTAAATCCTCGTTCTCTTCTATACCTATAATCCTAAGGTTGGGTCTTCTCATTGTGTCCAGGATTTCCTGGATGTTTTGGGTTATAAACTTTTTGCATTTTGTATTTTCTTTGACTGTTGAGTCAATGTTTTCTATGGAATCTTCAGCATCCGAGATTCTTTCTTCTATCTCTTGTATTCTATTGTTGATGCTTGCATCTGTGACTCCTGAATTCTTTCCAAAGTTTTCTATCTCCAGAGACGTCTCACTTTGCGATTTCTTTATAGTTTCTACTTCCATTTTTAGATCTTGGATAGTTTTGTTCAGTGCCTTCACTTGTTTGTTTGTGTTTTCCTGAAATTCTTTAAGGGATTTTTGTGATTACTCTTTAAGTGATTCTGCATGTTGACCCATGGGATTTTTGTGTTGCCTCTTTAAAGGCTTCTTCTTGTTGACCCATATTCTCCTGCATTTTTTTAAGGTAGTTTTGTGATTCTTCTTTAAGGGTTTCTACCCGTTGACCCATGTTCTCATTTATTTCTTTAAGGGAGTTATTTACATCCTTCTTGTATTCCTCTAATAGCATCATGAGATGTGATTTTAAATCCAGCTCTTGCTTTTCCGATGTGATAGAGTATCCTGGATTTGCTGTTGTGGGAGAACTGGGTTCTGATGGTGCCATGTTGCCTTGGTTTCTCTTGGTAATTATCTTGTGTTTGCCTTTGGCCATCTAGTTATCTCCAGTGTTAGCTGGTGTTGCTGTCTCTGACTGTGACTTCTCTGTCCTTCAGGCCTGTGTATATGTATTCCTGGGATTCCCTTTCTCTCAAATGTCCTGCATACAGATGGTTTTCCAGGAAGTATCAGGAAATGGGGTCTTCCCTGTGGCAGACTTGGCAAGGGTTGAATGTCCTTCAAACTGCTGGTTCTTGAATGCCCTGCTGCTGCTGGATCTCAGGAAATGTGGGCTTCCCCCATGTAGACCTGGCACAGGCTGAATGCCCTGCACCTGCTGGATCTTGAATGCCTGCTGCTGTTGGATCTCGAGTGCCCTGCTGATGCTGGATCTCAAATGCCCTGCTGCTGCTGGGTCTCTAGAAAGCACCGGGAAATGGGGTCTTCCCCTGTGGCAGACCTAGCACAGGTCTATCATGTCAGAATGAACAGGACAGACAGCCTTAAAAAAACTTTTAAATGTAATTTATCTATATTTCAACCCTAAAGGTCTTACATACATATTAAGGCTTTTGTTTTTGTGTATTTATGGGATTTCTAAGTGTGTGAATGAGTGAGTCTTTGCATCTATACCTGTTTCTTATGCCTTTTCTTGGGTTCTTTTCCTTCTATTTTTCGTGTCTTCTATGATTTGTATGGTTTTCTTTTATCTTACTATATTTTGTTTTATTATTATCTCATAGATGCTTGTGGATATAAATGGGGCAAGGAACTAGGATGAGTAGAGAAGGGGAAACTAACCAGAATAAATACTATTGGGGAGAAAAATCCATTTTCAATAAAAGAAAAAAAAAGTCATTTGGCTGACTTCTTATTGACTGAGTTCATAGTTTTACTTAGAGAGATATTTTTAGGGGAAAGAAAAGAAGAACCAAGAAACATTTTCTTGCCACTGTTGCTATTTTGTAGCCCCCTACTGACTGTCACCATGTAAGATCCTGAATCCTGTCCTATAAAGAATTTAATTATTTTAACGGTGATATCAACATGCTCTGCAAAGCATTCTTCACTCTCTCTCTCTCTCTCTCTGTGTGTGCACGCGTGGGTGTGTGTGTATGAAAGAGAGAGGGGGAGAGAGAGACAGAGAGAGAGAGAGAGAGAGAGAGAGAGAGAGAGAGAGAGAGATCAAAAACAAACAATTCACAGTGTGTGTGCAGAGAGAAACTCGAGGACAATCTTAACCATCAGCCCTTCTGCTTTGTTTGACTCAAGTTCTCTCCTGTTCCCACTGTGCTTTAAATTCTAGATTAAATGTACCATGGTTTCCAGGGGAATTTTCTTGTCTTCTTTTCCCATCGCACTATAGGAGTGCTGGGATTACAGAAACATGATAGTGGGTTCCTAGGGATTTGAACTTTGATCATCTGGTTTGCTCAGGAAGTATATTTTGTCCACCAAGCCAATTCCCTCATCCTGTGAAGCACTTTTAAAAGAAATAGCTTGGTTTATTTTGTGTTGATGCTATTTCCTTTTTCAAAAGCTCTCATTATTTTATGAACTTCCATAGACTAGACCAAGTTTAGATTGAATGTAACTGTAAAAATAAGATACTGGTTGGGGGATCACACCTTTCAGGGGTGGAGGATGAGGTAGCCAGACTCTACCCATGGTCCTTTATGGAGGCTGGCTCACATTCACAGCCATTCTCTAACTGCTCCTAGAAAGCCAGTACTCAACTCCAGTGGCAACTGTCCAAGACAACTATCCAGATTCCCTGAGGAATTTGTCAACTGCTCTTTTGGCTTTAGTCCTAAGCACAGCTTCTGTTTCTGCCTGGCCTCTGGGGACTACACACATGTTCCTCCTTTGAGCTTCCAGTTTCTGTATAGATCCTTACTTTTCAAATCTGCCCTCAAGCTCTGCCCAACAGCATTTCAAAAATGAATGGTCAATCCCCACCTTGTGTTTTCTGTCTCCTTTCTATTCCCAACTGTAGGATAATTAATTCATGCACACAAAACTCTAGAATCTTCCTGTTACTATGCTGGTTAATTTTCAGGCATTTCATCAACACTGCTGTTTAGACCTTAGATCATGCATACTGAAAAGGAGGGACAAACAACCAGGAGTTCCTACAGAGGTATGTCCTTTGCTACAGAAAAGGAAAATAATATTCAAGATGATCCTAATGTAGAAAGCTGGGGCTTTGGCTTGGTGTTCAGTGTGACCTATTTTCCATCATGAAAGGTTCAAAGAAAGTTTTAATGGAACAAACCAAATAAGAAGTGTTAGTCTTTATAGCAAGTACGGTAAAATCTAGTTGAAATGATCACAGAAGAAAAGCTGGGGCCTATGTGTGTTTATATTTCTTCCTAAGCAAAGGATTGGATCTGAAGTTATTTAATTAAGTATTGCTTTTCCTCCTACATCATAGACATGTTGTATCAGTTACAGATATTGAGAGGGTTACATATTCTTAGTGAAATGTTAATAGTAAGCTAAAAAGTATTTTAAACTGGAAATAACAGCAGCAATCATATAGGCTACGCAATCACCAACCTTCTACTAAACATTTTACTATAAGGGATATTTCTTTAAGTAAAGGTAAATCTCATCTCCATTTTACAAAAAAAAAAGAGACTAGGGTGAGAAGTAGACTTGCCTAGTGATGATGATGGTGGTGATGGTGATGATGATGATGATGACATGAACAGCCAAGAGTCAAATGGAAAAATGTGCTTTTGCAATATTTTAGTGGAAGATGGACACAGTAGTTAGTCTACAAAGAAAATCCCATGCCAGTCAGAGATATATGGCAAGACCATGTCTCAACAAAACAAAACAAAACAAACAAACAAACAAAAAACCAAAGCAAAAAACCCAACAACAATAACAACAAAAGGAACAGGTTAAAAGACTGTACTTCTACTGGCTATGATGCACTGAGCAATCTCACTGGCCCATAAAATGATTTTCCAAAAGGCATTCAAGACAATGCAGTGATAATAGTTTTTTTTTTTTAATCAACAAATGGTACTCGGGTTGATGGATATGAACTTGGAGACCTATTTTATGCCACAAATAATTCAAAATGGATCATATGGAATCAAATGTAAAGGCTAAAACTGAAACTCTTTGAAGAAACCATAGGCTGTTTAAGTTTCTTTCCCATCGCTGTGACCAAATTACCTGGCAAAGGCAAGGTAGCAGGGGAAAAATTTATTTTATTCACAGTCAGGTTTCAGTATATCACAGCTGGTGATAATGGTAAACACAACCAAATGTGTTTATATCACAGTAGCTCAGGAGGCAAAGAGACAGGGAGTGGTCAGGAAGGGCCCAAGAGCAGCTGCCAGTAACTGAATTCTTCCAGCAAAACCCTACCTTGGAAAGTTTTCACATTCCCCAAAACAGTACTACCATCCTGGACCAAGCAATCAAATCATGATCCTCTGAGGAAATTTACATATTCAAACTGTATTAATCAGGGTTCTCTAGAGTCACAGAACATATGAGTAGTCTCTATATAGTTAGGGAATTTGTTGATGACTTACAGCTTGTAGTCCAACACCCCAACAATCATCAGCAGTACTTGTGGATGGAAGTCCAAGGATCTAGCAGTTGCTCAGTCCCATGAGGCAGGCCAGGAAAAGCCAGAGTGAATCTTCCTTCTTCCAATGTCCTTATATAGGTCTCCAGCAGAGGGTGTGGCCCAGATTAAAAGCTTGTGCCACCGTGCCTTTAATCCCAGATGACCTTGATCTCAGATATTAATCTTCTGGAATTCATAGTCACTATGCTTCAAGATCTCCATGCCAAGATCCAGGTCAGAAACTTTTATCTCTGAGTCTCCAAATTAAGATTATAGGTGAGCATTCCAATTCTTGATTAGTTCATTTCAGATTTAGTCAAGTTGACAACCAGGAATAGCCACTACATACACAAACCATAACAATTCCACCCCTATCACCCAAATATTCAAGGCCACCTCATAATGTAAATACCTTTAATTTCCCAGTGTCTTACTTTGCTTGCTGTTGTTATAAACATCATGACTAAAAGTAGCTTAGCAGAAGAATGAGTTTGTTTCACCTTACCCATCCAGGTCACAGTCCATTCCTGAACGAAGTTTGGGTGGAAACCCAAGGAACTCAGATGCAGGAACTGACGCAGAGACCATGGAAGAGCATGGCTTAGAGATTGTTTCTCATTGCTTGCTCAGCCCGCTTTCTTAAACAAGCCAGCACCAGCTTGCCAGGGGTGATATCCCCAGAGTGAGCTGAGCACCCCTAAATCAATCAATAAAGAAAATGCTCCACAGACTTGCCTACAGACAATCTGATGGAGACATTTTTCAATTGAGATTCTTTCTTTCCTGAAGATTGACAAGTTTGGCTCAAGGAAACAAATTAGCCAGTGCCATCTCTATCCATTTCCAAGTTGTTCAAGGTCCAAAGTTTCAAGGTCTTCTGAAATCTAAGGCAAACTCTTCACTGTGAGCCTCTGTGAAGTGAAAAATTTACAAACTGCCAACATACAACGAGCATTTCTAACCCTGAAGGGGAATAGTATACAACGAGCATTTCCAACCCTGAAGGGGAATAGTAACATAGAAAGGGATGGGCTCACAGCAAGACTATTCAGTACTATAATACCATGAGTAGCATCAAAGGCACATGGTACTATGATGTTACCTAGAAGGAGTGTGGGTAGCACCATTCTTATAGCCATAGTATTCCTACATGGTCTTTAGCTTAAGCTGTTTCCACTTTTCCCCTGCTACTTTCCTCAGGAGACATTCTTTGTTGCTAGAAGTCCAACATCCTGGGGTCTCCATTGAAATTTGGGTTCTCCCTGAGAGGTTCATGCGTCTTTCTCAAGGTCTCCAGGCAGGGAGTCTGATCTCGTCAACTGCTGCTGGACATCTCAGACATCTCAGGCTTTTTGCTGCAACCTTGGTGGAAGACTCCAAGCCACTGTAACCCCTGCATTCTGCATGTCTGCAAAGCTAGCATTACATGGATGATTCCAGGGTCTATTTGCCAGCTTGAGAAGTAGGTAGATGCCCTTAGACAACAGCTACAGAACACACTGATTATATGGGTGACTCAGTGTCTCAGAAAACCATTTCCTTAGGTTGCTTTGTACGAAGAGCAGGCTCTATCAGCTCTTTCTTCTCAAGGGAAAGCTTTTAAAATTAGCAAGGACACATGCTCCACTATGTTCATAGCAGCCTTATTTATAATAGCCAGAAGCTGGAAAGAACCCAGATGTCCCTCAACGGAGGAATGGATTCAGAAGATGTGGTATATCTACACAATGGAATACTACTCTGCAATTAAAAACAATGAATTCACGAAATTCCTAGGCAAATGGTCAGATCTTGAAAATATCATCCTTAGTGAGGTAACCCAATCACAAAAGATCACACATGGTATGCAGTCACTGATAAGGGGATATTGACCCAGAATCTCGGAATACCCTAGACAATCCGCATATCAATAGATTTCTAAAAAGATGGAAGGAGAGACCCCTGGTCCTGGAAAGACTGGATGTAGGGGAACGCCAGGACAGAGTAACGAGAGGGGGTTGAATGGAGAAAAGAGGGAGGGAAGGGGGCTTATGGGACTTTCGGGGAGGGAGGAAACGGGAAAGGGGAAGTGATTTGGAATGTAAATTAAAAAAATAAAAAAAAAATAAAATAAAATAAAAAAAATAAAATAAAATAAAATAAAATAAAATTAGCCTACTGTGAGGTCCTGTTGTTGCAATGCAAAATGCAAGGCTTCTCTTTACTGGCTCTAATCTCTTTAACAAAAAGACCTTCATTGCCCAGCACTTACAACTCATTTTTTTTTTGGGCTAGACTTTAGGCTTTCAAATCCATCCACTCTGATTTTTAACTCGAAGTTTAACTTTAAACCCACCTAAAGTCAGCCAGCAATAACCATGCCACAGCCTGAATGCTATGTTGTTTTGGAATGTCTTTCATGAACTTAATTTGTTTGTCCTTGTTGAAGTCAGCTTTCCCCCAGATTTTAGGAAATGAACAAAATTATCTGCCAATATATAATACTAATGGCCCTAGTCCAGTGCTCAGTGGAGTCCCTTTTCCCATCTGAAACATCACAAAATATCTTCATGTTTTCAAAATTTTTGCCAGAATTGTGATCTTGAGTCTTGTCAGAATTACTGATTCAGCTCTAGTTACAGTATAGAGTGTTTCTAGCCCATATCTCCAAACATCACCAAATTCCTCCCTAAAATCAGTGGAAAGTTACAGGAACTACATAATACTGTTTAGTCATAGGACTGAGCATGCTTCTCTGGTACCAATTTCCTGGTAGGTACATTTCCATTACTGTTCCAGAGCATTGACAACTTAAGGGAGGAAAGGTTTTATTTAGATTGTTTCAGTTCATCGAGGCAGGGAAGATATGGCAGAGCAATTCAGTGCACAACATGGTATTCCAGGAAGCAGAGAGTGGAACTGGAAGTTGTTAGGGACAGTTAATAATCTCTCAAGGACCTGCCCCTAAGGGGTCCACCTCCTCCAGCTAGTACACACCTTTTAATGTTTCCATAATTCCTCAAATAACATCATGTTGGGACTGATCTTCCAAATCATGAGCCCATGAGGAAGCCATCATGTATTCAAACCATAGCATAGTCATAAGCTTCAGTCAGGGAATGTTTTCTCTGCTCTAAAACCAAAAGTATCAGTGACCAAATGTGTTGTGCTTCATAAGACAGTCAAGAAAGGGAAAATGCTGCCTCCAGAATGGGAGAAAATCCTCCTGGATCATTTATGAGATTAGAAACTTGCCAGCAATGACACTCCCGGAGGATCCGGCTATACCACTCCTGGGCATATACCCAGAGGCTTTACCTGCATGCAATAAGGACACATGTTCCACTATGTTCATAGCAGCCTTATTTATAATAGCCAGAAGCTGGAAGAACCCAGATGTCCCTCAACGGAGAAATGGATTCAGAAGATGTGGTATATTAACCCAATGGAATACTACTCTAAAATTAAAAACAATGAATTCATGAAATTCCTAGGCAAATGGTCAGAACTTAAAAATATCATCCTTAGTGAGGTAACCCAATCACAAAAGAGCACACATGGTATGCAGTCACTGATAAGGGGATATTAACCCAGAATCTCAGAATACCCTAGACACAATTCGCATATCAATAGATTTCCAAGAAGATGGAAGGAGAGACCCCTGGTCCTGGAAAGACTGGATGTAGGGGAATGCCAGGACAGAGAAGCAAGAGGGGGTTGAATGGGGAAAAGAGGGAGGGAAGGGGGCTTATGGGACTTTCGGGGAGGGAGGAAACAGGAAAGGGGAAATGACTTTGAATGTAAATAAAAAAAAACTTAGAAAATAAAATAAAATTAAAAAAAATTTGCCGGCAAAAATCTATAAATTATAGCAGCAAATCAAAAGTAAGATGAAAGCTCAATTTTAAAGTGAGTTAAAGACTGGATTAGACATTGTTCTAATGTAGATATAAAAAGGCTACTGGAGCACATCAAAGATATTTGACCTTGTGAATGACTAGGGAAATGCAAATCAAAACCACAACACAGAAATGCCATTGGGAATAAAGAGAAATTTCGACCTTAACATGCTGTCAGGACTGTACAATGCAGCAGTCACTTTGGAAAAGAGATTCAGTTCCTCAAAATACTCAGCACCGAGTTACCATGCTACGAATATTTCTATTCCTAACTGTATACTAAGAGAAATGAAAACATATATTCACAAACAAAAACAAGTGCTTGTCACCTAATGAAAAGATAATAGTCTCAGTCATTAACTGAATAAGACCTAAAATCACCTAGGAGAAAAAGCTCTTGGGCAAACACATGGGGCACTGACCCCCTCTGGGCAAGTCTGTTGGAGGTGATGATATTGACTGGATTAATGGAGTTGGAAGGACACGCCCATTGTGGGGGGCCCCATTTCCTTGGCTGGGATTCTCAAATGTTTAAAAGTGAGAAAGTGAGTAGAGCACAAGCATGCACAAATCTCTGCTTCATGACTGTGAATGATACAGCACCAATTGCCTCAAGCTCCTGCTGATATAACTGCCCCACCACAACCACCTGTAACCAGTGAGCCAAAGCAAACCCTTTGAAGAAGTTTTTGATGAAGCATTTTATCACAGCAACAACTAAAGTAACTGAAACAAATAGCAAACATGACAGCATATCCACATAATTGGACAGTGCATGACAACTTAGCAAAGGCAAATACTTAAACATGTCACAGTGGGTAGAGCCTAAAAGCATCATGCTAAGTAAAAGAAGCCAATACATAAAGGAGAGCATGCTGACCATGATGTATAGTTCCATACATATTAAATTTCCAGGGGAGGCAAACATATATAGCCAGGAAGTAGATCCTCAGCTGCTGAAGTCATGAAGAGGGAAAAATAGGAAGTCACTTTTGATGGGAATAGGTATTTAGGAATGATGAAAATATTCTGGAATTGGTTGTTGTATAGAACTGTGAAAATGCTAAAGACACCGAATTATATTCAATTATTTTAAAACTTTTTTTAAAAAATTTAAAAAACATGCCTTTAAAATCATACATGCCTGTATGTTTGGCGTACATGGAATGGGTGGTCACTATGTCTTTCTTTCTCCCATCTTCTTTTCAGAGAAGGCCACCAATCCCTTATAGGTGACAAGAGTTTGTATATCAGAGGCCAGTGAGTTCTCCACAGAGTAACTGGAATTTTTGAAATGAGAAAAAATAATATTTGGAGCATGAAAAATTAATATGGTATGGCGGCCTAGCCCTCCAACCTGGGCACTCCATTGAGAGGCAAAACAGAAGGATCTGAAACAACTTATTGGTGATTACAAAAGCAGGAGAGGGAAATGGACCTCAAGAACCTGACAGAGAGTGGCAAATATTCATTACTGCTATGGACATAAATAAAATATAAAGTACAATATGGTTTATAGTTTTGCTGAGCATTCAACCTCATAATACTTCAATCTACTCAAAGTGTTTCATAACCTATCAGCCATAGTCCAAAGCCGTACTAGTGACATGGCTCAGTGGGTAAGGCACTTTTTGCCTAACTCTGATCAGACCTGAAACCCACATAAAGGTGGAAACAGAATAGATACCACAAAGGTTTTCTCTAACCCCCATACTGGTGTTGTGACATACACAGCCCCTCACACACACCATGACCCAGGCAGACTAAGAGCCTGAGCACTTAATTCAGGCAGCTTACAACTAACTGTAACCCCAGTCCTGGGAGATCTTAGACCATCTTTTGGTCTCCATAGGCACCCTCACATGCGAATCTGTGTGTGTGTGTGTACACAACCACACACACCCACATACACAAACACACACACACACACTTTTTTTTTTTAAGGAAAGCCAAAATTCAATAGAATTATTTCAAGCTTCAGTATAAGACAAGAGAATGTATAAAGACCAATGTGAAGCGGTGAGAGATAACAGAGGCTTCTCTTCATGGCTTGTATATGCACTGGTGTCTTTAAGTTTAAGAAAGATGAGCTCATCTGTTTGGGTAATGGACTCAAGGCAAAATAAAGCATGAGAGAATACAATTATCCAAGCAAAGGAGCAGAAAGGTTTTGATTGTGCTGAGAGCCCTGTTGTAAAGGGACATTGTCAAAACACTGACTAGCCAAATCTGCAGGGATGCAATAGCCATGCTTAAACAGGCTATGCAGTGCTGAAGGTACTGTAGGCAACTCTGTAAAGACAAGAGGATTAACTGAAAGTCAGCCTACAGGGAGGCCTAGCTGATGCCAGTAAGTGAAGCAAGGTGGTTACTACTGAGTACGACACAACAGAGAGTTTTGAAACAGAATTTAGAGGCCAGTGAATCCTATGTATGATACATTTTTATGGAAAACTTCATATTTTAAAAGCTAAGAAAAAGGAACAAGTTCCCATGTACAAGACCTGGTTTCTATTATTAAATGCCGAAGTGGTAATGACATGGTGTGGGTTTTGTTGCTTTTCTAAATGCACAGACATGCTGAATGGTGTGGCAGAGAGAGGATGATGTGACAGGGTATTAACGGTGAAAAATGGTCCTGATGCTGAGGAAATGGAAAGGGGCTTTCGTGGTCTGACAACTGACCCAGAACACCTAGCATAAAGTGCATGCTTCTGCTTAAATTTGAACAAGAATAAAATATGCATCACTCTTAGCTGTCATCACAGAAATCATCCATGAATCACAAACAGCAAACATGTAAGGCAACAGAAAGGAGGAAAACGGTGGCTCAGATAAACAAGCACAGCCTTGTGTAACCAGAAGCACATAATGGAGATGATGCTTGCTTCTGACCACGAAATCTGTGCTTCGGAACAAACTGCCTGGAACGCGATATGAAGTCCTGGCAGCACAACAAAGAGTCAAGGTGGTAATGAAAAGAAACACCGCTCTTGCCTTTGAATAAGGAAAACTGAAAACTTGGTTTCAAAACTCAGTCTGGTTTTCCAGCTAGACGATTTCTCAAGTGACTCGTTTGTCTATTTATTTGCAGACTTGGTTTATTTACACCAAAATAAATTTAATGAAATTGCCTTAACAATGTGACCATGTACTTTTAAAATTAGTATATGTAACACTTTATATAAGTTTATTTTGTTTAACACTATACTTTTTGGGGCCCGTCAATGAAACTACTAAATGATTTTAGAGTCTTTAAAAAAAATTAAAGTGTATTTATTTCTTGTGTACCTGTGTTTGTGTGTATGTACTCTGCCACACATGTGGAGGTTGGGGGACAACTCACAGGAGTATGTTCTCTCCTTCCACCTCAAGGGTCTTGTGAATTGAACTCAGGTTATAAGGCTTAGAACAAAGTGTCTTTACCAGCTGATCCTTCTCACTGTCACCAGCCTTAGGACATTTTCTTCTATAGTCAACCCAAGTATAGGGATGTCTCTTAAGAAAATTCACCTTAAACAAAGCGGGAAGTTAGCTCAAGCTTTAATAAAACTGTTACCATGAAATTAATAATATTGCTACTATGTAATTCTTGTTGGTAACAAAATAATTAGGCACAAAATATCTATTTTACAACTCACTGGAAAGGTATTTCATTTACATGAGTCTTAAACACCAACATTCCAAGATAGCACTGTTTTTCAACCTTAGGTTTCTACCTTATGTCTCAGGAACATGATATGTTTTAATAAATCAACTGATACTAGAGAGCTCCCCTCCAATCTGAAATCAATATACTAGTATATGGATGTCTAGTAGACGAAAGGTGATAGTAACATGAGGATGATTAAGCATGGTTGCTGTGCTTGGTAATTTCTGTGACTGACACAGATCAGTAAGTTCCTTTAATGTGAGAAAGCTAATGTGGTAATTACCATGCAAGTAACATAGCAAATCTAAGACTAATGGTGGGAGCTCAAAGATCTGTTGGGATGAAACTTATTTAACAGAAGTTTCCAGAGCCTTACAGAGGAGTTGTCATGGGTGAACTTGAGCAAGTGAGGGAGGGCAAACATGTTTAGTTTCAGTGAAACAGCTCAGTGTCCTGCTCAAACATCTTGGTGTCCTGCTCCAATATCACAGGGTCATACTTAACAAATTGAGTAGAGATTGGTTTATCAGATGGAGAGGGAAAGACATGAAGACTGGAAAAGTCTAAAGTTGAAATCTGGGTAGATTCTATGCATTGCCTTGGGGTAGCAGAAAGACTCCTAATCAGCAAATAGTTTCAAAAGTAGGGATGGTAGACACCTCAGTATGGTTGGGATTGGAGGTCAAGAGAAAAGGAACACAGAGCATTTTCAATTCTTGCTTAAATATTTCTTTAACTAGGTTCAGTTAAGACCTCATAAAAATGATCTGTGGCTATGACATTGACTCTCTAGAGGAGAGGGAGAAGTACATGTTTGTGTCTTATAATAAGCATGTCTATGCAGACAGCAGAATAAGCAACCAAACTCCACATCAAGCGGAATCTCTGATGCCCCAGGGCTGCATAGGGATGGCTCTGCCTATTAGGAAAGAAGCATAATTATATGATGACAATTTGATAATCATGCATCTTTGTTTTTTAGATAGGTTGGACTGACACTTGTTGTGTAGACCAGGTTGGCCTGAAGCCTGCCTCTGTTCTGCCAGAGCTGTGATGAATGGCTTTGGGAAACCAGTAACGTGAACATTGTATAAAGAACTTTTCCTGTTAAAACTTCTCACTTCCAGGTGAAATCTAAAAGAAGGAAGAGATGTCAACACCAGGCTTCAAAATTTTCAAGCCCACAATTAAATGCTGAGTGAGTAGAAGGCTGGGCATCTATAAAAGAAGAAAAAAGCCTGCTGAGAAGGGGGATTTTTCTGTACCTGCTTTTCTTCCTTGGTGAGCACATTTTCTCTTAGCATTGACACATTTCCAGAATAAGGTTTTCTATGGCTAATTGTCCCAGAACGACTTCAAAAACAACCTGTCCAAACTGGGCTTATCTTCTGAAAAAGCACTTTCCTTTGAAAGCTATGTTTTGGTCAGTAGCACCATGATTATCCAAGTCACTCAGATCCCAAGGTTTTCATATTTAACTTATTTTTCTTCTCCTTTAATTACGGACCTGAAATTCAACTAAATTGAAACAAACTAAGGACTGCTGATTTTTAATTGCACAGATGTAAATGATAGACTGTGAGACATAGGTAAGATAAGCTCAAAGTCAAGTTCCCCTTTACATTTCATAGATACCATTGATATTTGAGTCCCACAGTCTCCTCTGGTCACTTTTCTCTGGACATTCCCTTAACTGATCTGATTCTGCACGCTCACCTAACACTCCAGCTCATATAATAGTATGCTGACTGAATACTTATGCAATAAATCCACCGTGTAATTCCTCTGCTAGGAACAGCTTCTTTGGTCCTTGGTATACACAAAATGCCTAGGAACCCGCCTCTACTAACCATTGCTCTGCAGAATACAGGTGTCCCAACTCTGCCTCCATGCACCCCTTTTATACCAAGTACATGTTACAGCTCCCACCTAGACAGACTTGAAATTAAGGTATGGTCCCTAGCTCCCCATCTATCCACCCTCAGAGCTAATGCTCAAGCTGTTTCCTTCCATAGCACATATCAAGAAATTACACTTATAGTGACCTTGCATTGGCATATAACAGCATTTGTCTAAAATAATCATTCTGAAACTAAGTCATGAATAAATTCATTCCATTTATTTATTTATTTTTGTTTGTTTGTGTTGTAATTTTTCTAGACAGGGTTTATCTGTGTAACCCTGGCTGTCTTGGAACTTACTCTGCGGCCCAGGCTGGCCTCGAACTCATGATCCTCCTGCCTCTGCCTCCTTCAGCAAATCCTACCAGCGTGCGCCACCACAACTGGCTATTTATTTACTTATTGTCTTTATGAACCTAAAATTCTTTGAGACCAGTAAAGAGACTACATTTTTCTTGCTTATTTCATGTATCCTACCACTGAGCCATTTATTAAAGCTCTCCTTGTACATAGAAATATACCAGGTAATAAAGAAAGCTACTGTACTTTGGCATAGTTAGTCCTAAACAAATATTTGTGGATGAATAAATTGTACCCTTCTCTTAGCAAGTAGCCTGCTTATTTAAGAGGGGAACATAAAAAGACTTTTAAGCTCTCTTATTTTTAGCTCATTTGACCACAGAAATCCTATAATTTTTAAATAGTCCCCAGGAGTCAACCGTAGGAAGTTTCAACAAATGGGTTTCAGATAGATTTTATTATATATTCACTTGCTCATATTCTTGAGAATTTAATGTCACTTTTGTAATGGCTGCTAAAAGAATGTTATTGCCTTTTAAAACTATACATTTTATCCTTCAGTTTGACATAAAATGCTATAAATAAATCAGATGGAAAACTATTTAGCTACTTGACATCTATAATAACAGGGGGGTGTTTCTGCAATGCCAGATTTATAAATAGGCAGAGGCTCCCAGATTTGGTTATTATGATTTAATTGCCCAAACTTCTGTTGAGGGTTTATATCATTTAGCTAACAAATATGTCCATAAAATAAGCATTATAATATAATACATATTCAAGCAAATGAATAAATGTCACTGTGACTATTCTGTTGAATTGCAACAAACAGTAAATGGTATAGGCCCAGATGTTTACTTCAATTGGTCCAGAAGGGATGGATAGGCTGCTGGGTAATCACCATGGTTACTGATACACTCTTTATGTGGGAATGGTATTGAGGCAAAATGGTACCATCTATCATATAACTCCCATCCATCATAATATACAGCAAGGATGCTCATAATGCAGCTTTAGGTTTAAAGAGACCGCTGATTTTTGTTTAAAATAAAAATGGTTGGGGATGTAGCTCACTCGGTAGAATCCTCTTGGCTAGCATACGTGAAAATCCTATACCACACAAACACAAAGTGGTGGTGGTACACACCTGTCGTCTCAGCATTTGCGCAGTGGAGGCAGGAAGATAGGGAGTCCAAGATCATTCTTGAGTATGTAGCCAGTTTAAGGCCAGCCTACATACTTTATCTTTAAAAGGAAGAGGATAAAAAGAATATCTTTAAAAAGAAAATATTATTTTAATTGTGTCCGATTGTGAGTGAGAACTTGCAAAGCCAATTTAAGTATCTGAATAACACTCCTTTCTTCCAGAGAGGATTTGCTTTCTGCTTCTATTAGTTATCTAGGCTAAGGGAAGATCTCCTAAATCCAGCTGAGGATGGAAATAATTCTACTCCAGGCTCTATTCCTTTTGAGAGCTGGCCTTTGCAGAGGATTCTGGAAGCCGTGCATAACTTCTCTGCTCTCAGCCTTTTGACATTCAGCAAGCATCTTATGAGAAAGAGCAGTCTCAGATGCAGGGTTCCTTCCTTCTCTGGCTCTTAGACCCCTGCCTCCCTGCCTCCTTGGCTTTCAGCACTGGCACACAAGCCCCTTGCATTTCTTCCCTGATTCTCAGGTGGCTTGCTTTGAATCAATGGCCAGAAGCAGAAAAGCTCACAATTCTATTCTGATTGCCGATGTCACTTATCTGTCCTTTAGCAAAGTAGCTTAGATTGATCTTTAATAGCTCAATATCCAGTATCTTCTCTTGCCCATCCTGCCTATATAAACAGGTCTCTCGAAATCTAACTTTATTTCCACTCAGACTTAGCTCATGATTGTACAACTTTCTCTCTCTCTCTCTCTCTCTCTCTCTCTCTCTCTCTCTCTCTCTCTCTCTCTCTCTCTCTCTCTCTCTCACATGATTTGGTCAAGGACTTCTCCTCATGCTTTGGATGGAGCATCATGGTGAATGGCAGAAGCATTTCTTTACCTCATGGCTGACAGGGAGCAGAGAAAAAGAGACGAGATCACAAGACCACTACCTGAGACCTACTTCTCCCAATCAAGTCCTTCTCCTGAAGTTCTTAGTATCTACCCTCCCCCACCAAGCAGCAAGAGGACTGAGAACCTAGCACTTAGTGTGTACATTTGTAGAGAACACTTCTTACTGAAATCACAACAGTGCCTCTCACCCTGAAATGACAGAAAATAAAAAGGCCAATGTGAGAGGATGTCCTGTAGGAAACCATGACAACAAGTTCAGTGATCTCCTGTCTCCACTTCCCACAGCACTGGGGTTAGTGCACAGGACCACGCCCACCTTATTATATGGGCTCTAGGTATTTGAACATGCTCCTCAAGTTTACACAGCAAGCACTTGAAGCCCTGAGCCATCTCTTCAACCCAGTTGTTCTAAAGTGAGGCATCATGGGCAATTCTCTTCCTTCCTTCCATGCTTTCTCAAATGTCCCTGGTGCTACAGCATTTTATTTACAAGATAAATACTGAGCAGTTGGAAATGACACAAAGAGCTAACATCAATCTAACTCACAGTAAACAGCAGTAATAAAAGCTTTCCTTTGGACTTGGATTTCTTTAGAGTTGATTCCAGTAGCAAAATTACAAATGTCTCTATCAGCCATTGGAGTAGAGTACCAGAGTTTCACAAGCTTGTAGAGTTTAGCTGTTCTTACTGATTGACAATGAACCCCCTCCTACTTTCTTTTTAACAGCTTGCTGCCTTTCTCCCCTAAAAATCAAAGGAACAATGCATGCTTTCACATATTATTTATGAAAATTTGGTGTTTTACCTAAAATTGTCATATTCTTCTGCCTGCCGTTTCCATGGGCATCTCTGTATGTTCGTGATGATCTGGAGGTAGTCATCCTCAGAGTACCTAGGAGTTGAATATTAACATGATTAGTCATGAAAGTCTCATTTCGAGAAGCTCCTCACTTTAGCCCGGAAATCAAGCAGAAATCATTAAATATCAGTCTTGCTCCCAAATATCTAGGAACATATAGCTTAAAAAATTAGTATTACTATTGTTATTGCTGTTGTTGTTATTATTACAATGCTGGTTTATGAATATGTATACTGCACATTTCATAAGCCAAGTTCATCATTACAGACTATGAACATGTTGTCTCTGTGTGTTTCCTTTTCTCTGTGTCTGTCTGTCTGTGACTCTCTCACAAACAAAAGCAATCATATATTAACTTTAACTCAATAACAGATAAATATTTTCTAAATGTGTGGCATGAACATATAGGTTTTTTTTTCAGATTCTGCGTCAATAGCTTAAAATTAGAATATGTAGTTAGGACCCCCTACACATACATCATACATACACAAACACACAGACACACACACACACACACATAATCATCTTGTTTTAATTTTCTGCAATATATAAGAAACCTAGATTAGACTATGTCGCGAAAGCTTCCTACAGGCATAAAAGGCTGTAGAGAGTAACACAGTCTGATAGGATAGGCATGGAACAAAAATCCCAGCTCCCTTAGCTCTCTCTAGATCTGAAATTCCACCATTAAGTATTAATTCCTAAAGCAGAGAATGCTGTTTCATCTTTGTTCATTTGAAATGCAAATATCCTTCTGAATTGAAAAAAAAAAAACAACCTTGAGTTTTTTCTTCATTCAGCTTTCAGCCATGGGTTGCCAGCCATTAAAGATCAAAGCTGTGCAACACACACACACACACACACACACACACACACACACACACAGAGAGAGAGAGAGAGAGAGAGAGAGAGAGAGAGAGAGAGAGAGAGAGAGAATATGTTGACCAGTGTGTGGAGAAGAGACTGGCGAGTATGCAGTTTTGCCTGGGAGAAGGGGTCCGTTACCCATGTGAATGCAACGAAGATTCTGCAAGGTGATCTGTAACAGAAAGCATTTCTGACAGGTGGAGGGCGGGGAGCAGTCAACCACAGAACTCCTCTGTAGCTGAAATTTCTTCCCTCTTGGGTTTCTCTCCCTCCAACAATGCTAGCAACTGGAGTCAACTTGTTTCCCACTGACTCTGCAGATTAACCCAGATAAATCTCCTAAAAACACAGTAAATACTAAAAGCAAAACAAAGAACTTCCACGAGAAGGATTCAAAATAGATGTAAGCACACAGTTCCTAAGCACAGCAGATTCAAATAGATCACTCCATGCGTCTTGTACTCATCTTTGTACACTAAGTCACTAGAACTCCATGCTGTGACCCCAAACCTGTCTAGATGAGGTATTTCCTGGCTGAAGTGCAGTGCCTGCCTCTACAGGATTGAAGACAACCAAAGACCTTTTGCAAAATACTGTTAAACTAAAATTCAACAACAGCAACAACAACAACAACAAAAAACACCCATGCAGCAACTTACCTGGATCTTTAGGAAAGAGGCACTGCTATGATATCTCCTGTTTAGAGAAGTCTAACTAATTACCAAGACATGGCTTTAAATCTTGTCAGAGTGTTACCAGGTCAATCAGATCAATGTACAAACAAGAGCCCACAAACCAATGTAAGGAAACAACTTTTGTTCACTAAACTTCACCAAATAGACAGTGTATGGGAGAGGAAGGCCAAGCACATATTTAATTAAGTCAATAAGAATTGTAATAGCATTTGAAGTCAATATAAAGCATAATTGGAAGATAAAAGAAATAGGAAGCTATTGTCTTATCATCAGAGAAGTTTAGATTTTATTGGCATGCTATTTATAAGACAAGAAAAAAATGAAAGTTTTCTTGATGCATGGCTCAGATTAGCTAACTTGAATATTAAGCAATAAAAACTATTGAAAATTAAAAACATGGAAAAAGCTTAATGAAATATGATCAGAGCCTTGTAGTGCAAACCTACAGTTCCAGTATGCAGGGGGCTGCAGCACAAGGACCAAGAGTTGAAGCTGACCCAAGCTTCATAGCAAGACACTATATTGTTTTAACTTATTGACAAGTAAATATGAACTTTTAAAAGGAGAAGAAAATTAGCAGTAGACAACTTCAAGTAGTTTGATATATGTATAATTACAGTCCTCATAAGAGAGGGGAAAAGCATCTTTGAAGTCTGATGGGATCTATTATCAAAGCTAATGAAAACTGTAAATCACAGACCTGAGAAGGCCAGCAAGCAGAAAGCACAAAGCACATGAGGAAAATGACAATGTAAGAATGAATTCTTAGTGGCATCAAAGAGAAAAACCTTAAGTGTAATGAAATAAAACACACTATGTATGAAGAAACAACAGCCTGCAATGCAACGTGCTTCTTGTTAGAAAGATTGGGAGCTGAAGGCGGGGAAGGGAGGGCAATGACATAAACGGCAGAATGGGGCTGGGGAAAAGCTCATTCTATAATTCTATACTAGGAAAATTCTTACAAACAATAAAGGTAAAAATAAGGACATCAGCAGCAGAGATATTGGAGGGAGTGTCCAGGCAGAACAGCAGAGAAAGCAAATTAGTGTCTGGGTTGGCAAAGTGTGATGAAGAGCCCTGGAAGTAGACTATATAAATACACATAAACACACACAAGAACCTTTGTCTTTTCTACACTTCCTTAAAAGGCATCTGGGCTTGGAAGACAGCTTAGTCAGTAAAGAGCTTGACTGGCAAGCATTTGGATTTGAGTTTGATCGCCAGAACCCTGGTAACAATGACAAGATGGCACATGTGTTTGTGTGCAGATAGAAGGGGCCCTGGAGTTTGCTGGCCAGACAATCCAGTCTATCAGGTGAGACCAAATCCATGAGAGAACCCATCTCAAAAGAGGTGGACAATCTTCCTCAGGATGATAGACAACCCTGATCTCTGTCCTCTGGCATATGCATAGTCTCTGCCCCCAATCCCCAGAATTCCCCAACACACATTTTTTTAAAATAAAAAAAGCAAAAATTGACAGTTTAAAGCAAAGATAGAAATAGATAGCAATGGTTACAGCATTTGTAAAATAAATATAATTGCAATTACAAAATGAATTATGTAACAATTTGAAACATTGTTGTGTGGTAGAAGCTGAAGATGTATAAAGCATTTGAAGGTAGACCACAGTAGGAAAAGAGATGTTTGCTCTATCTAAAGTAACCAGTAGGGAATAAGGAAAGCCACACAAATGTAGTCACAAAAATACTCAAAGCAAGAGGAGGCAGAAAAAAAGAAGCAAAGAACAGGCAAATCAAAAGCAAATAGCAAGAGGGTGGAGTAAACACAACTATATGAAGTATAACATTAAATGTAAATGACATAGATATGCCCATCAGAAGTCAGAGAACTATAGACTGAAATCTTTAGAAACCAACATCATCCAAACAAGGAAGTGTGTAAAAGAAACAGTAGAACAATAACCACAGTAGAGATAATGAAAACCAAGTGTGACTGACTATAGTCACAGTAGCGTCCAAACAAGAAAAATCATCATATAAAATCAATATTAATGAGCAAGGACTATTGTGAAAATAGGGTAATATGGGAAATAAAACATATAAACCTGTTGTTATCCTGGCCAAGGAAAAGTGACAGAAGATACAACTGGGGAATGTGGAGAATGTGAGCCTGGAGGGTGACTGTCCTAATGATATGACAAGAAATCAACAACAATTTGGCTGTCTTAAATGCAGTGGATGCATGTGCTAAAGGTAAAACCACCAAAACCCACTCAAGTAAAAGTAGTTCATGAATACCATCACTGCTATTTTTAAAAAGCAATGACAATAATTTCTGAAAAGAAAATATGTTCTCAAACAGTTTTGTTTATTTTATCAAACATTTTAGGAATGCTCATACAAACTCTAAGTAAGCTGAAGGGGCTGGTTATTTCCCCACTTACTCTGTAAGAACAGTGCTGCCCTTATCCTGTGTTTTAAGATCTACAAATATACTATAAAAGCATACATACAAAATTGTTACACAAACGCTTGTTGAATTAAATCCAGTGCTACACAAAAAGAAGCCTTCCTGAAGAAGTGGGGCTATGTATTGGGGATTCAAGGCTGGTGGTGAGATTGGCAACCAATGAAACTCACTAGATGTAATAGCAAGGAGAAACTCAGTCATCATTTTAACACATGAGAATAAAAATGGCATTCAACTGTGCCTAACATTTGACCACCACGAAAATATCAACAGATTTAAAAACAACAAACAAACAAACAAATCAGTAGCCTTCCTCTACTCAAAGGATAAGCAGGTTGAGAAAGAAATTAGGGAAATGACACCCTTCACAATAGTCACAAATAATATTACATACCTTGGTGTGACTCTAACCAAGCAAGTGAAAGATTTGTATGACAAGAACTTCAAGTCTTTCTTCAAGAAGAAAGAAACTGAAGAGAATCTCAGAAGATGGAAAGAACTCCCATGCTTATGGATTGACAGGGTTAATATAGTAAAAATGGCCATCTTGCCTAAAGCAATCTACAGATTCAATGCAATCCCCATCAAAATTCCAACTCAATTCTTCATAGAGTTAAAAAGAGCAATTTCCAAATTTATCTGGAATAACAAAAAGCCCAGGATAGCTAAAATTATTCTCAAAAATAAAAGAACTTCTGGCGAAATCACCATCTCTGACCTCAAGCTATACTACAGAGCAACAGTGATAAAAACCGCACGGTATTGGTACAGTGACAGGCAGGTAGATCAATGTAATAGAATTGAAGACCCAGAAATGAACCCTCACACCTGTGGTCACTTGATCTTTGACAAAGGAACTAAAACCATCCAGTGGAAAAAAAAGACAGCATTTTCAACAAATGTTGCTGGGTCAACTGGCAGTCAACATGTAGAAGGATGCAAATTGATCTGTTCCTATCTCCTTGTACAAAGCTCAAGCCCAAGGGGATCAAGGACCTCCACATAAAGCCAGATACACTGAATCTAATAGAAGAGAAAGTGGGGAAGAACCTGGAGCACATGGGCACAGGGGAAAATTTCCTGAACTGAACACCAATAGTTTATGCTCTAAGATCAAGAATTGACAAATGAGACCTCATAAAATTGCAAAGCTTCTGTAAGGCAAAGGATACTGTCAATAGGACAAAATGGCAACCAACAGATTGGGAAAAGATCTTTACCATTCCTACATCTGATAGAGGGCTAATATCCAAGGTATACAAAGAACTCAAGAAGTTAGACTCTAGAGAACCAAATAACACTATTAAAAATGGGGTACAGAGCTAAACAAAGAATTCTCAACTGAGGAATACTGAATGGCTGAGAAACACCTAAATAAATGTTCAACATCCTTAATCATCAGGGAAATGCAAATCAAAACAACCCTGAGATTCCATCTCATACCAGTCAGAATGGCTAAGATCAAAAACTCAGGGGACAGCAAATGCTGGAGAGGATGTGGAGAAAGAGGAACACTCTTCCACTGCCGGTGGGATTGCAAGCTGATAAAACCACTCTGGAAATCAGTTTGGTGGTTCCTCAGAAAACTGGACATAGCACTACCTAGCTATACCACTCCTGGGCACATACCCAGAAGATGTTCCAACATGTAAAAAGGATACGTGCTCCACTATGTTCATAAGAGCCCTATTTAAAACACCTAGAAGCTGGAAAGAACCCAGATGTCCCTCAACAGAGGAATGGATACAGAAAATGTGGTACATTTACACAATGGAGTACTACACAGCTATTAAAAACAATGAATTCATGAAATTCTTAGGCAAAAGAATGGAGCTAGAAAATATCATCCTGGGTGAGGTAACCCAATCACAAAAGAACACACATGTTATGCACTTGATGATAAGTGGATATTAGCCCCAAAGCTTGGAATACCCAAGATACAACTCACAGACCATATGAAGCTCAAGAAGAAGGAAGACCAAAGTGTTGATACTTTGATCCTTATTGGAAAGTGGATCAAAATACCCATGGCTCACAGCCAACCAATAGTCTGAGCATAGGGTTCCTAATGGAGCACCTAGGGAAAGGACCCAAGGAGCTGAAGAGGTTTGCAGCCCTGTAGGAGGAACAATAATACATACCAACCAGTACCCCCAGAGTTCCCAGGGACTAAACCACCAACCAAAGAGTACACATGGAGGGACCCATGGCTCCAGGTACATATGTAGCAGATGATGGCCTTGTTCTGGATCAAATATCTACAATTCAGAATTTTTTTCATAAACTCGGAATATATTTTAAATGATAAATAGACAACTTTTAGAGTTCCTTAGACAACTAGTGCTGACTCTCAGGAGCCTTTGAAGGACCTTGATCAATGTTTCTCAATGACCCTTCTCATGTGGTTTTATAACATTCATATTTAAACACTTGCTTCCTAAGGTAATGAGAACATCAGTATGTCTTAGGGACACAAATGTGAAATGCCACAAGACCATCAGCTGCTCTGAAGAAGCTCAAAGCAATGTTTTCTTTATGGCTTCTACTTAATATTTTCCCTATTACTGACTTTCACTGTCTTGTCTGATTCATAAGTCTCTCGTGCATTGACTGAATTTAGCTTCCTCTTGAAACTTCCAAATGACCATTATAGAATTTGCTCTGCTCTTCACACAGGAAATAGAGGAGTCAATTCTGCTGCTGTGCAGTAGGAATCTAACCTCTAGAAACTGGAGAATACAGTAAATTCTTTTACTATATGACAAAATCCCTGGCCAGAATGCCGTATAGGAGAAAGTGATTACTTGAGCTCATGGTTTCAGAGAGAACTAGTCCATTATGCCACAAAGAATGACAAAGCATTCATGACAGCTTGTGTAGCTCTCAATGAACCCAGAAGCAAATAAGACATAGTAAGAAAGCCAAACTATATTCCCAGTGTCCACATAGATGTGCCTACTTCTGCTAAACAGGCCCCCTATCCCAAAGGCTCCAAAACTTCCCACAAACAGTGATACCAGCCAGGGACCAAATGTTTAAACATGCAAGCCTGTGGGGGACATTCCCCATTCAGCTCATGACATCTATATTAGCTGGTCTAGCATTTGATGTTGCTGGTAAGTAATCTTTCTTGAGGCTTGTCGTTGGTGTAGGGTAAATATGGACAGCCCCTTTTCCCTGCCTCCACGGTCTCTCACTAACTGGAGCTAGCTCATATGATTCTACTTTTTGAATGAACAGGCTGTTAAACAACTGTGGGCTGGAAATTAGCCAATGTGGGAGAATTTACACTACAGAAATTGGGAAATGTGAAAAAAGGGGGCGTGCCTCTGCTCCCTGTGGTCAAGTCCACTGTATTTCTTACACTTCCTCCCAATTGTGTAATGTTAGCCTAACTAACAATCTCTCTCCGTTGTAGTTTGAGTCTTACAGAGCCATGCCAAGGAAGCCAGCCATGGCTACACCTGCTTCATCAAGCAAACTGATTCAGAGTTGTCCAAAGACCCCATTAAACAAACTACCCTAAAAAGATCCAAATGGCAATCATAACCCTGGGATATTAAAGGTGATTTTAGTGTCCACAAAGATGTGGTGCAAATTCTCTTGAGTTAATTACATTTTTACTTGGGTTTATTAAAAAAGCAGTCTGTGAACCATTTGTAAATCCTTCTTGCCTCCATATCAAGTTGTCATTTATTGCTAAAATAAAAGGTATGACAGAAACCTGTGTAGTTGGAGGAAGTGTGTTACTGGGGTGGGCTTTGATATTTCAAATGCCCAGGCCAGGTTCACTTTCACTCTCTCCTTCTGCTGCCTGAGGATCCAGATGTAGAACTCTCAGCTCCTCTCAAGCACCATGTCTACCTGCATGCCACCATGCTTCCTGCCACGATGACAATAGGCTAAACCTACAAACTGTAAGCCATCCCAATTAAATGTTTTCCTTAATAACTGTTGCTGTGGTCATGGCGTCTCTTCACAACAATAAAACCCCGACTAAGACAGTATTCAAAACATTTTGTTCTTTGTGATGCATACCTTTTGTTAAATTGTAGCTGGCTCCAATTTAACTTAATATTGAAAGATACCAATCATAGTGTATCTCATTTTGCAGAAAAGGTATTTCATTTTGCATGAAGCTGTCTATGACTTTATAGTGGGTTTTCAGTTTAGAAAGTAGAAATGCTTCATTAAAGTCTTGAGAAATATCTCCATAGTTTCCATTTCTACAGAAAATAAAGCTCAGATATCTGTGGCGGTAAACAGCTTGTTCAATATTTCATTGTAAGTGGGTAAGCTAAGAATTAACCTCATGTCTTTGGGTTTACATTCTAGCTCTTTTTCCAATATATCATGCTGTATCTCATCTACTTTATAATGAAACTGAAAATTAATCTCATCAGAAACATTTTCTGGTCCCAAGACACACAGTAAATCACACTAAGTAATGTAGCAAGTTATTTCAATAGAATAAATACTATCTACTTAAGTCATCATTAATAATACTCAAAATTAGAAACATTCTAAACAACAGTAAATGATATTAAATAAATATCATATTAAATGTCTCAGTATTTTTTCAAGAAACGTCTCTTTGAAGATGAATATCCACATGCTGTGACTAGTTTTATGTCAATTAAGATAAAATTGGGCCTTTAAAATGCTTTAATTTATGGGTAATTAATTGAAGCATTAAATATACATTGGGCACTTATTGGATGCCTTGAAGTTATCCTGGGGATATTCATTTATTAGTCCCATTCAGTCATCTGTATTTCTCAATCAGTTTCTTATAGTGTTTCTTCGTGCAGCAGGCTAGGCTACCCTGCATATTGACATGGGTAGGGACAGCTCAGTACTCTCATGTCAGTTTCTGCATGATGCTATGTGGCATCACAAATAATTCACAGCCATTACCAGAGATCAGCTCTCCATGAAATAAGACCTGTGGGACTAGAAACATGACTAGTATGTAAATTGGTACCCAAGCATTAGGACTTAAGTTTGATCTCCAGAGCCCATATAAAAGTTGGCATGGCAGTACACACTGCAATCTCAGTGCAAGGGAGGTGGAAACAGAAGGATCCCTGTCTAGCTGCATCAGTGAAGTCCAGGATCCATGAGACACTCTATCTCAAAAAAAAAAAAAAAAAAAAAAAAAGATAAGGTAGAGGGTGATGGAGGAGGACATATAATGTTGGCTTCTGGCCTCTGTATGAACACTTCCTGACACATGTACATAAGCATGTACACAACACATAAATAAATACATTCATAAACAATGTATAAATTAATACACTGTTGCAAGAATTTTAGTCCACTCATCTAATCATTTGTATTGAGAGATACTTTTTAAAAGCATGACCAATGAGCATATGGAAGCTAAATGAGAAACACACGCCACTGTATGAATGGAGTCATGCAAATGCACTGTGACTTTGTATGCCTTTATCCACAAAGGAAGACTTCACTTTACATGACTTTTCAACTCCGTATGTATGACACCAACTTCCAAATAGAATGCCGTGCATATTGTCAACTGACATGGAAGGGAAGTATCCCAGACTTGTATTCTCCCCTTAACTCTGAACGTCTCTCTGACAAGTTAAGCAAATAATACAAAACACCTTCAGAGCTTAACTCCTAAAAGTACTTGTTTCCAGCCCCAGTGAAGTGTCCATGGCACTATATCACAGCATTTGAAAATGTCTAACATTAATTTTTTTCAGTGAAAGAATGTTTTCTCTGTCCTAGAAAATTAAAGTTTAGGGTTATATTTATTTACTATGTAGATACATGGGAGGAAATACTACAAGCTGTAACTAACCTTAGCAAACTGAAGGGAATGTTCCATCTTTTATCCAGGTGGGGAGGATGTAATAATGCTACACTAATTGGTGTTGATGCACAATAGAACTAGGAAAGAGGTAGACAAGGAAAGCTGTTAACATCCCACA
This sequence comes from Tokudaia tokunoshimensis, assembly GCA_036184795.1. NCBI lineage: Eukaryota > Metazoa > Chordata > Mammalia > Rodentia > Muridae > Tokudaia > Tokudaia tokunoshimensis. Next base: position 65,372,366 of record BTHU01000022.1, on the reverse strand, counting down.
TCCAAAGTGTCCCCAGAAAGAGCTATGGACAGTGGCTCTTTCTGAAGATGGCCTGTTTTGGTTTGTGATAAACAACCATGATCAAAAGCATCTTGGGTAGTAAAGGGTTTGTTTCAGCTCACACTTTTGTAGTTCATCATTGCACAGACTCAGGCAGGGACTGAACCTGGGGCAGGAACCTGGTGGCAGAAATTGAAGCGAAGGCCATGGGGGAACACTGGTGGCTGGCTAACTCCCTGAAGCTTGCTCAGTCTGTTTTCTTAAAACACACAGGACAACCTGCTCAGGGGTCACTGTCTACAATGGACTGGTTCTTCCCATACTAATCATTAGTCATTAGTTAAGAAAATGGCCCACAGTTGCCTATAGGTTGATTTGAAGGAGACATTTTCCCAGATGACCTGAGATTCGGTCAAATCCTCCTACTTTTCTCTGTTTCTTGCTATTTATTCCCTGGCTGACCCTAACTAGAGTCCCATCTAATGCAGTCAGTGCAGTGAAGCCAGCCTCCAGTAGCAATATAAAAGGTATAATAATAGAGACTACCTCTGGATGGATGGACAGGAAAGATTCCAGAAGAGTAATCCAAGCCTATTCACAGGGGTATTTCTCACTATTACTTAGGAATAACTGAATTTTGCTTCAGTGGAAAATTTTTGATACAATGTAAAAATAACTCCTAACCTCACAGAATAAAACACAGTGTAATCTTCAGTCTCTGGAAAGGGTTCCTTCTGCAGAGATATCTGCAACATGCAAATACATCATCAGGGTATGAAGAAAAAAGAAGCAAAGCATGAGTAGCCTGTTGAAGATTTTCATATTTACTCTTAAAAATAGGACTACTATCAGATTTTGGAAGATGAAAAAAATGATGCCCTACTTTTCAAACTTGTAGAAAGGAATTTACAGATATATAAGTGGATATACCCAGAGCTGAAACCAGCAGGCTAGTTCTCTTACTATGTCAAATGGGAGAAACATCTTATGTATTGCAAACAGTCTGAGATAACCAATGAGATACAGTATTTCCTGTCCTTTGAGCACCATAGTGTAAGAAGAGTGAGCTACAGCAGTCAAAAAGCCAGAGTGGCTGGAGTATCTGGTAAGACTTTTCAACCATGTGTGAGTAGCTATCAACCCATTGCCTTTCACATTCATCTGAGTCACACCAGCAGAGGCGGCCCTTCCCTCCTGTATCTATCACATAATCTATTCACCACGAATATCTATACACCCACAGCTCTTATCATTTCATTTTCAAATATTTATTCGATAAATATTTGCTGAGCACTTGCTGTGGATTAGTCAGTATTCTGAGCATCTGTAATACAGGAAACTATACATAAAAAGATCCGCACTCTCATGATGTTTGTATTGTAAAAGGAGATGACTGCAGGAACTCCTGTTAAGACAGGGATTAGTATCATGGTAAGGTTTTGTATGCACTAAGTAATCTGAAGAGAAACAAGAAAGGTAATAGGCAAAGAAAGTAAAACAGGGTGGGAACTGTTTCATAGCATCCAGGAAAGTGCTTGAGGAGGTAAGGGTTGATGGAGATTTGATGAAGATGGTCAGGCTTTGCATGTATGGGTGTGGATATGTGGAGGACATTCTGGGCAAAGAGAAGAAGGAAAGATGAACAGGTACAGCCAAGGACCAATATAGTCAAGGTAACATTTACCAAAAATGTCAGTAGAAGAGGTCAGAAAGAACTGATATCATGGGCCTCATAGACTCTCAGACTAGCAACACAGCACAGATTTGTTGAAAGTTCAGAACCTCAGGCCTTACTCCAGGTCTACAACCAGAAGCTGTGTTGAAACCAAACCCCAGTATAATTTGCATATGTAGTTCAGCCATGCAAGTGTATCAGTCAAAGTTTTTTTATTATATTCACATATATATTCAGCAGTGATATGAGTTTACAGCGCTTGTATCATCCTCCAAGAGAAGTCCTGGCTCCTTTGCCTGACATTTCTTACTTTCCATAAATTTGGGTTATTGTCTTCGTTTTCATTCACGTCAACTGTGTTTTTTTTTTCGGTATCGATTTCCTCTTGGGTGCATTGGGCATTAAGAAAAGTGTTGTTTAATTTTCATGTATTTGTGAATTTCCAAAAATCATTTTTCTGCTATTGATTTTGCATCTCACCTCCACTGGGATTAGCTAGTGCGCTCGATATTGTTTCTGTTTTAAATCTGTTGATCTTTTTTAGTGACTCAGCACTGTTTGCCATGATTTTGAATAGGTACTTTTGGTTGTGGTTAGGAATTCACAGGTATCTGCTCAACCTTGTTGGTTTATAGTGGTTTTTGAACATGCATTTCTCTTTGACTTATTCATCTACTAATGAAAATAAAGCACCAGAGGCTTTCGATTGGCAGGAGAGAGAGCTGCAGTTCTGTCTGAGACAGTGTCCTAGAATTCATTATCAAACCCAGGCTGCCTTCAAACTCACAGAAACTCACCTGCCTCAGCCTTGAAAGAGTTGGTATTACAGACATGAGCCACAATGTTCAGCTCCACTTACCATGGTTGAATTACCTTTCTCTTCTGTCACTAATGCTAAGCATCAACACAGAAGCTCACTGTGCTAGGCAAGTCCTCTACTCAGAATTATGCAGTCAATGTTTGCTCCATATACTTTAATGCTCTGTGATTAGATGCATATTTGTAATTATCATATAATCATCAGAGCTTGATCTTTCCGTTGTTATGAAATCTTTGCCTTTATTCATTAACTTATTTTGTTTGAAAAGACTGTTTTGCAGTGAGTGTGGTTGTGAACACAACAGCCAGGTAGCTGGGGGCAGGAACATTACGAGTTTGTGCCTATATGGAGCTACATTAAGGGAGTTGGTCTCCAAAAAAGGTGAATCTTGTCTGATACCACTAAAACTGTTAGGATGACAGCATCTGTTGTTTTCAGTCTGTTTCATGTGTGTCTCTCATAGACAATAGAAAGTCATATGGGGTCTTGGAATCCTAGTTTGACAATCTCTGCTCTATTCAAATGGAGTGGCATTATGTAGTCATATGTGAGGCTGCATTTTACATGTTTGCTGAGTGTTTTATGACCTTTTTTGGTTGATGTCAGAGCATTCCTCCTTTACAGCTTTCTTGCCTTGGGGACAACTGTCTAATCTAATGATGAATTCTAATGACTTTAATCATTCTACCATCTCAACACCAAAATCAACTTCATTTTTATATTACATGTATTGCAATGGGTAGAAATATTCTTCCTACCTAGATCTACTCCCCATTTTGGGACTTACTATTAAACAAAACTATTAATGTTAAAACCTAACTTCATATTGTGTTAATTATTAGCTGATTATGTACAATCATTTTCTTAGCAGACTATGGCTTTGTACTGCTATTACTGATGAACAATATATATGTATGTGTATATATATATATATTGTTTCTGTTTTAAATCTGCTGATCTTTTATAGTGACCCAGCACTGTTTCCCATGATTTTGAGGAGGTATGCTTGGTTGTGGTTGGTGGTTCACAGGTATCTGTTCAATCTTGTTGGTTTATTGTGTTTTTTGAGCAATATGTATGTGTATGTGTATATACATATGTTGGTTTATAGTGTTTTTTGAGCAATATATACATATATATTCATACACACACATATATATAACATTTTATATGTGTATGTAAATATTTTGTATATGTATGTATAAGTTTTGTAAAGAAAAGGTTCTTGTAGTCTATAGAAAACATCGACTTTTATTTTGAGTGAAATTCAAGGTATTAGAAGCAAATATAACTAATCTTGTTTAAAAGAAATAAGGTTTCTCTCCTGTATTTGTTAAGAATCCCTAGGGGTGCAAGAAGTGAAAGAATAATTAAAGGAGAGACAAACGAGGCTTGGACCATAGTGTGCGTGGTGATGAGAATCCTATGGTTTTCAAATGTAATGTGGTAGTGGCCATGAAAGATGAATGGCAAGGCAAGTGTGCTTTTATAAGAAGAGAAGAACCGAGAATAATCCCAATGTTATACACGCAAGACAGTGCCAGGGCAGAAGAGCTAGAAACGAGACTGAGGGCAGGAATGACTAAGGACTGGCAGAAGTCCAGGTCAGTGGAGAACTTGCTGGGTTAGTTCTACTTTTGTTTTTGGTTTTGTTTTGTTCTGTTTTGGTTTTTGGTTGGTTGGTTGGTTTTGGTGATATTAGTGAGGGTAGTGTTTGTTTGTTTGTTTGTCTGATATAGTTTGTTTTTGAGATAGGGTCTCACTATATATTCCTACCTTGTCTAAATTTCTTTATATAGACCAAGCTGAACTTGAACTCAGATTTACCTGTCTCTGCTTCTTGCATGCTGGGTTAAAAAGATGTGATCAACCACATCCATCCCAGGACACACTGAGTGTCCAAAGTGAAGGCAAATGAAGAGAAATTGCAAATGTGAGAAGGAAAACCAATGTGCTGCAAATATGTTTAACAAGTTAACTGTATTAATATACTGTGAACTGAGAAAAATGTGGCTAAGTGGTAGATTACCAGTCTAAGATTCTGGATTCAATACCTAGCACTGCAATTTAAAAGAATATCTTTACAGACATGCTCCTTACTCAAGAGCTCTTAATCATATTTGCTTTGAGAAAGACAAGTGACTAGAAGGCATACTGACAGGATACAGACTGAAAATATCATTCCATGTGCCTGCAATAGAACCAGAAACATGCTCTTTGCTATGTGTCTCTGACACTAAAATATAATAGATTACTCAAACCTAGTTCCAAATATTAATTCTGAACCATTATGATAATTGACAAACAACCATGTTCTAACCAAGAAAAGGCACTTGACTACCCAAATGGCAATGAGTGCAACTCTATGCAGTAATACTCTAACAATGCAGTTAATACCATATCAATGCAATTACTTTATAGAAACATAAATGAAATAAGTATGAAAGAGGAAATGGATGAGAAAAGCATCTTGAGATCCATGGCTTCTGAGCATCTTTGCATTATAAAATCAAAATTAAAATCTGTGAGTTGTGAGCCTCTTCACTGTGAGTAGCACCATAGCAACATTAAGAACAAAACCTATACAAACCAGTCCTGATTCAGCCACGGTAACTAGCTGATGGTCTGTTAGCCAAAGAAACACTTGGAGCTCATTCGTCATATTTGTGGGTTTTGCAATAATAACATCTACCCTGGAGAATGACTGCAAGCATTTAAAATAGCTATTAGGTAATGGAGCCCCCAAATAGGAAGTTGTGGTTTTCACTGCTGTTGACTTTAGTCATAATAACTATTGTCATTATGATGAAAATATAATGATACAACCCGAACTGAAATGAGAAATTAATTGGTTGTCTATGAATATGTGGTCAATTAATACAAAACTTAGTCATTTAAAATAATAAGACCAAGTGGTGGTGGCACATGCCAGTGATCTCAGCATTCAGGAATTAGAGGTAGGCAGATCTCTATGAGTTCAAGGCCAGCCTGATCTACAGAGCTAGAGCTAGTTCTAGGATAGCTAAGGTTACACAAAGAAACCCTGTCTTGGAAAAAAATATAAATACATACATACATACATGCATACATGCATACATACATGACACAATAAGCATATATGATTGCACAGGTTAGACATTTGTGAGTAGCTTAGCTGAGTAGCTATGCATCATCTTTCATTAGGTTGCAGCATCAAAGTTGTTTGGAACTGAAGGATCCACTGTCAAACATCCCTCTCACATGGCCAATAAGATGATGCTATCCCTTGGTAGTAGATGGCAGGTCCTTGCATGAGGACCATCATCCCAAGTCTTCATGGCATGGCAGACAAGTTCTATCACATCAAACAATCAACAGGGAGCAAGGCAGAGGTCACAGCCTAGAAAGTCAACCATCCTGTCTTGCACTAACCTCCTGGTTCCATGGGTCAGTAGGTACAGAGAACTGGGCAGGTGCCACTAAGATGACCTTCATGACTATCTTAGAGGTCTGACTATCACAAGTAGTACACAAGTGATACAGTGGAAGATTTTGAAAACTAACATTTGTTTCTTTTGTAGCTATTTTAGTTCTAATTTGTTCTCAGTGACTTTCCATGTAATTATTTCTATTGTCATAGTCTTCCCACTAAAGGCTTTTATCAAGTGATTGATGTGAGCACACAATCAACCTTAACTAGAAAGTCAAGTCTTCCATTTTCTTTTAAAACAAATATTTAAAACAACACAGTTTGCATTGTGGAAATGACAGCAAGCAACCAAGTATTGATTGATGGACTTGATGTTGGGTGTTTATGTTTAAAAATCAGAAACACATACACACACACACACACACACACACACATACACACACACACACACACACACACACACACACACACACAGGCCTGGAGGGGAGAAATCTTATTTTTACCCTTTCTAACTAGGTCAGCTGATTTGGAATAAGTCACAATCCCATTTTCCCCTTCTTTTTAACCTTAGGAAATCAGATTTCATCAGATGATAAAAAAATGTACTACAACTAAACACTGCATGTGGGTTAGAAGAACTTAAGAAACAATTGCTTCAAGCTCTCGAATTGTGATTGTTGGTGTTCTTGTCCTCCTGAAGATGCAGCATATCATTAAGCACCCTATGAATAGGGTTGGAGAAACATGGTTTGTTACAAGTACAGAAAAATGTCACAGATGCCAATACCAGCCCACATGCCTCCCAACATAAATTTTGATGCCAGTAGAAGCATCCCTTGCTTTGGCTTCTGGGAGGTATGTGAAGTATGGATCCTGTTTTGAGAGTATCTGCACATGTGTGTGGGTGCCTGCAGAAGCCCCAAGAGGGCATTAGATCCTCTGGAACTGGAGTGACAGGCCATTGTAAGCTGCCCAGCATGGGTACCAGGAACCAAATTTGGGTTCTCTAAAGGAGCAGCAAGCAATCTTAACCAGTGAGCCATCTCTCCAGGCTCTTAAGATATAGATTTTATATTCTGGTCATTGATAAGCTTCTTGGTCATCACTTGCTGTTTTCTGACCCAGTTCTTTTCACCAATGACCAGAAGACATGCTAGAACCCGCGGCTCTTAAACACTGACCAGAAAGGATCAGCTTAAATGGTCAGAGAAGAACAGAAAGCCAAAAGAGTGCATGTCACCTTCAAAAGCAACTTTAAAGTTGAAGGGACTCGCATCATTTATCATTCTAGACCCAAAAGATCTTGCAAAGGACTAAAAAAAAATCTTTCCTTGTACAATGCAACTTGAGATTTAGAAATCCTTGCTTTGTTAGCAGGCTGTCAAGTGAAATGCTCACCCTCTGGCTGCTGTGCTGTAATTTACACCATCTCTTCACACAGTAATTCAGGTCATGCCGTTCTCTCCAGGGTAATAAAGAATGACAAAGTTTTAGGGCCAGTCTCCAATCCACTTCACATGTCACCTGCAAGGCAGCACCTGCTCAAGGAGCACTTTTATGCTGCCCCACGAAGAAGGTATCTTTCAGGAAACTCTGCTGTAACTGAAAACCGAATGGCATGCAATGGTAACATATATACTGACTAAGTAGTCTATGGAACAGTCACAGACCAACAATGCCAGACGGAAGTTCCAAATCATAATTCTGAGCACTGTACCTTACCCAGGAAAACTGTCGGAATACAAAGTGGGTCTTTCACGCTTTAATGATTTTGCAGAAAGTTACAAGGCAGGGGCTTACACTTACTTCTGAAGAAGAAGATCTCTGATCCTCTTAGATGGAATACTTTATAAAAGGCTCAAAGATTTGAAAGATGTTGAATACTGCTGTTAAATGCTTTCTCTTTGCTTTAAAATTTTATTATGTATGTGGGTATTTCCCTGCATGTGTGTCTGTGTTCCTTAATGTGCCATTGGAGGACAGATGAGGGTGTTGAATCGGATCCTCTGGGACTGAATTAAATAGTTGTGAGTCACCACGAGTTTACTCAGGATTGAATCAGGAAGAGCAAACAGTGAGTGGTCTTAACCCCTTATCCATCTCTCCCGCTTAGTTTTGTGTGTGTGTTTGTTTGGTTAGCTTTTTGTTTGTTTGTTTGCTTGGTTGGTTTTTGTTTGTTTTGTTGATGCTGCTGTTTGGACTTTGTTTTGTTTGTGTTTTGAGACAAGGTCTCTATCCCAGGCGGCCTCAAACTTCCTGTGAAGCTGAGAAGAATCTTGAACTTTTCATTCTCCCGATTCTGCCTTCCAAGAGCTGGGATTACAAACACCACTCCCAATTTTCTGTGTTACCAGGAACAAACTCAGAGTTTCTTGGGCATGCTAGGTAAACACTCTATCAACGAGCTACATCCTCCACCTAAGCTGTTATGTAAAAAAAACTACTTTTTTTTTTTTCATTTGAAGAGATGATTTAAGGGTGCTGGTTAGTTTTATGTCAGCTTGACACAAGCTAGTCATCTGAGAGAACGGAATCTCAGTTAAGAAAATGCCTCCATATGACCAGGCTGCAGGCAAGACTCTAGGGCATTTTCTTAATTAGTGATTGACAGGAGAGGGTCCAGCCCATTGTAGGTGGTGCCATCCCTTTATTTGTGGTCCTGGATTCTATTAGAAAGCAGACTGAGCAAGCCATGTTGAACAAGCCAGTTAGCAGTACCACTCCATGGTCTCTGCATCCACTCCTGGTTCCTGTCTTCTCCAGGTTCCTTTCCTATTTGAGTTCCTGTACTGACTTCCTTCAAAGATGAACAGTGATATAGAAGTATAAACCAAATAAGTCCTTTTGTCCTCAACTTGCTTGTGATAATGTTCTGTCATTGCAGCAATAGTAACCCAACTAAGACAAGGCCTATAATTAATAGGATGATCAGAATGGTAAAGCTATTAAATACATATGGAATAAAGATACCTGGATGACCTCAACTGACAGTGTTCTCTTTCTACAGTCTCAAGTTTTGGCTGAAAACAGCTTCCCAGACAGACACTATATCCCAAACACTAAGGCCACGTCAACAGCAGTCACAGTCTACTGACTCAAGGCAGTCAGCAGGGTGTGAGTATGGTTGGAGTTTCTGTAGACTAGGTAGAATATGTGATTTCACTTTGTCTTCCCAGGGCACTAACTGTTAGAGATGACTATCAGAATCACTGAGTCAATATTCGGTGGGAATACACCTGAGGGAGTTACCTCATCAGTAAGGAACACTGATCAGAGTGTGTAGACAGGAAGAGTTTTGCATTAAGACACTTTGAGTTTTCAGAGATTTCACTAAGGCAGTTCATCATTCTGACCAAACAGTGGAGACTAAATATCATAACTCTAATTTGGGAATGAAGTCCTGAAACTAAAAGGAAGAGATTGTTCAAAAAGTGCTAGCATTTGGGTGTTAGATGTCCCTTGAAAGCTCTTGGTCTTGCTCTTTCCTCTTGTCCCTTCCCACCTCTCTCTTCATGTGCTCATGGTGAGCCTCTACTTCACTACCTCTCTCTCTCTCTCTCTCTCTCTCTCTCTCTCTCCCTTCCTCTGCCTCTACTACCCTCATAATTCCCCTCCACATGCCCTTAATAAACTCTATTCTATACTAATAAAATGTCCCTCAAAAGTCATATGTGAAAGAGAAAGACTTTCTCTCATTTGCCACTGTTGAGAGATGGTGGAAACTTTGAGGTAAGGCTTGGTAATTGTTATACCACTCCTGGGCATATACCCAGTGGCTTCTCCTGCATGCAATAAGGACACATGTTCCACTATGGTCATAGCAGCCTTATTTATAATATCCAGAAGCTGGAAAGAACCCAGATGTCCCTCAACGGAGGAATGGATTCAGAAGATGTGGTATATTTACACAATGGAATACTACTCTGCAATTAAAAACAATGAATTCACGAAATTCTTTGGCAAATGGTCAAAACTGGAAAATATCATCCTTAGTGAGGTAAACCAATCACAAAAGAACACACATGGTATGCAGTCACTGATAAGGGGATATTAACCCAGAATCTCGAAATACCCAAGACGCAATTCACATATCAATAGATTTCCAAGAAGATGAAAGAAGAGACCCCTGGTCCTGGAAAGACTGGATGTAGGGGAATGCCAGGACAGAGAAGCGAGAGGGGGTTGAATGGGGAACAGGGGGAGGGAAGGGGGCTTATGGGACTTTCAGGGAGGGAGGAAACGGGAAAGGGGAAATCATTTGGAATGTAAATAAAAAATACAGAAAATAAAAAAAATTAAAAAAAAAGAGAGTTTCAGTTACTGGAGGTGAGCGTTTGAAGAGGATTGTGGGATTCTCTTAGGTTTTCATTCTAGCCACGTGTATGCTGCTTTCCCACCAGAGGCCTATACTTCCTATCTGTCTTATCATATACAAAAGCATCTAAGATTCTAGTCCCTGAAAATATCTTTTCTCTTCATAAGATGATTTGACTTTGGTATTGGTTACAGCAAATAAAACCTAATTAACAACAAAAGAGGCAGAGAGACCAAGGGAAGGGCCAATTAAGACTCCACCTCACCAGCACCTTTGAAGAAACTGCCCTGGGGTAAGTGACTTCATTTGTCTGAAGCAATGAAGACTGCAGTAGACAACTCAGATATCCATACAACTGTTTTTCTAAACATACAAGCAAAAACTGTAATTAATCAGTTCGCCATAATGAGAAATGGGCAAACTAACAATGATAAGCTTGCACTTTTAATACAGTCTAATATTGCTGTTGAGTAGAAAGGGAAAACCTAGTAAAAAGGATTATACTACAGAAACCTGGAAGAGACAGTCAGAGGCAATGGTTCAGTTAGAAAATCAACCCCAGAAAAGCATAAGCCCAAAATCACAGAAGGAGTCACATGAAGAAAAACTGGCATCCAGAGAGTTAAAACTTAGGGATTGACTGATGACAATTTTTAGTACTTACAGATTATATGGTATAGAAAGTATTTTACAGACTTAAGAAATAAAAGACTTCACTTCCTTATTCCATAAACATTTATGGAATTTCCATGAATGTTTATGGAATTAGGAGTGCCTAGTTCATGTACAGTCACTAAAGGCAGAACTAAAAATAAGACACTTCTCACCTTGGAGACCAAGGGTTTTTGTTTGTTTGTTTGTTTGTTTTGTTTTGGTTTTTTCTCTTTCTGAACTGATGATTTTTTTATTATTTTCTATATTTTTTTATTTACATTTAAAATCATTTCCTCTTTCCTGTTTCGTCCCTCCCTGAAAGTCCCATAAGCCCCCTTCCCTCCCTCTGTTCCACCATTCAACCCCCTCTCGCTTCTCTGTCCTGGCATTCCCCTACATCCAGTCTTTCCAGGACCAGGGGTCTCTCCTTCCATCTTTTTGGAAATCTATTGATATGTGAATTGCGTCTTGGGTGTTCCAAGATTCTGGGTTAATATCCCCTTATCAGTGACTGCATACCATGTGTGTTCTTTTGTGATTGGGTTACCTTAAGGATGATATTTTCCAGTTCTGACCATTTGCCTAAGAGTTTCGTGAATCCATTGTTTTTAATTTTAGAGTAGTATTCCATTGTGTTAATATACCACATCTTCTGAATCCATTCCTCTTTTGAGGGACATCTGGGTTCTTTCCAGGTTCTGGCTATTATAAATAAGACTGCTATGAACATAGTGGAGCATGTGTCCTTATTGCATGCAGGGGAAGCCTCTGGGTATATGCCCAGGAGTGGTATAGCAGGATCCTCTGGGAGTGGAGACCAAGGTTTTAAACAGAGAATAAAAAATCTTGGAGTTGGGTATGAAGGAAAAGTGTCTGTTGTGTAAGCATGACAACCACAGTGTGCTTGGTCCCCAGAACCCTCTAAAAGGCAAGAGAGGCGTCATATGTCTGAACCCAGCTGCAAAGAGAGGAGGAGACAGACATCCTTGAAACAGAGTGACCAGACAAATTGGCTAGCAAAGTTGATGACCTTCTGGCTCAGTGAGAGACCTTGCTGAGGACTGAAAACAGAAAGGAATTTGCAGACATTCAATGTTAACCTCTGATCTTCATGGACAAGCACGTGCATGTATGCATATGTCCACACAACCTCATTAATGAGCATATACAACATACACACACACACATACACACACAGATAGAGACATAAATACACACATACACACACACACAGACAGAGACAGAGACAGAGAGACACACAGACACACAAATAGACACACACACTGAGAGACAGACAGACGGAGTCAGACATACACAGATAGAGAAACAGACACACACACACACACACACACACACACACACACACACACACAGAGAGAGAGAGAGAGAGAGAGAGAGAGAGACAGAGACAGAGACAGAGAGACAGACAGACAGACAGAGACACAGAGATAGAGAGACAGACACACACAGACACAGAGAGAGAGACACACACGCACAAATAGAGACAGGCACACACACAGAGACACAGAGAGAAAGAGACAGACACACATACACAGAGACAGAGACACAGACAGACAGTCAGACACATGAGAGAGAGAGAGACAGAGACAGAGAAAGTAAATTGCCATGCATAAGACTCATTCTATTGATTGTCCTATTTCTACTGCTTAATTTTCCTTTTATTCAAAAATGTAGTCAACACTAGGCAGAAATAAAAAGAGTGCTATTTCCCTCCCACTGTAACTCTGTCTCCTAAATCCTATTTTAGCAACCTGAAAGGGACAAATCACCCGATGAAAGAGAAAATTCTACCTCTTTAACAGACCATGACAAAAATAGTGCTAAATAATTATTTCTAAGAAAATGAAATTGCTTTTTTTTTTTGTCACCATACACTGAATGGCTTTCCCAATTGATCCCTGTAAGTTTCCTAATTGTCCCCTGGTTGTAGAACTCACAATTCCTGACAACAGACAATACAACTGAAAAAAATTAGTCTCCCGTGTGCCAGAATAACACATTCCTAGCAGTGGCCCATTCGTGCCTGCTCTCTCTAGACCTTCCCTGCACAGAATACTAGTGCAGGCTAATTGTATGAGCTAATCGAAAATTGTTTGTATAATGGGAAGGCAAGCCCTAGAAGAACAGCTAAGGAAAGGTCTCACTATCACACCCCAAACAACATGGCAAGGCTTAGAAAATGCCCAGGAGAGCATTGCCTGGGCATTCTCATTAGCATGCTGCAGTTAACTGTCAGCCCCTGCTCACCAAGCATTGTCAGATGCCCCACCTCAGGTCAGAACAATAGAGAACTTCCCCATACTGACTCAGCACTTTGCTAGGATGTGCGGAAGCTGATCATCCTTCTGTTGAAGACTTTAAGGAGAAAACATGGACAATATCAGTGAGAAAGTCAGCCAGAGGTTAGGGCCACACGCTGACATGTGTTTGGGAGAAGGAGTAGACAGATTTCAGCAGGGCATGCTAAAGCAAAGAGTATCATTTTCCACTTCCAGCTTTCATGTTTCTTGGTGTCACGTGTCTGATATGTGAAGGGTACATATCTGATATGATATGTACAAGAGATTTAGAATGGAGAGGCTCTCTGGAAAAGCTATACCAAAGCCTTGTAACACTCACTGGCCTAAAAACAAGACAGTAGTTCTGACAGGATCAATGCAGCTATGAAGTGCTACGTACAGTGCATGAGCATTTCTCAGTCCAGTGAGTGGACAATATAGGTGAGAAGCATTGTCACGTCTGTCCAATCCATCTACAGGACTGTTCTCAGGAGTGAGGTCAGATTATAGGGACTATTAACAATATATCACTGAGCTGAAAGAGAGAAAGAGGGTGATGGAGAGGGAGGGAGGGAGGGAGGGAAGGAGGGAGGGAGGAAGGAAGGAAGGAAGGAAGGAAGGAAGGAAGGAAGGAAGGAAGGAAGGAAAAGATAGATGGTAGATAGATAGATAGATACACAGATAGATACACAGATAGATAGATAAATAGATAGATAGATAGATAGATAGATAGATAGATTGATAGATAGACAGACAGATAGTAGATAGATAGATAGATAGATAGATAGATAGATGATAGATAGGTAGATAGATAGATAGATAGATAGATAGATAGATAGATAGATAGATAGATAGATAGAAAGAGTCATATTCATCTTTTTGCCAATGATGTATTGCAGCTAACCTGAAAACCTGGAATGGACTTGTATGGAGAACATTTCTTTTTCTCCTCACTCTTTTTGATCTCTTATGTATGTTCCAGGGTGCTCAAATCCAACAAATAAATAGTAAAAGGACCTTGAGTCTACAGAGGAAGACTGTTTAGGCTCACCTTTCTGAACAAAGACAGCCAAAAATCAGGAAGCTACAAAGGACTAGAAGTGGGAACAGAACGTCGGGGGTGGCAATGGAGGCCACACAGTACAGAAGATTTCTCCAGCAAGCTTAGCACTAATCATCTGAAGACAAGAAGGTAAGTCGCTCGTAGTCCATCTGTTGTGCAGGACGAGGCTGTCCAACTGGATTGACTCAAATCAGAGCCCACATAACATTATTATGCTTTCCAGTGAGTTCAAGGATTTGGGTAGTCAGGAGACTCAGACAAAACAGAGAGAGGCATGGGACATCAAGGGCTGCCATGTTGGTCCAGCTTTCCCAAGGTGGACTTAGTCTAGAACAGTCTATGAGGTTTCTATGTGAGCTGCATAAGATTCTCCACACAGCAGACTCCATTGTACAACAGTTCCCTGTTATGTAAAGAACGTGCAGAACTTTCTCGAAGGGGACCTGCCTTCTGCATGCTGGGGAGCACTCAGCTCTATCTTAGTTGGGAAGCAACCTGCTAGGGAACTCAAAGCATTTAGTAGAAGTCCTAAGCTGGCTTGTCCCAAGGTACAGTTGCAAAGCAGGCTGGACCAGTCCACCTACAGCCTAGCTTCTCTTCTCGGGTCAGTCTCCCACACACTCAGGATTGCCTGCTCAACCCCATTTTCACGGTTGACAAGTAAGAAGTGGGTATCAGCATAAAGCATGGAAGTAAAGCACAAAGAAGGAAGAAGAACCCTGGGTCAGTGTCCCTTGAAGAGACATCTGTGAGGAAATCAACTCTGTCTCTTGCCTATAGCCAGTTTCTCCCTTTCTCAGCCAAGCACTCAGCAAATGAAGTATAGAACATTTCCTTTCAGAAGATTCTCTCACCCTTCCCACCACACACACACCCTTTACACCCCCTTTTTTTTCTTTCTTTTTGGCAGTCCTGGGATTGAACCTTGGGCCCTGTATGTGTTAAACAAGCTCCTACAACTTGAGATGCATGCCCAGTCTCCCTCAGGGAGCTAACACAGCACAACTCCCTGCTTCACAGGCAGAGCCTCAGTCCTGTCCTACTAGATTTTCCCATCTATGATCCAAGCAGTAACCCAGATAACAGAACCTCAGGCCACCAACACCTCTTATATGTATAGAGATTAGACATGTTGGCTTGCCTTCTCCCTGGTTTGAAGAAGACATAGGAGATCATTGTAAAACTGTGAGATTGTAAACTCCAGTCAGTGAGTGATGGGTGAGCCACAGCTGAGGCCAGAGGTAAACCATCAACCTGAAGCAGTAAGCAAAATTTTGTGCAAGGGAGCATTTTCCTAGGATAATGCCTCCAACACACATCAAATTTTCAGAAGGGTGTACAGCCTTTAAATTTTAGCCAGAACACATAAATCATAATAAATGTGGATCTAGGACAGAGAAGTTGAGTCCTACTGCCAAGGTATGACCTTGATCTGCACTGTGTCTCTGGTTTATCATCCTCAACTGGGGGTACATTCTCAGAGCCAAATCAAGCCTGAAGTGAGCCCAGCCTTATTTTCCAAATCATTTCAAATATGCTTTGGGATGCTTTGAATACGGAACACTTATTTAAAATGAAATGTGAAGAGTGAAACTTACCGTCTTGTTTTGTTAGATAAAGAGATCAAGCTATACTGCAGGTCTTTGCATTTCTCTGTCATTTGGGGTGTCTTCTCATCCACATATGTGCTGTTTCAGGAAAGAGATTGGGAAAAAATTGAGTTACTATCAAAGTATGTAAGATATTATTAATAAAAAGAAGATTTAATTGATAAGGGGGTATATGCAAATGAAGCCTGGATTTTATTCCATTATTGAATTTTTCCCTGGGAAAGGAAATTGATATTGTTACCTCTGATGGATCTAAATTACACTATAAAATTAAAATGAAAAGAAATCCGTGCTGAAGGCATTGCATTTCCATTTTTCTTTTTTGTATTTTCAGGTTAGTATTTTAATAAATAAGTGGTTTTAATCCTTGTATGTAAATAGTCTTTTTTTAAAAAAAAGACCTGTCTTGGGTAAGAAACCTAGAGACACAGGAAATTAATGTTTTCTCCATAAAGAATACAGGTGGGTCTGGCTTCTGATTGTTGTGATAGTTCTGATATACGAGCCCCACGTGATGGTTTTTATGAACTCAGAAAATCAGAGGTGGAACACAAGCAAACCAAAAGTCAGCATCAGGACAAAGGCAATGGACTCTTGCAAGTAATGAGCTCCACAGGCACATTCGTGTTGCTTAAATGACTCCCTAAAATAGCAAGTCTCGTGGACACAGACATGTCAAGTAACTGACTCCTGGACCCAGTAAGGTCATGAACACAGTGTAAACACACTGCCTGGATCCACCAGGAAAAAGACAAGCAAACAGATCCGAGATCTCTTCTGGAGACAAGACATACGGGACTTCTTGATACGCTAGGCATGAGAGGTGATAGAGAAGGAGGCATGAAAGTAAAGAGATAAGCAAGATAGATGCAAGGCTAACTCAACAATATTTCTCAGAGAGACTTCCTAAAAGTACTGGGTGTGGGTTACCTATGGGTTCACAAAATCTTATTGAGGGCCAGTACAATGGCTCCAAAGCTTGGTGACCTGTTTTCAGTTCTTGGAACACACAGTGGAGAGAACAGATTCCCACAGGTTGTTTGACCTTCACGGTGTGAGCATGGCATGCACTCGCTCGCACGCGTGTGCACAAACACACACACATACACACTATCTATCTATCTCTATCATCTATCTATCTATCTATCTATCTATCTATCTATCTATCTATCTATCTATCTATCTATCTATCTATCTATCTATATCATTTACACACATCAAATAATAACAATAATAATACATTTGATAAAACAATCTCTCTCTGGGTCCCGATATAATTTCTTTCCCCACCTCTTCCTTCCCACCTCCCATCTTCTCTCCAGCAGCACTTTCTGCACTATTCGAATGTATTATCGCATTCCCAAGCATTTGTTTATTTCTAATTTGTGGTGTGTTTTATTCAGACAGCACCATTAATGAAGTGAATTACCCAGCCAGCAGTGCCTTGAATTATGATGACCTCGTAATGCTCAATTGTGGGTCGGTGACAAACAGGCACCAATAGAACTGTCGCGTACACCTTCCCTTAAACTGGAGAGTATCTTTCTTAATAAAAAACAAAATAGCTTTGCCCGGCTATAAACCAGGCAGGCTGTGTGCAAATCCAAGGAGAGTATCTGATGCAGAGTGGAGATGACAGGGTAGAGACTGAAGAAGCAAAGGGGGTCTTTGGAATCAGTGAGGCTGACCTTGCCTTTGGGCTTCAGTCTGGCCTTAGCCTTTGACAGGAAAGTTTCTCTTTCTTAATTCTTTCCAATAACGCAGCAAACAGGATTAGTCAGGGTTTTGTACGAAAAGGCCTAACACAGAGAAGCCAATAACTGCCTGTTGAGTTCTTGCTCTACATTGTTGAATTTTGCCTTCAGGTCAGTCAGTCCCTCCTCTAGGCCAGTTCTTTTATCCTAACTGGGGCTGCCTACATCTCTCTCTGCAGGGAGTCACTCAATTCCAAGAGAACAGACAAGGGGTCTTATAGCTTTCTTTGCCTTCTGCTTCTCTCCATCCCTTTTTTCATTTGAAATCTTCAGTTTCTTCCCTGTCCTCTACCCTTCTCTGGGGTAAGGAAACAAGAAACCTCTGTAGCTCTGAGGTGAGAAAACTCATGACCAGCAATCAGATGCATCTTAAAGGTGGGCATGTGGCCTTGAGGGGATATAATGGCTAGTCTTCTTGAACATCTGGTTGGAGGGCAGCTTTCTGATAAATCAAAGGGAACAGAGAAAGCAGCAGTCAGGAGAAAAACAGGAATGCCAAAGACTCTGAGTCAGAAACAACCTGGTAAAACAAAAGACTGCTGAGTCAACTATGGGCCGATGTGTAAGGCTTCCCAGGGATCTAGTCAGAATGATGGTCCAACCCAAAGGACCAGGGTAAAGGTGAAACAGACCTGGCTAATGCAAGCCACAGAAGCAAATAACATCATAGTCTGCTACAAGGAGCTCATTTTAAATGAGATGAATAATGAACAACAAAATCCATCCAGTACTAACTCTCGATGAGATCTGAGCTGTTGGTGAAGGGAAAGAAAGCTGAACAGGATTCGGACGGCTTTCAGGCACTGTCTATACAAACAGATTCTGAAAGCTCCAAGTACAATTTCTGTTTCTGTCTCCTTACAAGTCCTTATTGTTGTATAATTCCAGTTCAATGTAATTTTCAGAAGAAAACCTCTTACAAACTCATATCAAACAGAAAATAATGAGCTTATATATTCATCACCAAACTCCACATCAAGCATCTTCCCCGCCCTCCAGCCTCTGCCACCAAGGAGACGTGTCTTAGATAGCACAGTGATTGATTCTCCCCTTGGAGATATGATGGAACTTGAAGAATAGGTTGGCTTTTAATGCTTCTCAGACCAGCAAGCTGAGATGACTTCAACTGTCCTTCCTGGCGATGTTCCTCTGCAAGATGATAAACCCCTGGTGTCCAATTGGTCAGGCCTTCTATGTGCCTTAGCCATCCTATTTCAAGTCTCAGTTCTCTCAGTGGCCACTCTACACATTCGGTTCTCCTACTGCCTTAACCACTCACTGACCTTCTAACATCTCATTCAATCAGCTGCCTGTTTCAGAGAACACTGTGCTGCTGGTTGTGATTAATCCACAGCTGTCAGTTCTGACCTTCCATCCAAAAGAAAGACCTCCTCTCTCACATGATGATCATGTATCTGCCATCCCATCCTTCTCTGTCTCCTCTGCAACCAGGCCCCTCTCTACTACTTTTTCTGAAAGCATCTGTACTCTCTGGCTGTCTACCATTGCCACGATCAATTGATCAATTCCCTACTATCTGCAAACCAAAAGCAAAATTCATCACCTTGCTATTCACCCTCTCTTTATTGCCCATCCTAATTGCAAGCCACAGCTTCCCTCTATTTATAAATTCACTGATTGGCTCTCAGCAAGCAGCACCATGTCAAAGGGGATCTCAGTGCCTTGCCTTCACTTCCCAATCTTCAGGGTATCTGGTTCCATCCACAGTCCTCCTTGCTCCCCAGCCTCTGACTGCTAGTCACAAACTTTCTGCAGCTTTTTTTTTCTGAACTGTTCTGCATGTCTTGGTATTTCCTGTCATTCTTTTTCTGATGTCACTTTAAAGTAATGACTGGTCTTTTGATACAGGTCTTCAGTACATTGTCCCTGGGTCTCCGGCCTTTGAAACCTTCCTTCTCTCCCCCAAACCTCTCCACAGACCTCTATTTCTGTCATCTATTCTCATTGTCCCACAGTGCTCTGTCTCTCATGAATACTTGATCTGAGCATGCCACTTCTCTGCTCCAAATCATCCCCCTTTGGGACATGTAGCCCACTTCTTAGTGGGACATCTAAAACATCTGCCATCTATCTGGCTAGCCTTTGACTATGAGTTTAATGATGGTTTGCTAACTACTAAATGGTACAAATTTCCTTTTCTCTCCATTCCCTGCAAGTCTTATACCATGAATGCTGACCACCTTTATTACTTAATAATAGAATTTGCTTGTTTGGTGCCATCAGACAAGCCTCTAGGCATATTTTCAGCATGTCAGCATGTCAGGAGGAAGCAGTCTTTAATAAGACTGTGGGGAGACAATACAAAACCAAGCATTTCGCCTATCATCGTTATCTCTGTGGATGCTGGGCTATCTTGAAAATTCTGTTCAGATGTTTGGTCATCCTTGAGTTGAAAGTGATCACTTTACAAGTTCACCTGACAAGATGCCACCAGAAAGCAAGAAGTTGGGAGACTGTACTATCTCTTGCCAAGCAATAGAGAGTAAGACTCTGGTACTGCAGAGGCTCTGTCTCAAAGAAATGATGTTACACAAATCTGCAGACTTCTGCCACTGGTACTTTGCTTCCACCAAGACCTCTGAAGAACAGAATGAATGTGACCTTCTGTGTGTGACCTGTAATCATGCAATCAGATCCCCAGCCAAGCAAAACATTCCAAGGAACAATCTGCATGCAAGGTTCTCAGTAACAGCAAGTGCAGCCAAGTTCTATTTATAGTAACATAATAGGCGCCACAAAATAACGCTTAAAGTCTAATCACTTTTACTCTCTGAGGAACGGATGCATTCATAAATGGCAGAGAGTAGTTTCTAAACACAGAAAGCTCAAAGAAGGATTTTAAAAAAATAAATATTCTTAATATCCCTTTCTTCATCCAAGAGTAATGAGATGGGAAATCATGCTGACCACCAGCAGAAAACCCTATGGAGAGGGGTCTAGGAGGCTGGTCAGCCTCTTGGACTCAGGCCATAGTAGTCTCCTGAGTCCTAATTCTAAGCTCAGCAAACAAATTGTTTATGGTGTGCTCCCTACCCCAGGGTGGCTTTCTGAAAAGAGAAGGGCAAGTGTGATGATTAATCTTGACTTTCAGCTTGATAAGAACTAAAATCAACCAAGAGACATGCCTCTGGCAGTCTGTAAGGGGCTCTCTTGGGAAGGGTGAACTAAATGGAGTAGATCCTACCTGGGAGTAGGCAGAACTTTCCAGAAGGTTTAGAATTGTACTCTCCGTGTTTGCATCTTGCTAGTCCATGCATCTACCCTTTTGTTACCACTACAGCTAGCATGAGAACCTAGATTCTTCTGAAGACAGGAGTTTTTCAAGAATTCTCCAGGTCTTCAGCACCAGACTGAGACCACTGAATCCCAGGGCTGTGAATTGAACAGCTTATCAGGTTCTCAGATTCTTCAGCTCACAGACAGTTATTGATGGACTAACTGGTCCATTTGGTATAAGCCAACTGATAAGTCTTTTATAATAGTTGTACATTCTATTACTTCTATTCCTCCAGAGACAGCAAACATCCAGCCCACCACGTAGCTAGTTACTCTCCATCCCTAACAAAGTGGTGTTCTGACTTGGAAGTCATTCTTGGATGTGATAAGCATTGATTCTGAAATGCCCATACTCAAAAACAGATAAAAGTTTGGCTTGGGGCCTACAAAGATGAGAGACAGACCCTGATTTTCTCCTTTCCTTGATCATTCATCAGTTATGTGTGGAGTCTATACCATGTGCCTGAGAGACAGGAGGCACTTGAGATACTACAATGAATAAGGCCGTATCCTTGGAGCAAGTCATCTGCTAGGGAAAACAAGCAAGTATAGGCACACATATCATTTGACTTTGCAGCATGCTAGCCAGCTATTTTCCATAATCATATTAATTTCAAGAAACCATGAATCTGTGCATTTAATTCAAAATATGGGAACTGCTTTTAAAATGACAGCACAAATAGAGACATTATTTTAAACATGAACACTGCTGGTAGCTTCAATTGTAAAATATTCTGCAGATCATCTCTGTTTACTTGGCTCTTATCTGTTTCCATTTACCATCAATGAAGATTAATCAGCTACTCCTCGATATTAAATCAGTTATCAAGATGCATTCTTGAACATTCCTATCATAGAAAGACAGTTTTCGAAACTGTAAATTCAAAGCTGTTGTAGATATGTAAAATGATATACATTAATGATTTTATTTTGCTCATAAGGGACCCAGTTAAAAGAAGAATCTACAGTACCAACACATTTATAAATCAAGAATATTGTGATGAATATGTGGAGGTAAAACCAGGTAGGGGTAAGATAATTTGCATATTTATAGACAAAAATTAGTTTGCATGATATCTAAGGCTTAGAGTTCTCAAATATCTCCCATAGGATCACATTAAGATAATTCAGAGCTGTGGGATCTAAACACAGCAAACTGACTAATGAACCTGGTGGATAGCTTTCATGGTCACTGGAAGAGGAAAAGCATCAGCAGACTTACCCAGCTGTGAACCCTTTGAACTATAATGACAATCTGCCAGCCAAGATGTGCCCACCATGGAAATAGTGGCACTGCAGTGATGGGTGCAACCAACCACTTTTTGCTTAGATTTGGGGCAAGATCCATGGAGAAATCATGCCTGGAACTACACATCAGGTGACAACCCATGGGTGTGGAGATTATACAGGGGCTCAGATGGTACTGCTGTTTAGATAGGTTGATATGATATCAAACTGCTTTCTAAACATATATTTGCAGCTGTAGACATATGATACTCTATGCCTTAATCAGAAGCTTAATTCTGAAATGACTGTGTAAATGCATAAACTCGTGGTTGTTTAAGATGCTGAGAATCAGGAACAACTGAACACCCAGCTCTAAACAGGGCATGGACAAGCCCCTCTCAGACCAACAATTGGACAAAGCAGCAGTCTACAGAATGGGAAAAGACTTTACCAACTGCACATCTGATAGAGGGTTAATATGCAAAATACATAATGAACTCCCAAATGATCCAAAAAAAAATCAAGAAAACAAATAACACAATTAACTACTGGAGTAAAGATCTAAGCAGAATTCTCAAAAGAGGAAACTCAAATGACTGAGAAATACTTAAAGAAATGTTCATCATCCTAAGTCATCAGGGAAATGCAAAATGAAGCTACTTGAGATTTCATCTTATGCCTATCAGAATGACCAAGATCAATCAAACAAATGACAACTCATACTGGCAAGGATCTGGAGCAAGGGGAACACTCACCCATTACTGGTGAGAGTGCAAACTCATGCAGCCACTATAGAAATTAGTATGGCTGTTCCTCAAGAAGTTGGGAATGGATATACCTCATGTTCCAGCTATCTCACTTGTGGGCATATATCAAAAGGTTCCTATATCTTACCACTTGCCACTTGCTTAACTATGTTCTCTGCGGCTCTATTCATAATAGTCAGAAACTGGAAACAAACTAGATGTCCCTCAACATATGAACGAATAAAGAAAATGTGGACCATTTACACAATGGAACATTACTCATCCACTTAAAAAATGAAATCATGAAATTCACAGGTACATCATGGATGGAACTAGAAAAGAAAATCATCCTGAGTGAGGTAACTCAGAACCAGAAAGACAAATGTAGCATATTATTAGCTTTTATGTTGTGGAAATTAGCTAAGTCCATGATAGCCAAACTACAGTCCATAGAAATACAGAGGTTAGGTCTAGAGTAAGGAACTGAGGGGTGCGGGGATCTCCATAGGAAAGGAAAACAGAATAGATAGTTATGGACGGATGAAGGAGGGATACTGGAATAGGAGAACCAACTGTGGAGAGGATGGAAAAGAAGAAAAACAGAGGGATTATAGAGAGATAGCTAAAATTAAAGGAAATCTAATACCTAAGTAGAAGCCCCGAGAAATAGATCCATATATAAAGGCAATCTAAATGAAATCACCAAAAAATTGGTAAGGTAGAGCCACTACAGGACATCTCTTGTCACCAAATGAAGCTTCCAGTACCTAGATTTTGTTATATTTAATTGAGTTGTTGGCCAAAAGGCCCCCTTGGAAACACCCCAGGAGGCCATATTTGTTCCTGCAACAGAGCAGTTGGGACCTCCAGGCACAGGGACAATCAAGCATAATATCGCTTGGGTCTCAGCCAGCTTGTGTGCTCCCTGCTCCCAAGAGCTGGGCAGGTCTGCGGTCACCTACGCGCCAACTCTGCTGTGGGACATCTGCCCTGCAGAGGGATCCCCAGCTCTGGGAGAGAACACACCCCCACAGGGCAGGAGCGAACCAGCCTCCCCTTGGTGACCTCTGTTCCAGGAAATGACTGCACTGAGCATACAGGGAACCAGGGACTCCCCAATATAACATTGCTTGGGACACAGCCTGTTGGGCTTCCATCTGCGCCCAAGAGTGGGGCAGCTCTGTGGATCTCTAGGTGCCAGCTCTGCTGTGGGCCATCTGCCCTGCACAGAGAGGGTGCACAGTGCACTCCCCCATGTTTGTTCCTGCAACAGAGCAGTTGGGACCTCCAGGCACAGGGACAATCAAGCATAATATCGCTTGGGTCTCAGCCAGCTTGTGTGTTTCCTGCTACTAAGAGCTGGGCAGGTCTCCAGTCACCTACACGCCAGCTCTGCTGTGGGACATCTGCCCTGGGAGAGAACGCACCCGCACAGGGCAGGAGAGTACCAGCCTCCCTTTGGTGACCTCTGCTCCGAGGATCCACTACGCTGAGCTTTGGATGTGCAGGGATTCCCCAATATAACATTACTTGGGGCAAGGCACATCAGGGCTCCAAAGTCATTCAGGAGCAGGGCAGGCCCCAGAAATCAGTGCCAGGGGAATCCCGGTAATCCAGGGTGGGTCAGAAATACCTTGCAGGCTCATAGGAGGTCCAATCAACAGCCAGTGACAGCAGGACCAACTAACACCAGAGGTAACCAGATGGCAAAAGGCAAATGAAGGAACGTTACTAACAGAAATCAAAGTAATATGGCACCATCCGAACCCAACTCTCCAACAGCAGCAAGTCCTGGATACCCCATCACACCCGAAAGGCAAGATCTGGATTTAAAATCACTTCTCATGATGCTATTAGAGGATTTCAAGAAGGACACAAATAAATCTCATAAAGAAATACAGGAGAACATGAATCAACAGGTGGAAACCCTTACAAAGGAAACACAAAAATCGCTTAAAGAAGTGGATCAACAGGTAGATGCCCTTTCAAAGGAATCACAAAAATCTCATAAAGAAATGCAGAAGACTATGGGTCAACAGATTGAGGCCCATAAGGAGGCAACACAAAAATCGCTTAAGGAAATGAATCAACGGGTAGATGCTCCTATAAAAGTAACATGAGAATCGCTTAAAGAAATGCAGGAGACTATGGATAAACGGATAGAAGCCCATGAGGAGGAAACACAAAAATCGCTTAGAGAAATACAGGAGAACTTGGTCAACAGGCAGAAATCCCGAAAGAGGAAATGCAAAAGTATCTTGAAATACAGGAAAATACAAACAAAGAAGTGAAGATTCTCAGCAAATCCATCCAGGATCTAAAAAGGAAGTAGAAATAACTAAGAAATCACAAAGGGAGACAAATTTGGAGATAGAAAACCTTGGGAAGAAATCAGGAGTCATTGATGCAAACATCAACAATAGAATACAAGAGATAGAAGAAAGAAACTCAGGTGCTGAAGATACCATAGAAAGTATTAACTCAACAGTCAAAGAAAACGCAAAATACAAAAAAAAAGTGTAACCCAAAACATCCAGGAAATCCAGGACACAATGAGAAGATGAAACCTAAAGATTATAGATATAGATGAGAGTGAAGATTTGCAACTTAAAGGGCCAGTAAATATCTTCAACAAAATTATGGAGGAAAACTTCCCTAACCTAAAGAGACAGATGCCGATGAACATACAAGAAGCCTACAGAACTCCAAACAGACTGGACCAGAACAGAAATACCTCCTGTCACATAATAATCAAAACACCAAGTGTACTAAACAAAGAAAGAATATAAAAAGCAGTAAGAGAAAAAGGCCAAGTAATATATAAAGGAAGACTTATCCGAATCACATCAGACTTCTCACCAGAGACTATGAAAGCCAGAAGATCCTGGGAAGATCTCATGCAGACTCTAAGAGAACACGAATGCCAGCCTAGACTACTGATCCCAGCAAAACTCTCAATCACCATAGATGGCGAGACCAAGACATTGCATGATAAAACCAAATTTTCACAATATCTTTCCACAAACCCAGCCCAGCAAAGAATAATAGGTGGAAACTGCCAATACAAGGAGAGAAACTACACCCTGGAAAAAATGAGATAGTAACCTTCTTGCATCAAACCCAAAAGTAGATAACCACTCAAACATAAAGATAGCGTCAAGAATAGCAGGTGGCAATAATCACTATGCCTTAATCTCTCTTAATATCAATGGTCTCAATTCCCCAATTAAAAGACATAGACTAGCAGACTGGATACATAAACAGGACCCAGCATTTTGCTGCATGCAGGAAACGCACCTCAGTGTCAAAGACAAACACTACCTCAGAGTAAAAGGCTGGAAAACAATTTTACAAGCAAATGGCCCCAAGAAACGAGGTGGAGTAGCCATCCTAATATCAGACCTCAACAGATATAAGAAGATAGAACTAATTCCATGCCTCCTATCAGATCACTATGGAATAAGGGTGGTCTTCAATGGCAACAAAAACAAAAGAAAACCCACGTACACATGGAGGCTGAACAATGCTCTACTCAATGATAACTTGGTCAAGGAGGGAATAAAGAAAGAAATCAAAGACTTTTTAAAATTTAATGAAAATGAAGGCAAAACATACCCTAATTTATGGGACACAATGAAAGCAGTGCTAAGAGGAAAATTCATAGCCCTGAGTGCCTCCAAAAAGAAGCGGGAGACAGCATACACTAGCAACTTAATGGCACACCTGAAAGCCCTTGAAGAAAAAGAAGCAAATACACCAAAGAGGAGTAGAAGGCAGGAAATCATCAAACTCAGGGCTGAAATCAATAATGTAGAAACAAATAAAACCATACAAAGAATCAACAAAACTAGGAGTTGCTGCTTTGATAAAATCAACAAGATAGATAAGCCCTTAGCCAGAGTAGGCAGAGGGCACAGAGACAGTATCCAAATTAACAAAATCAGAAACGAAAAGGGAGAGATAACAACAGAAACTGAGAAAATTCAAAAAATCATCAGATCCTACTACAAAAGCCTGTATTCAACCCAAATAGAAAATCTGGAGGAAATGGACAATTTCCTAGACAGATACCAAATAGCAAAATTAAATCAGGATCAAATAGAACATCTAAACCATCCAATAACCCCTGAAGAAAGAGAAGTGGTCATTGGAAGTCTTCCAATCAAAAAAAGCACAGGTCCAGATGGTTTTAGTGCAGTACTCTATGAGACCTTCAAAGAAGACCTAACACCAATGCTCTTCAAACTATGCCACAAAATATAAACAGAACCCAACTCATTCTATGAAGCCACAATTACGCTAATACCAAAATCACACAAAGATCCTACAAAGAAAGAGAATCTCAGGCCAATCTCTCTTATGAATATCAATGCAAAAATACTCAATAAAATTCTTGCCAACTGAATCCAAGAACACATCAAAACGATTATTCACCATGATCAAATAAGCTTCATCCCTGGGATGCAGGGCTTGTTCAATATAAGGAAGTCCATCAATGTAGTCCACTATATAAACAATCTCAAAGAAAAAAACCACATGGTCATTTCATTAGATGCTTAGAAAGCATTTGACAAAATTCAGCATCCTTTCATGTTAAAGGGCTTGGAAAGATCAGGACTTCGAGGCCCATATCTAACCATAGTAAAAGCAATTTACAGCAAACCAGTAGCCAACATCAAACTAAATGGCGAGAAACTTGAAGCAATCCCACTAAAATCAGGGACTAGACAAGGCTGTCCTCTCTCTCCATATCTTTCCAATATAGTATTTGAAGTTCTAGCTAGAGCAATTAGACAACAAAAGGAGGTCAAAGGGATACAAATTGGAAAGGAAGAAGTCAAACTATCACTATTTGCAGATGATATGATAGTATACTTAAACTACCGAAAGAACTCCACCAGAGAAGTCCTACAGCTGATAAGCAACTTCAGCAAAGTGGCTGGATATAAAATCAACTCAAGAAAGTCAGTAGCCTTCCTATACTCAAAGAATAAGAAGGCTGAGAAAGAAATAAGAGAAATGATACCCTTCATGATAGCCGCAAACAATATAAAGTATCTTGGTGTGACTCTAACCAAACAAGTGAAAGATCTGTATGACAAGAACTTCAAGTCTCTGAAGAAAGAAATTGAAGAAGACCTCAGAAGATGGAAAAATCTGTCATGCTCATGGATTGGCAGGATTAATATAGTAAAAATGACCATCTTGCCAAAAGCAATATACAGATTCAATGCAATCCCCATCAAAATCCCAACTCAATTCTTCATAGAGTTAGAAAGAGCAATTCAAAAATTCATCTGGAATAACAGAAAACCCAGGATAGCTAAAACTATTTTCAAGAGTAAAAGAACTTCTGGGGGAATCAGTATCCTGGACCTCAAGCTGTACTATAGAGCTATAGTGTTAAAAACTTCATTGTATTGGTACAGTGACAGGCATGTAGATCAATGGAACAGAATTGAAGACCCAGAAATGAATCCACACTCCTATGGTCACTTGATCTTTGACAAAGGAGCTAAAACCATCAAGTGGAAAATAGATAGCCTTTTCAACAAATGGTGCTGGCTCAACTGGAGGTCAACATGCAGAAGAATGCAAATTGATCCATTCTTATCTCCTTGTACTAAGCTCAATTCCAAGTGGATCAAGGACCTCCACATAAAACCAGACACACTGAAACTAATAGAAGGGAAACTAGGGAAGAACCTTGAACATATGGGCACAGGGGAGAATTTCCTGAACAGAATTCCAATAGCTTATGCTCTAAGATCAAGAATTGACAAATGGGACCTCATAAAATTGCAAAGTTTCTGTAAGGCAAAGGACACTGTCAAAAAGACAAAGCGGCAACCAACTAACTGGGAAATGATCTTTACCAACCTTACATCCAACAGAGGGCTAATATCCAATATATACAAAGAACTCAAGAAGTTAAACTCCAGAGAGGCAAGTAACCCTATTAAAAATGGGGTACAGAGCTAAACAAAGAGTTCTCACCCGTAGAATATCTAATGGCTGAGAAGCACCTAAAGAGATGTTCATCATCCTTAGTCATTAGGGAAATGCAAATCAAAACAACCCTGAGATTCCATCTCACACCAGTCAGGATGGCTAAGATCAAAAACACAGGAGACAGCAGTTGTTGGAGAGGATGTGGAGAAAGAGGAACACTCCTCCACTGCTGGTGGAATTGCAAGCTGGTACAACCACTCTGGAAATCAGTCTGGCGGTTCCTCAGAAAACTGGGCATGACACTCCCGGAGGATCCGGCTATACCACTCCTGGGCATATACCCAGAGGCTTTACCTGCATGCAATAAGGACACATGCTCCACTATGTTCATAGCAGCCTTATTTATAATAGCCAGAAGCTGGAAAGAACCCAGATGTCCGTCAACGGAGGAATGGATTCAGAAGATGTGGTATATCTACACAATGGAATACTACTCTGCAATTAAAAACAATGAATTCACGAAATTCCTAGGCAAATGGTCAGAACTTGAAAATATCATCCTTAGTGAAGTAAGCCAATCACAAAAGAACACACATGGTATGCAGTCACTGATAAAGGGATATTAACCCTGAATCTTGGAATACCCTAGACACAATTCGCATATCAATAGATTTCCAAGAAGGTGAAAGGAGAGACCCCTGGTCCTGGAAAGACTGGATGTAGGGGAACACCAGGACAGAGAATTGAGAGGTGGTTGAGTGGGGAACAGAGGGAGGTAAGGGGGTTTATGGAACTTTCGGAGAGGGAGGAAATGGGAAAGGGGAAACGATTTGGAATGTAAATAAAAAAACTTAGAAAATAAAAAAAAAGAAGAAAAAAAAGATAAGAAACACCCCATGCTATTGTCAAAACTACAGGTTGCTCTCCACAAACTGATGTCAAGGTCCTATTGCTGAAGACAACACCTACACAACTCATTCAGCATGGAGAAGTTGATCTGGTGCTCACAGAGAGCATTCACTACTACATTTTAGTGTCTTTGGTACAGAAAGGTAAAGTGCATGGTACCAGGAGAAATATAAATACCTATCCAGTCACAAAACCTTTGATCTACAGTGGTAGATCACTGGGACAATTGTGGTCTAAAGCTTATAAGAATAAAAAAAATACCCTTATGTCTGATTTGATTTAAGGCTGACTCTATGAGATGGAACTCATAATTTACACTGCTTGGGTGACCAAGAACAAGAGACTAGATAATCCAGGAACCCAGGGTAAAACTAAATACTATGGTTTTATTAAATACTTGTAACAGTAACTACTGACACTCTGATACACCCATAGATCACTGCCTTGTTCAGCCATCATCAGAGAAGCTTCCTCCTGCAGCAGATGGGAACAAATACAGAGACAACAGGCAGTCAATATGCAGCGTGAGACACCAGGCCCTCTAATCAATAGGATCCATGCACTTATGACTCACAGAGACTGGGGTAGCAGGCACAGGGCTTCCATGGGTCTGCACAGTTGGGTCCTAAAGCTGAAAGAAGTGGATACATGCCCCTATCCCCAACCCAACCACTGTTGCCAATTGATAACCACTTGCAAATGAAACTTTATTTTTCTCCAAGTTAATCATACAGAAACAAACTATCTCAAGGATGGAATGCAAGGATGGAGTGGTCAACACAAAATGAACTCAATGTATCTTTGGAGATTCCTTGTCTCAGAATGTCAAGTCTTTTTTTTAAATCCTATTTTTTGATGTTTATTTTATTTATGCATGTTTTCCCTCTTTTTACCTTACAGGTCCTTTGAATATATTTTTTGGCTTCCAGTACAATGTTTTTATGAGATTCCTGAGTGTGTGAATGAGTGGGTCTGTTTCAATAACTATTTCTTTACCTTTTCTTGAGTGCTTTTCTTTTTGCTTGATTTGCCCTATTCCTTTGTGTTATTTTTTGTTTTATCTTATTTTATTATCATCCCTTAGAAGCCCTTTGTGTTCTAATGAGGGACAGATAGAGAATGGATATAGACCGGAGGGGAGGAGGAGAGGAACTGGGAGAGGAAGTAGAGGAAGTGGAACTGTAATCAGGATCTTTTGTTTGAGCAGTAAAAAATCTACTTCAATAAAAGTAGACAAAGGAAAAGAAAAAAAAAGATATCCCCACATCTTTAACAATACCATTAAACAAGACCAAAGAGTGAATTCACAGTCCCAGACTTAACTGACTTGCTCCTTCTGAACTCCAGTCTCTCCCAAACCCAGAGCATTCCTCAAAGAGAAATGAATGCCCCTGGCTTAGGTGTGATGAGTTCTCTGGTACAGCCAGGAAGAACAGGTTTACACAAGTAGACTTATATGTATGTGGGGGCGAGGAGGGGTATTAACAAAAGGACAAGCCTAATATGAAGATTAATGAAAACTCCTAACCCAGTGGACAAAAGAGTGGTCTTTTTAAAAAATCATTCCATTCGTTTACATCTCAAATGATATCCCACTTCCTGGTTAGCCCTTCGAAAAACCCCCATCCCACATTCACTCTCTCCTCCCTCCCATTTGCCTCCATGAGGGTGCTCCCCCACTCACCCACCCTCTCCTGTCCCACCACTCCAGCATCAAACCTCCACAGGACTAAGGGCCTCCATTGCCGTCAGGCAAGGCCAACCTCTGCTACATGTGTATTTGGAGCCATGGATCCCTCCCTGTACACTCCTTGACCCAGTGCTTCCAGAGACTAGACCACAAACCAAAGAGGGCAGTCTTAATGGCCATATTTAGGTGGCAAGAAAATAAAATGGGAGCAGGTTGGGAATACGTGGCAAACTTTGGGGCATCTGTGTCTCACTTCACAAGTGACTACTCCTGAAGTGTGAAATCCTTAGGTGCTTGAAGCAAGTACAAAAGCTATAAGTCAGGAAGGAGTCTGCCTGAAATGAAAAATTTTTTTCCAGATCTGAACAATTTTAAAATAAAATAGTCTTTTTAATGACACAACTGTATTTTCTTACTCTATAATCAGGATTATTTTATTTCTCATTGGGATGCTTTGAATTAGAAAGTCTCTGATATGCTTAGGATATTTTAATGCTAATATATTATTTGAGTGTGTGTGGATATAGATGTATGTGAGGATGCATGTGACATGTGTGCATGTGTGCACATGGAGGTCAGAGTAACAAGTTAGTATCATTCCTCAAGAACCATCCATTTTCTTTTTTAAAGACAGGGTCTTTCACTGGCCTGAGGCTTGTAGAGTACACTGAACTAGAT
This sequence comes from Tokudaia tokunoshimensis, assembly GCA_036184795.1. Classification (NCBI taxonomy): domain Eukaryota; kingdom Metazoa; phylum Chordata; class Mammalia; order Rodentia; family Muridae; genus Tokudaia; species Tokudaia tokunoshimensis. The sequence goes on along the minus strand of BTHU01000022.1, from coordinate 65,340,267 downwards.
GAACAGTGAACCCCAGAGATCCATCTATCTCTGCCTCCCCACCAGTGAGATTACAAGTGGACCACAATTCCCCACTGAGTTCTAAGAATGAAACTTACATCTTTGTGCTTTCGAGGCAAGCACTTTACCAATGGAATTATCTCCTTACCCCCGTATCAACGTAATTTTGATGCAAAAATGTACATGTATTAGTGTGGTTAAGAATGACGAACATGGAGCAGCGCCACGGAGAGAGTGCAGAGTGCACTCTGCCATCTTTGCTCCAGTGGCCGGGAAGTTGGGACACCCAGGCTCTGAGACAGACAGGCATAATATCACTTGGGTCTCGGGTGGCTTGTGTGTGTGCGGCTCACAAGTGCTGGGCTGATCTGCAGTAACCAGCGCATCAGCTCTGCTGTGGGACTTCTGCTTGGCAGAGGGACCCCGCACTGGGCGGGAGCCTACCAGCTTCCCTTCCGCGACCTCTGTTCCGGTAGACTGCTCTGAAGAGACAGGTACCCAGGCTCTCCCCAATATAATATAACATCACTTGGGACACGGCCTGTTGGGGCTTCCGCCTGCGCCCAAGAACAGGACAGCGCTGTGGTCGTCTGGGTGCCAGATCTGCAGGCCATTGCCTCTGCAGGGTGAGCAGTGCCACGGAGAGAGTGCAGAGTGCACTCCGCCATCTTTGCTCCAGTGGCCGGGAAGTTGGCACTGCCAGGCTCTGAGACAGACAGGCATAATATCGATTGGGTCTCGGGCGGAGTGTGTACATGGCTCCCAAGAGCTGGGCAGATCTGCAGTAACCAGCGTGCTAGCACTGCTGTGGGACTTCTGCCTGGCAGAGGGACGCCCCCTCCTCCCCCCACTCTAGGAGAGATCACATACCCCTGCACAGGGCAGGAGCCTACCAGCCTCCCTTTGGCGACCTCTGCTCCAGGAATCCACTAGGCTGAGCCTTTGGATGTGCAAGGACTCCCCAATATAACATCACTTGGGGCAAGGCACATCAGGGCTCCAAAGTCACTCAGGGGCAGGGCAGGCCCCAGAAAACTGTACCAGGAGAATCCTGGTAAACCAGGTGGGGCAGAAATAGCTTTGCAGGCTCACAGGAGGTCCAACCAACAGCCAGTGACAGCAGGACCAACTAACATCAGAGGTAACCAGATGGCAAAAGGCAAACGTAGCAATGTTACTAACAGAAATCAAAGTAATATGGGACCATCCGAACCCAACTCTCCAACAGCAGCAAGTCCTGGATACCCCACCACACCCGAAAGACAAGATCTGGATTTAAAATCACTTCTCATGATGCTATTAGAGGATCACAAGAAGGACACAAATAAATCTAATAAAGAATTACAGGAGACCATGAATCAACGGTTAGAAGCCCTTACAAAGGAAACACAAAAATCACTTAGAGAAATGCAGGAGAACATGGATAAAAAGATGGAGGCACACAAGGAGACAACACAAAAATTGCTTAAGGAGATGAATCAACGGGTAGATGCACTCACAAAGGAATCACAAAAATTGCATAAAGAAATGCAGAAGAATATGGGTCAACAGATGGATGCCCATAAGGAGGCAACACAAAAATTGCTTAAAGAAATGAATCAACAGTTAGATGCCCTTACAAAGGAAACACGAGAACTGCTTAAAGAAAAGCAGGAGATGATGGATCAACAGATGGATTCCCATGAGGAGGAAACACAAAAATTGCTCAGAGAAATGCAGGAGAATGTGGGTCAACAGGCAGAAATCCTGAAAGAGGTAATGCAAAAATACCTTAAAGAAATACAGGAAAATACAAACAAACAAGTGAAGGATCTCAGCAAATCCATCCAGGAACTGAAAAAGGAAGTAGAAACAACTAAGAAATCACAAAGGGAGACAACTTTGGAGATAGAAAACCTTGGGAAGAAATCAGGAGTCATAGATGCAAACATCAACAACAGAATAGAAGAGATGGAAGAAAGAATCTCAGGTGCTGAAGATTCCATAGAAAGCATCGACTCAACAGTCAAAGAAAATGCAAAATGCAAAAAACATGTAACCCAAAACATCCAGGAAATCCAGGACACAATGAGAAGACCAAACCTAAGGATTATAGGTATAGATGAGAGTGAAGATTTGCAACTTAAAGGGCCAGTAAACATCTTCAACAAAATTATGGAGGAAAACTTCCCTAACCTAAAGAGAGAGAGATGCCGATGAACGTACAAGAAGCCTACAGAACTCCAAACAGACTGGACCAGAACAGAAATACCTCCCTTCACATAATAATCAAAACACCAAATGTTCTAAACAAAGAAAGAATACTAAAAGCAGTAAGAGTAACATACAAAGGAAGACCTATCCGAATCACATCAGACTTCTCACCAGAGACTATGAAAGCCAGAAGATCCTGGGCAGATCTCATGCAGACACTAAGAGAGCACAAATGCCAGCCTAGACTACTATATCCAGCAAAACTCTCAATCACCATAGATGGAGAGACCAAGATATTCCATGATAAAACCAAATTTTCACAATATTTTTCCACAAATCCAGCCCTGCAACAGATAATAGGTGGAAACCTCCAATACAGGGAGAGAAACAACACCCTGGAAAAAATGAGATAATAACCTTCTTGAATCAAACCCAAAAGTAGGTAACCACTCAAACATAAAGATAGCGTCAAGAATGGCAGATGGCAATAATCACTATGCCTTAATCTCTCTTAATATCAATGGTCTCAATTCCCCAATTAAAAGACATAGACTAGCAGACTGGATACATAAACAGGACCCAGCATTTTGCTGCATGCAGGAAACGCACCTCAGTGTCAAAGACAAACACTACCTCAGAGTAAAAGGCTACAATTTTACAAGCAAATGGCCCCAAGAAACGAGTCGGAGTAGCCATCCTAATATCAGATAAAATTGACTTTCAACCTAAAGTCATCAAAAAAGACACAGAAGGACACTACATACTGATCAAGGGAAAAATCCACCATCAAGAACTCTCAGTTCTGAATATCTATGCTCCAAATGCAAGGGCACCCTCATTCGTAAAAGAAACTTTACTAAAACTCAAAGCACATATCGCACCGCACACAATAATAGTGGGTGACTTCAACACCCCGCTGTCTGAAATGGGTCGTTCAGGAAAGCAGAAACTAAACAGGGACACAGTGAATCTAATTGAAGCCTTGGACCAAATGGAACTAACAGATATATATAGAACATTTCATCCTAGAGCTAAAGAATAGACCTTCTTCTTAGCTCCTCATGGTACCATCTCCAAAATTGACCATATAATTGGTCACAAATCAGACCTCAACAGATATAAGAAGATAGAACTAATTCCATGCCTCCTATCAGATCACTATGGAATAAGGGTGGTCTTCAATGGCAACAAAAACAAAAGAAAACCCACGTACACATGGAGGCTGAACAATGCTCTACTCAATGATAACTTGGTCAAGGTGGAAATAAAGATAGAAATCAAAGACTTTTTGAAAGTTAATGAAAATGAAGGCACAACATACCCTAATTTATGGGACACAATGAAAGCAGTGCTAAGAGGAAAATTCATAGCCCTGAGTGCCGCCAAAAAGAAACGGGAGACAGCATACACTAACAACTTAATGGCACACCTGAAAGCCCTGGAACAAAAAGAAGCAAATACACCAAAGAGGAGTAGAAGGCAGGAAATCATCAAACTCAGGGCTGAAATCAATCAAGTAGAAACAAATAAAACCATACAAAGAATCAACAAAACGAGGAGTTGGTTCTTTGAGAAAATCAACAAGATAGATAAGCCCTTAGCCAGACTAACCAGAGGGCACAGAGATAGTATCCAAATTAATAAAATCAGAAACGAAAAGGGAGAGATAACAACAGAAACTGAGGAAATTCAAAAAATCATCAGATCCTACTACAAAAACCTGTATTCAACACAACTAGAAAATCTTGAGGAAATGGACAATTTCCTTGACAGATACCAAGTACCAAAATTAAATCAGGATGAAATAGACCATCTAAACCGTCCTATAACTCCTGAAGAAATAGAAGTTGTCATTGGAAGTCTTCCAACCAAAAAAAGCACAGGTCCAGATGGTTTTAGTGCAGAATTCTATCAGACCTTCAAAGAAGACCTAAAACCAATACTCTTCAAACTGTTCCACAAAATAGAAACAGAAGGAACAGTACTCAACTCGTTCTATGAAGCCACAATTACACTAATACCAAAAGCACACAAAGATCCGACAAAGAAAGAGAATCTCAGGCCAATCTCTCTTATGAATATCGATGCAAAAATACTCAATAAAATTCTTGCCAACCGAATCCAAGAACACATCAAAACGATCATTCACCACGATCAAGTAGGCTTCATCCCAGGGATGCAGGGATGGTTCTATATAAGAAATCCATCAATGTAATCCACTACATACACAATCTCAAAGAAAAAAACCACATGGTCATCTCATTAGATGCTGAGAAAGCATTTGACAAAATTCAGCATCCTTTCATGCTAAAGGTCTTGGAAAGATCAGGAATTCAAGGCCCATATCTAAACATAGTAAAAGCAATTTACAGCAAACCGGTAGCCAGCATCAGTCTAAATGGAGAGAAACTTGAAGCAATCCCACTAAAATCAGGGACTAGACAAGGCTGCCCTCTCTCTCCATATCTTTTCAATATAGTACTTGAAGTTCTAGATAGAGCAATTAGACAACAAAAAGAGGTCAAAGGGATACAAATTGGAAAGGAAGAAGTCAAACTATCACTATTTGCAGACGATATGATAGTATACTTAAGCGACCCAAAGAACTCCACCAGAGAACTCCTACAGCTGATAAACGACTTCAGCAAAGTGGCCGGATATAAAATCAACTCAAGCAAGTCAGAAGCCTTCCTATACTCAAAGGATAAGCAGGCTGAGAAAGAAGTAAGAGAAATGATACCCTTTAGGATAGCCACAAACCATATAAAGTATCTTGGCATGACTCTAACCAAACAAGTGAAAGATCTGTATGACAAGAACTTCAAGTCTCTGAAGAAAGAAATTGAAGAAGACCTCAGAAGATGGAAAAATCTGCCATGCTCATGGATTGGCAGGATTAATATAGTAAAAATGAGCATCTTACCAAAAGTAATACAGAAATTCAATGCAATCCCCATCAAAATCCCAACTCAATTCTTCATAGAGTTAGAAAGAGAAATTCAAAAATTCATCTGGAATAACAGAAAACCCAGATAGCTAAAACTATTCTCAAGAGTAAAAGAACCTCTGGGGGAATCAATATCCTGGACCTCAAGCTGTACTACAGAGCAATAGTGTTAAAAACCGCATGGTATTGGTACAGTGACAGGCATGTAGATCAATGGAACAGAATTGAAGACCCAGAAATGAATCCACACTCCTATGGTCACTTGATCTTTGACAAAGGAGCTAAAACCACCGTGTGGAAAAAAGATAGCCTTTTCAACAAATGGTGCTGGCTTAGCTGGAGGTCAACATGCAGAAGAATGCAAATTGATCCATTCTTATCTCCTTGCACTAAGCTCAATTCTAAGTGGATCAAGGATCTCCACATAAAACCAGACACACTGAAACTAATAGAAGGGAAACTAGGGAAGAACCTTGAACATATGGGCACAGGGAAGAATTTCCTGAACAGAACTCCAATAGCTTATGCTCTAAGATCAAGAATAGACAAATGGGACCTCATTAAATTACAAAGTTTTTGCAAGGCAAAAGACACTGTCAAAAAGACAAAGCGGCAACCAACTAACTGGGAAATGATCTTTACCAACCTTACATCCAACAGAGGGCTAATATCCAATATATACAAAGAACTCAAGAAGTTAAACTCCAGAGAGGCAAGTTACCCTATTAAAAAATGGGGTACAGAGCTAAACAAAGAGTTCTCACCTGAAGAATATCTAATGGCTGAGAAGCACCTAAAGAGATGTTCATCATCTTTAGTCATTAGGGAAATGCAAATCAAAACAACCCTGAGATTCCATCTCACACCAGTCAGGATGGCTAAGATCAAAAACACAGGAGACAGCAGTTGTTGGAGAGGATGTGGAGAAAGAGGAACACTCCTCCACTGCTGGTGGAATTGCAAGCTGGTACAACCACTCTGGAAATCAGTCTGGCGGTTCCTCAGAAAACTGGGCATGACACTCCCGGAGGATCCGGCTATACCACTCCTGGGCATATACCCAGAGGCTTTACCTGCATGCAATAAGGACACATGCTCCACTATGTTCATAGCAGCCTTATTTATAATAGCCAGAAGCTGGAAAGAACCCAGATGTCCGTCAACGGAGGAATGGATTCAGAAGATGTGGTATATCTACACAATGGAATACTACTCTGCAATTAAAAACAATGAATTCACGAAATTCCTAGGCAAATGGTCAGAACTTGAAAATATCATCCTTAGTGAGGTAACCCAATCACAAAAGAACACACATGGTATGCAGTCACTGATAAGAGGATATTAACCCAGAATCTCAGAATACCCTAGACACAATTCGCATATCAATAGATTTCTAAGAAGATGGAAGGAGAGACCCTTGGTCCTGGAAAGACTGGATGTAGGGGAATGCCAGGACAGAGAAATGAGAGGGGGTTGAATGGAGAAAAGAGGGAGGGAAGGGGGCTTATGGGACTTTCGGGGAGGGAGGAAATGGGAAAGGGGAAATGATTTGGAATGTAAATTTAAAAAAATAAATAAATGATTATAAAAAAATAATAATAATCTAAGTGAACTTGGCACCATCTATATGACTGCAACCATCCCAGATCCCTACCCAGGCCCTTAAGATAACACATGTGGCCTATTTTTAGAACCCATCTTCATGGAAGAAGTGATATGTGCTTTGAGACGGACTTCAATGTAATTATGCCTCATGGTGCGCATAGGATTGTGTTACACTAGGAAACTTAATTCTGAGTTGTACTGTACTTAAATATGCCTAAACTAAACTGCCTGTGTCACACTCTCAAAGTTTGAGCCAACACCTGCTATTAAGTCGGGTTGAGCTGAACTTTCTTCTTGCTTCATACAAACTGATTCTTTGCAGTGTTTGCAGAGAAACAACGCCCTACTCCCTCACACACACATATTCACCAAACACCAACACCTTGTATTAGACTTCCAGACTCCAGAGCTATGAGAAATAAAATGTTCTTATAAGTTTCTTAGTCAATAGTATTCTATTACAGCAACATACATAGGGCTAAGATAACTGATACCCAGTTCAAAAGGTTGAAAATAAGTCTAAAATATTATTTTCCTTTGACTAATCATTTTAATGTATACTGAGCTTATTGTGTTATCTTGGGAAATTCTAATTTTATAAAATATTGTTTTGTCAGCAAATGACAAATCCAGTCTGTGCCATACCTAATAATACAAAACTGCTTCAGTTTGAAAAAAAAAAAAGAATGAAGAACATAAGAGAAACATACACTGTATGGTCATTAGGTAGTGGGTACTTTGAACACCTTCCTTATGTATATTTTATTTATTCGTCTCAAGAAACATGAAAGTTAGGTACTGGGTACTACATTTGAGTAAATGAGGAAAGTAAGACATCTCTAAAATCAGTCTCCTAGTTAAGCGTAGATCTTTGAAACCGCATACTATGATTCTGTGTGCTTAATCCTCATACAATTCCATTACCCTTAAACAGAACACTTTTTCACTATCCGTAGCATCAATGCCTCCTCTTTCGGATCATCTCTTATGAGTTTATGAGAAGTGACAGGGTTTTCTTTTTGATCAAACTCTGTTAAACCTTACCCTGAACTCTGCTCACCTAGCTCCTAGTATTGGATATGCCCTTAAGAGCCCAATCTACCAATAACCTTGCTCAGTGAGGTTATCTTGAACCCCTTACCCTTGCTGAGTATTCTCAGTATCCAATCAAACTCACTGTCTACTGCCCTACAGTTAGCTTTAACTGTCAACTTGACATATTCTAGAGTAACCTGAAAAGGGAGTCTCAGTTGAGATATTTCTTAGATGAATTTGGATTGTGAGAATATCTGTGGGAGGTTGTCTTGATTGTTAATTTCTGTCGGAAGGCCCAGCCCAGTGTGGGAAGCACCATCCCTAGGTAGTCCTGGGCTATACGAGAAGCTAAAGGTAAACCTGTGAGGTAGCAACAGACACTTCCCATGGTTTCTGGCTCATGTTCCTGCCTCGAATTCCTAAATTGACTCCCTTCAGTGATGGAAAATGGTCTGGCAATATAAGTCACATGAACTTTTCCTCCCCTCAATTCCTTTTGGTTAGTATTTTTATAACATCAGCAGAAAGGCAACCAGAGTATCTGATCACTTAGATCTGCCTTCAGCAGAATCCCACACTTGAGCCCTCCTTACTTTAAACATTTTCCCCCTAATCATTTCCCGTACATTGACACCCCATACATAAATGGCCCTTAGTTATAAATTCCTGCTTTTCCCTCTGCTCAGAGCTGAGCGCATGTTTGTCTACCATAAAGCTCCATGACAGTAACACCTATGGTGATAGGTATCTAAATAAAGTCTGCCTCACCAATATAACAAGTGTATGGATGACTTTATTTCTTAGAGCCATCTTTCACTGCTATACTGTTTCACTGTTATATCATTGTAGATAGCAATAGCAACACAAAGCATTCTCCTTCATAGGCATGCAAATTTCCAGTGGAGAGAAAACCTCTCCATACATACACACAGAGGAAAATTTAACTTGGTCTTCACACTCACCTCTCTTCTGAATTTATAAGGGTGTCTGTGGTGTAAACTCCTTTCAAACCATTATTACATTTCACACGTTTCCTCACTGATACATATCATAGAAGCCATACAGCGTTCACTCTCTCACACCTGCATGAGATGTGTTCTGACCTTCTAATAAAAATTATCTTTTAACACCCCACATACACATGCTGAAATCGTTTCTGAATGGAATAAGCAGAGTACCCTGATCAAGAAGATAAGCATTGGTGGCAAAAACAACATTAACTCCAATCTCTATTCTGTTCCACATTGCACTATTAACCTTAGGAAAGTTATTTAACCTTTCTCTATCTGGGGCTAATGCTATCACATGGAAGAGATGCAAAGTCCGTAGGAGGTAATGCATGGGAAAAACTCAGCCCAGTAATGGGAATGGGTAGCTAGCGCATGTAATGAATAACATTCAGTGCACACTCCACTGTTCATCATTGTGTTGGCCGACTCCTGATGCAGTGCATCTCCAACAGCCCATGCCCTTGGATCTCCTAGAAACTTTTATTAAAATGCAAATGTAGCTCTAGTAAAAGGGTTGGGCCCTAATGTGCTGGACTTCTAATTGAGTCCCAAGTGGTGCCATTCTGCTGGGTTGATGGGAGTGGTTTGAGTTATTAGGTCTTAAAAATCTCCAAGTCAAGTTCTTCTGCCCTCATAGCCTCTTTCTTAATAGCCCATGATGGTTAAAAACTAGTTGCTCAATGTGACAAGATTTATAAGTACTGTGGGAAAAATTTCTGAGCCTGACCATGTCTGCAAAGGATTATCTAGATACAGTTAATTGATGTGGGAAGACCTAGTCCAATGAGGGCTACCATTGCATGGACTGGGGTCCTGAATTAAATAAAAAGGAGGAAAGCTGAACACAGGACCTGCCAGTCTCCACTCCCTTACTTTGAGTGCAACAGAGGCGGCTATGTCACGTTCTCCACCACCACCACAAAACTCCTGAACTGTGACCCCAAACAGACCTTTCTCCCTTAAGTTGATATGGTCAGGTATCATCCCAGCAATCAGAAAGGTAGCTAATACACAGCCTGTGGTGAGACTTCACAGACCGAGATTCAGAGGATTCTTACAACTGAAGTGCAATGTTGGTAGAAAAAGCAATAAAATAATTTGAAAATCTCGAGAACAAAATGAGCTAAATCGCATGTCACTAAGTGGGGATTCTTTTTTCCATATGAAAAGGCACAACAAAGGAAATAGTGTCTGAGGAGTCTTGTGCGCTGAGAACACTTAACGTAATTGCTTTTCTGACTCAGCTGCAAGGCTCAGTCTCTCAGCAGCTCTGCCACAGAGAACACAGGGTAACTTGCATCAAAGCAGAGCCTCCAGCCAGCTTTGCATGAAATCTGGCCTGTGAATGCAATCCTTGAATGTCCATTATGCAAAGCCTTGATGACAGCTAAAGGATGCGGGTCACCTCTGAGAAGTCATCAGGGGATGCAGGCACACGAGATGTCTTTAGATGTCAGGTATATCCACTCTGCAGCATCTGTCTTGTCTCTCCAATGACAATCAGCATGTTCTTCCCAACCAAATGACTGCATTTCTGTGCTAGCAATAGTTTTTCACTCAGTCTTGGAGAATCAACCTTTGAGACAAGAACATTAAGGAGAAAACACCTTGGACATGCCCCCCCCCCACACCACCATCACATCCCCCCCTCATTTTTTTTAACTCAGAATGGTCTCAAACCTGCTATTTAGCCCAGGCTAGCTTCAGACTTGAATGGTCCTCCTTCAGCCTCTTAGGTGTGGATGGTTCTCCTTCAGCCTCTTGGGGGCTAGGATTGCAAATGTGCACTCCTATAATACCGACTCTGGGTTACTATTGCAAGTTTCTGTGAGTGGAGTGGTTTATTCTGGGATCATTATAAGAAAAGGTGGAGCCATTGTTAGCAGATGGGAAGCTGAGAGCCAATCTGATGGTGCTGCCTGATGAAGGTAGAGACTTCAGAGAAGTCATATGTCACAGAAACTTCAATGCTACAACACATGTGTGAGAATCTTCTCATGGATCTTTGTATTTGTTTTCAGAAACCAATATTTTATAAGATGATGACAGAATCCCAAAAGTTTTTGAAGAAGGAATTCCATTTAGGAATCCCATCTTTCTCAGTTTGCCTAGGATCATGGAAGAGAGTGCTGCCCTTTGTCAGTAGGTCACCCTAGACTGTTCCTTTGTCTCCCTCTTGTGTGACTGATCACCTTCATAACTCCCTAATAAATTTAATTTAAACCAATGAGTGAATAAATATCCAAACAGATGGAAAGTCTCAAGATCGTAATTCATGTAGGAAAAAGGAAATTCCAAAACCAGTCACAGTAAAAAATTGAACATTCTAGAAAAAAGAAAAAGAGTTTGTAGAACAAGGGTCTTCTGATAAACCCCTTGCTAACTGTAAGAATTAGTTAATCTGATGGACTCGATCTCTCAGCTCTATTTCATTGAGTTTTTGTGACATTTAAAATGAAGTTATTTAAATTTTCTCATTAATATTTAATGAAAGTCTAAGGGAAGTGTGTAGCTGAATTTACTGTGCTTAGGTATACTGTAATTAAGAAAGGTTAGGAGAGTGTCCCAAGAGACCTATTATTCACAGCCTGAGGCAATATAATTACAGATGGAGTCCAACCAGGAAACAGCACAAAGACATAATCTTTGAGAAGCTAGATTAGAAGTGACTCAGATGTAGTATTAGGTTCTGAGAAGTGCAGTCAATCAAGTGTCATCTCAGGCAACTCAGGAGCAATAACCCTCCTTGACGAATCTGAACAACACTCAAACGTATTTATTTCTTACCTTCTCATTTGCCTGCTTATTCACCATTTCACAGTCAATACAGTGTCCTGGTGTGACTTCCCTTACAAGCTGGGATACCCTGACTCTAGATAAAGTAGAATTGTTTTGTCTTGTTATGGTTTTATATGGATGTGGGCGTTTTTTTTCCTTTCACCCTTGCCCTCTCCCCTTGTAAGTTGGCAGAGCCCAGAAGCTGTCTTCATTGGTCATCAAGACATCTTTCTGAGCCTTCTAAGGTTGACTTCTAAAGCACCTGCTACCAGGAGGACCCCTATTCAACTGCTTGCTACTCCTGTTTTCTACTGGTCTACAAAAGGCAACGAGAATCATGCTCAGCAGTGAGTTCTAATGAGAGTTAATGTCTCTATCCTCAAGATAAAGAAATTTCCATTTCAAAAGACACTTTTAAGATTTTTTTCTTCTAGTCCCAGCCCTGATGCTTTTAAGCAGAATCCAAAAGGAGCCCCCAGCTGATCTGTACAGAGTCATACCATCCTTTGGGCATCCGTCTCCTGTACCCCATTAAGTCTGTCCCAGAGCCTACCTGAGTCTCTACTTAGAACCTTTAGCCTTTCTCAGCTTTCAGTAATGAAGGTTTGTTGTTGTTATTGTTATTGTTGTTTTGTTTTATTTTAATTTGGAGACCATTTCTTTGTGCAGCCTAGACTAGCCTAGAACTCATGCTCCTCCTGCTTCAACCTTCTGTGCACTGAGATCCCAGGTGTGTACCACCATGCTCAGATGAAGTCCTTTCGGTGAGTTTTAGCTGTACTGTGACTGCCCTCACACCACCCACAGTTCTGTTCCTATTTTTCTGGATGGCACTGCTTCTTGTGCTCCTGCATGCATCATACCCTTACGCTGTCTCATTCCATCACGTCTCCTGACCAGCTGTCCAGGCCAGCCCTAATCCCTTGCCTAATACTCAAAGAAATGAATCAATACAGTGAGAAGCCCTAAAGTGGATGTTCTAATTAGGAAGATGATCCTAAACTTGGGGGCAAAGCATAGCTCCCCGAGCCTCACAAGTTCTACCCCAGGTATCTGGCCAAAGGTAGAGGAGATGCTGTTAACACATCATGAGGTCATGTGCTGGGGCTGGCTTAAGCCAGTTTGATTCTCTGAAGGTTAATGTTTTCCTGAGCCTGGGGAACATATCACTGCTATATCAGAATGATTGCATCATTGTGAGCAATTTGAACCAAACTTTTTTATCTCCTGACATATAAGGTTCTTGAATAATTTTACATAAATGGATCAAAGTAAATGTACATAAAAGAGAATTAAGGAGAATTTGAAATAAATAATGACAAATGCTAGCATTTTATCTAAAATAATCACCCCCACCCCAACTGTCAAAGACAGACCACATTTTTTTTTAATTCAGGTAATAAAATACTCAGGATAATATTTGTTATTATTACAGTTCTGGATTTTTCCTTCTGCATTGAATGCTTCCACCTTCTTCAACTGCCTACTGTACTTTTGGGTCTTAATTCTGTTTCTTTTCCAGTAATAATATATATTTGTTCTACTTCTTAAGCCTATTTATTAGATACAATTGAAGGTAACTTAGAATTTACCAGTTTTATCACATCCTCCTCCTGCTAGAGAAATAGTTGATACACTGCCCATATATTGTTTCATAGTTCTTGTAACTTTCCTCACAGTTCCTGAAATTGAGATGCTGGATCTTTGATGAACCTTCCATCTAATCACTTCTGACATCTAGAAGACATCAAATGTATTCCTTATATAGTGTCCCACTGTGAAATGTCTCACTTAGAAGTCACTGATCAGGGCAGTTGACTAAACAATGGCCTATAGCTAACATAGTAGTAGAATCAACAGTTGTTTAAAAACTGGGGTAGAAGAAGGGCATAGAATAGTGTATTAGACTAGTGTAGGCAGGTCAAGTAACCAGGTAGCCAAGGCTGGCTGTGACAGCAAGCCTTCTATAGCAACCATCAAGTACTAGGGTCACAGGTGTGAGGAGCCATGCCTGCCAAGAATAAACAATTTAACAATTTCTGACACACTTATTCTACTTGTTATAAATCCATCTAAAGTGCCATGGTTTACATGTTACGTCTTTGTCTTCATGGTAACTATAGTGGAACATAAGAGAATCAAGCCATATCTACCAAAGTACCTATTTATTTTTTTTTATTTTAACCATCCAGTGGAAAAAAAAGATAGCCTTTTCAACAAATGGTGCTGGTTCACCTGGAGGTAAAATGCAGAAGAATGCAAATTGATCCATTCTTATCTCCTTGCACTAAGCTCAATTCCAAGTGGATCAAGGACCTCCACATAAAACCAGACACACTGAAACTAATAGAAAGGAAACTAGGGAAGTACCTTGAACATATGGGCACAGGGGAGAATTTCCTGAACATAACTCCAATAGCTTATGCTCTAAGATCAAGAATTGACAAATGGGACCTCATAAAATTACAAAGTTTCTGTAAGGCAAAGAACACTGTCAAAAGGACAAAGTGGCAACCAACAAACTGGGAAATGATCTTTACCAACCCTACATCCAACAGAGGGCTAATATCCAATATATACAAAGAACTCAAGAAGTTAGACTCCAGAGCGCCAAGTAACCCTATTAAAAAATGGGGTACAAAGTACCTATTTCACCACACTGGTAACTCACCTTGATAATTTCCGAGTATTTTCATTTGGTTTTTGAAAGAGCCCTATCTGGAGACTATTTTTTGCCACCCTCACAGTCACCTGACTTACAGCCAGGTTTGCCCTGCCCCACAGTTACCTGGCAACAACCAAGTAGCCCAGCCCACTATAAAAGGGGATGCATGTCCACTCCTTGCTCTCTCTTGCCCATGCTCTCTTGTCCTCTTTTCTTCTCCCACTCTCTTGCCCCCTTGCTCCCCCTCTCTCCCCATTCTCTTTCCATGTGGTCATGGCCGGTTTTCACCTCTCTCTCTCTTCTTTCTTTCTTTACCTTTTAATCTCTTGTCTTTCCCCCTACTTTTCTATAATAAAGCTTTAAAATCATGGACTGTCTCCTCTTATCTAAACCCGCCATGTTGGAGCAATGGAACAGGTCTCTCAGCACTTCCAGCCGCCAAACTGGACCAAGGACTCACACCTCCGCCATCTCCCCGGCCGGATCTCCCTCAACAGGTACACGGGCCGGCATCAGAATGGGCCCACACAGAAGAACACCCCTTTCCTGAAAATTCTCCTGCGAGATTCATGAAAATATGATCAATATGATCTCCCAGTTTCCCCATCCACCAACTGACCTCCTCCTCCTCCTTCTGCCGCTGCTGCCGCTGCTGCCGCCGCTGCTCTTCCCAACCCCTGCTTTACTTCCTAAACCTGTAAATCTTGGAAGGTCCTAGAACTTACTCCCCAATCCCCTTCTCTTCCGCAGTCATGCCTGGTGCTAAAGGAATCCATCTCTTATTCTCTGCCTTGAACACTCTCCCTAACAATAACACCTTAATTTATCTGTGCAGCTCTGACCCTTCTGCTGTGCTCCTTGAACTCCAGATCCATCTGGATAGTCACCAGCCTCACTGACATTTCCACTTAGTGTCCAGCAGATTTGTCAAATGTAGCACTGATCCAAGACCAACCTCTTGACTCCCTTCTCCCCTTTCTAGCTGTTCATGTTTCCATGATGACAATGGACATCTTAAGCCAAAAAAAATTATTATCCTTTATCCTTCTACTTCTTCCGTGCATCCAGGTTCAGGGATAGTCTGTCTCCTGTATGCCCATATTACTTTGTCTTTTCTTCTGTATTATCAGGCCTTGTCTAGACAGTCTTCTAACTAGTCTTTCAGCTTTGATGGCCCCAGTAGCTGTCCAGTCTCTCTGCAATGTCCATAGTTATCTTTAAAACTTGCTCTGAATTTTTACTGAAAGAAAACACAAAATCCTCAAGACTTGCATCCCATCACATTTCTAGACTTAAGAACTGCTTTTACTGTGTTCCCCTTTTTTCCTTTGTGCCCTATTCTCCCTACATTCCACACACCTGAGCTTCAGGACTGGTGCATTCATTTTGCTCTTCCACCTTGAACAGTCTTTGTCATCCTATAGGTCTCATCCCAGATCATCAGTCCCTTCAAGCAACTTTTCTTCCCTCTTGTCTAAGGCTGATCTGTGCATACACCTGAGCATTTTCCTTCTGCTTGTTACATTAATCACTATTCTAGAAGTGAGCAAAGCTTTGCCTACCATTCTCCTGGCTACTACTCCAGCATCAAACTCAGCCCTGGCATAGGATGCTCTTTGAAATGATGGAATAGTTTCAGGCTCTTTCCCTCCATCAGACTGCCAAAGAAAGCCCATAACTGTCCTCCCCCAAATCCCCATTGGTCTACCCACCCCAGTTTATCTCCCAAGGAAAGCTGGCTCAGCAAAAGTACTCCTGGGCTCTTCATATATCAGAGGTAAAGAGTTGAAAGAATTAATAGAAGAAGATGAGTCCTGAAAGGCTCAGGAGGGGACAGAATTGGAAATACTGTTCATCAGTGGAAAGTAATAAACAGGCAGGGAGAGGTAGAAGGATGTGGAGGAGGAAGAGAGTAGTGGAAAGAGAAGTATCCAGGTGGAAACAATTGAATCATTGTTATATAGACACTGTAGCTATACATTGACTTCTGGGTGAGGAAAATTAAAAAGGAAATTGGACTTAAAAGAAAAGCAGCATCACTGAAGATTATGAGTTGAATTACTTTTTATGTATTTGAGTTTTTAAAAATGATAGTATTCCTATTTATGTGGTTGGTTTTCATGCAGAGTTCTGCTTCCTAGAGGTGAAATGTGTGGGCCAAAATGAACAGACTGCATTTCTGAGAGGCAATTTGACCAGCTATCCTGTAAGTAGGGAAGACAGGAGTCACAGAACAGACTGTTACTTCAAGGGCCTCATATCATTCTTTCCCTGTTTACCCCCCCCAAAAAAAACAGAGATAAGAACTCGGATATGTGGCCTCTTATTGTTACTAGTTTCCTTTCTGCTTTTCCACAATAGTTCAAGATCATTGATTTCTGGTTTTCAAATGTTTTCTTTAAAATCTTTATTGCCCCACTAGATATCAGCATAACATTTGTATCCTTTTAGTTAGATGTTTCATTTGGGTTTGGATTTGGGCTCTGGGTTTTTGGTTTTTATTTTAACTATGATCTCATGGCCTTGAACATTCTGTGTAGCTGAGAATGTCCTTTTCATCCCCCTCCTTCTCTCTCCTGAATACCAGAACCAAAGGCATTCATCGCCATGCACAGGGATCAAACTCACAGCTTTGTGCATGTTTGGTAGATACCCTACAAATGGAGCCAAACATTTAGTTTCCTATATCCTCTCCTCTGTGATTCCTGCCAGCTCACCAGCAGTGAGTATCCGCCATCACTGGTAAAGAGCAGTTAGTACCTGGCACCTGATCTGTCTCCATCTGAAGGACTGAAATGACTTACAATGCAGGAAACCTAACTTCTCCTTCACTATCTTGGATTTCTATTCTATCTCTCCTTTACCTAAATTGTTCTAAGTTAAAATACACATCCGTCGCCAGGCAGTGGTGGCACATGCCTTTAATCCCAGCACTTGGGAGGCAGAGACAGGTGGATTTCTGAGTTCGAGGTCAGCCTGGTCTACAGAGTGAGTTCCAGGACAGCCAGGGCTACACAGAGAAACCCTGTCTCAAAAAAACAAAATAAAACAAAACAAAACAAAAAATATACATCTGTCTATTTGCATTTACTTTTGTGTTACTGGAAATTCGTTTTGAGGAAGATTTTTGTTGTCTGTTTCTTCCTGAAAGTCTTAGATATACATGTTTTCCAAACAAGAATGAAGTACCAAGATGATAAATGTGGTGGCTATCCTGGTTGTCAACTTGACTACATCTGGAATGAACTACAATCCAGAAATGGAGGGTACACTTGTCTTCTAGATCTTGAGGCTGGAAGACACAGGCTCTTGACTTGGATCTTGACATGGAGATATTGAGGCATAGTGAGCGACCATGAAAAGCTTAGGCTGGAGCAAGGTAGCACACACCTTTAATTGAAGGAGACTGAGGCAAAGAGATCTCTGAGTTCAAGGTCAGCCCAGGACAAAGCAAGTTCCAGATACAGGATTGGTGGTACACACCTTTAATCTGGGCCACACCTTCTTCTGGAGGCATACATAAGAACATTAGAAGAAGGAAGATTCATTCTTCCACTGTTTGCACTTACTTGCCAGAACATCTGTTGGAACCTACATCTACAGAAGACCAGCTTAAACAACTAGCCTGGAGGGACTAAGCAACTATGAGATCTTTGGACTTGCCATTCACAGCTGCCCATTGTTGGGTTAGTCATTACAATAATTCTCCTAAACACATAGAGACATTTCATAAGTTCTGTGACTCTAGAGAACCCTGACTAATACAGTAACCTACAGGTTAATTTCTTAAAATTATAAACCTAGAAGATTAAAGATTATGAAAAGTATTATAAAAAAAGCATGCTTTTCTACTCTGATGAAAGATTTGTGGACACCTGTATTTCTTGTTATCATCTCCAGATATCTGGATGCCCACAAATACATCATGGAGCCAACTGAGATGCCACACAGGGACAATCTCAGAATGTTGTGTGCCAGTCACACCTCTCCTTTATTCTTCTAACTGCTGGGTTTTCTGTCTGACAATAGCCCACACTGGCTTTATCTCCATAGGCCATAGAAAAAATAGAGGTTCCCTCCAAGGTCTCCCACCTTGGAAGGCAGCCACAGTCATCATGTGATTACTACTGGGCTTCTCCCCCCAACTTGGCACAACACAAAAGTGCTTTTCCAGCTTGCAAAATCCTAGTGAAACAAATGATATGCCTTTGCAGAGTGTACTCTGTCCCCCCACCCCCAACCCCGCCCCTTTTCCTTCTCCTGGCATTTTAAATTCTACCAAAAGGCTGTACCTAAAATACTACCACTATTACTAGTACTACTACTACTAAGATTTCAACTACTAAGTAATCTTTTAGAATTAAATCACTCGAAACATTTGGTGGCCATGGGATAACATGTCACAGAACTTATGGAATCTCTCTGCATATTAAGGGAGCTTATTGTAATTACTAACCCAACAATGGGCAGCTGTGAACCAGAAGTCCAAGAATCTAGTAGTTGGTTAGTCCCTCCAGGTTAGTTGTATAAACTGGTCTTCTGTAGATGTAGGTTCCAACAGATGTTCTGGCAAGTAAGTGCAAACAGTTTAGGGTTAAGAATGATCTTCTGCTGCCCCTTCTTCTGCCACCTGACCTTTCTGCTGGGACAGACTCTTGCCAGGTCTGCCACAGTGAAGACACCATCTCCTGATACTTCCTTAGAGAACCAGCCACACTCAGAGCATTTGGAGTGCAGAGAGGCCTGGGAGCACAGGTGTGGCTACATACCTGTGTGCACAGAGAGAACCAGAATCCCAGGAATACAGATACACAGACTGATAGGCCACAGTCAGAGACAGTAGGACCAGCTAACACCTGAGATAACCAGATGGCAAAAGGCAAACACAAGAACATTATCAACAGAAACCAAGGCAACATGGCATCATCCAAACATAGTTCTCCCATAACAGCAAATCATGGATACCCCAACAAACTGGAAAAGCAAGAGCTGGATTTAAAAATCACATCTTATGATGCTGATAGAGGGCTTCAAGAAAGACATAAATAACTCCCTTAAAGAAATAGGGGGGAGAACATGGGTCAACAGGTAGAAGCCCTTAAAGAGAAAACACAAAAATCCCTTAAAGAATTTCAGGAGAACACAAACAAACAAGTGAAGGAACTGAACAAAACCATCCAAGATCTAAAAATGGAAGTAGAAACAACAAAGAAATCAGAAAGTGAGACAACTCTGGAGATAGAAAACCTTGGAAAGAAATCAGGAGTCATAGATGCAAGCATCACCAACAGAATACAAGACATAGAAGAAAGAATCTCAGGTGCTGAAGATACCATAGAAAACATTGACTCAACAATCAAAGAAAATGCAAAATGCAAAATGCAAAAAGCTCCTGAGCCAAAACATCCAGGAAATACAGGACACAATGAGAAGACCAAATCTAAGGATTATAGGTATAGAGGAGAGCAAAGATTTACAACTTAAAGGGCAAGTAAATATCTTCAACAAAATTATAGAGGAAAACTTCCCTATCCTAAAGAAAGAGATGCCCATGAACATACTAGAAACCTATGGAACTCTAAACAGACTGGACCAGAACAGAAATTCCTCCTATCACACGATAATCAAAACACCAAATGCACTAAACAAAAAAGAATATTAAAAGCAGTAAGGGAAAAAGATCAAGTAACATATTAAGACAGACCTATCAGAACTACACCAGACTTCTCACCAGAGACTATAAAAGCTAGAAGATCCTGGGCAGATGTCATATAGATGCTAAGAGAACATAAATGTCAGCCCAGGCTATTATACTCAGCAAAAATCTCAATTACCATAGAGAAAACAAGATATTCCATGACAAAACCAAATTTACACAATATCTTTCCACAAACCAAGCTCTACAAAGAATAATGGGTGGAAAATACAAACACAAGGCTGGAAACTACACCCAAGAAAAAGCAATAAAGTAATCTTCTTTCAAAAACCCAAAAGAAGATACTCACACAAATAGAATTCTACCTTTAACAACAAAAATAACAAGAAGTAACAATCACTTTTCCTTAATATCTCTTAACATCAATGGTCTCAACTCCCCAATAAAAAGACATAGACTAACAGACTAGATATGCAACAGGACCCAATATTTTGCTTCATACAAGAAACCCATCTCAGTGACAAAGACACAGAGTCAAAGGTTGGAAAACTAATTTCCAAGCAAATGGTCCCAGGAAACAAGCTGGACTGGTCATTCTTATCTTGGATAAAATCAACTGTCAACAAAAAGTTGTCAAAAAAGATAAGGTGGGACACTTCATACTGGTCAAACAAAAAAATCCAGCAACATGAACTCTCAATTCTGAAGATCTATGTTGCAAATGCAAGGGTATACACATTCATAAAAGAAATTTTATTAAAGCTCAAAACACACATTGCACCCCACACAATAATAGTGAGAGACTTCAACACTCCACTCTCAGCAATGGACAAATCATGGAAACACAAACTAAATAGAGACACAGAGAAACTAACAGAAGTTATGGACCAAGTGGATCTAACAGATATTTATACAACATTCAATCCTAAAGCAAAAGAATATACCTTCTTCTCAGCACCTCATGGTACCTTCTCCAAAACTGATCATATAATTGGTCACAAAAGAGACCTCAACAGATACAGGAATATTGAAATGATTCCATATACCCTATCAGATCACCACAGCCTAAGGCTGGTCTTAAGTTCAAATAAAAACAATGGAAAACACACATACACATGAACATTGAACAATGCTTTACTCAATGATAGCTTGGTCAAGGAAGAAATAAAGAAAGAAATTAAAGACTTTTTAAAATTTAAAGAAAGGGAGGACGCATCATACTAAAACTTATGGGACACAAGGAAAGCAGTGCTAAGAGGAAAACTCATAGCGCTAAGTGCCTCCAAAAAGAAAATGGAGAGAGCTTACACTAGCAGCTTGGCAACACACCTGAAAGCTCTAGAACAAAAAGAAGCAAATACACCCAAGAGGAGTAGACGGCAGGAAATAAACTCAGGGCCGAAATCAACCAAATAGAAACAAAAAGAACTATACAAACAACAAAACCAGGATCTGGATCTTTGAGAAAATCAACAAGATAGATAAACCCTTAGCCAGACCAACCAAAGGGCACAGAGGCACTACCCAAATAAAGAAAATCAGAAATGAAGAGGGAGACATAACAACAGAAACTGTGGAAATTCAAAAGATCATCAGATCCTACTACAAGAGCTTATACTCAGTAAAATTTGAAAATCTGAATGAAATGGACAATTTTCTAGATACATACCAGGTGTCAACATTAAAAAAGGATCAAATAAACCATCTAAATAATCCCATAAGTCCTGAGGAAATGGAAGCAGTTGTTAATAGTCTCCCATCAAAAAAAAAAAAAAAAAGCCCAAGACCACACGGGTTTAGTGGGGAGTTCTATGAGATCTTCAAAGAAGAGCTAATACTGATACTCTTCAAACTATTCCACAGAATAAAAACACAAGAAACACTACACAATTTATTCTATGAAGCCACAATTATACTTATACCTAAACCAAACAAAGACCAAACAAGGAAAGAGAACTCCAGACCAATTTCCCTTATGAACATTGATGCAACACTACTCAACAAAATTCTGGCCAGCCGAATACAAGAAAGCATCAAAATGATCATTCACCACAATCAAGTAGGCTTCATCCCAAGGATGCAGGGATGGTTCAATATACGGAAATCCATAAATGTAATCCACTACATAAACAAACTCAAAGAAAAAAAACCACATAGTCTTTTCATTAGATGCTGGAAAAGCCTTTGACAAAATTCATCATCCCTCCGTGATAAAAGTCTTGGAGAGATCAGGAATTCAAGGCTCATACCTAAACATAGTGAAAGAAATATGCAGCAAACCTGTAGCCAACATCAAACTTAATGGAGAGAAACTTGAAGCAATCCCACTAAATTTGGGGACCAGACAAGGCTGCCCACTCTCTCCCTTTTTATTCAATATAGTACTTGAAGTTCTAGCCAGAGCAATTAGAAAACAAAAGGAGGTCAAAGGTATACAAATTGGAAAGGAAGAAGTCAAAATATCACTATTTGCAGATGATATGATGGTATATTTAAGCAACTCCAAAAATTCCACCAGAGAATGCCTAACGCTGAAAAGCAACTTCAGAAAGTGTCTGAATATAAAATTAAATCAAACAAATCAGTAGCCTTCCTCTACTCAAAGGATAAACAAACTGAGAAAGAAATTAGGGAAATGACACCCTTCACAATAGTCACAAGTAATATTATATACCTTGGTGTGACTCTAGCTAAGCAAGTGAAAGATCGGTATGACAAGAATTTCAAGCCTCTGAAGAAAGAAATTGTAGAAGATCTCAGAAGATGGAAAGATCTACCATGCTCATGGATTGGAAGAATTAATATAGTAAAAATGGCCATCTTGCTGAAAGCAATCTACACATTCAATGCAATCCCCATCAAAATTCCAAATCAGTTCTTCATAGAACTAGAAAGAGCAATCTACAAATTCATTTGGAAAAAAAAACCCAGGATAGAGAAAAATATTCTCCATGACAGAAGATCTCCTGGTGGAATCACCATCCTTGACCTCACACTCTACTACAGAGCAATAGTCATAAAAGCTGTATGGTATTGGTACAGAGATAGGAAGGAAGATCAATGGAATAGAATTGAAGACCCAGAAAAGAACCCACACACACTTTATATTTGACAAAAGGAGCTAAAAAACATCCAGTGGGGAAAAGACAGCATTTTTAACAAATGGTGTGGATCAACTGGAGGTCAACATATAAAAAATGCAAATCCACCCATTCTTATCTCCTTGGATAAAACTCAAGTCCAAGTGGATCAAGGACATTCACATAAAAGCAGATACACTGAAGCTTATACAGGAGAAAGTGAGGAAGAGCCTTGAACACATGGGCACAGGGGAAAATTTCCTAAATAGAACACCAATGGCTTATGCTCTAAGAACAAAAATAGACAAATGGAACCTCATAAAACTGCAAAGCTTCTGTAAGACAAAGGACACTCTCAACAGGACAAAACGGCAACCAACAGAGTGGGAAAAGATCTTTACCAACCCTACATCCAATAGAGGGCTAATATCCAATGTATACAAATAACTCAAGAAGTTAGATTCCAGAGAGTCAAATAAGCCTATTTAAAAATGTGGTACAGAGCTATACAGAAAATTCTCAACTGAGGAAACTCGAATGGTTCTGAAGCACCCAAAGAAATGTTCAGTATCCTTAGTTATCAGGGAAATGCAAAACAACCCTGAGATTCCACCTCACACCAGTCAGAATGGCTAAGTTGAAAAACTCAGGGAACAGCAGATGCTGGAGAGGATATGGAAAAAGAGAAACACTCCTCCATTGCTGGTTGGATTGCAAGCTAGTAAAACCGCTCTGGAAATCAGTATGGTGGTTCCTCAGAAAATTAGACATAGTACTACCTAAAGACCCAGCTACACCACTCCTGGGCATATACCCAGAAGATGCTTCAACATGCAATAAGGACACATGTTCCACTATGTTCATAGCAGCCTTATTTATAATAGCCAGAAGCTGGAAAGAACCCAGATGTCCTTCAACAGAGGAATAGATACAGAAAATGTGGTATATTTATACAATGGAGTACTATTTAGCTATTAAAAACAATGAATTCATGAAATTCTTAGACAAGTGTATGGAACTAGAAAGTGTAGTTCTGAGTGAGGTAACCCAATAACAAAAGAACACACATGGTATGCAGCCACTGATAAGTGGATATTAGCCCAAAAGTTCAAAATAAACAAGTTACAATTCACAGACCACAGGAAGCTCAAGAAGAAGGAAGATCAAAGTGGCGGTGCTTTGGTTTTTCTGAGAAAGGGAACAAAATACTCACAGGAGCAATTATGGAGACAAAGTGTGGAGCAGAGACTGAAGGAAAGGCCACCCAGAGACTGTCCTACCTGGGGATTCATCCTATAAACAGTCACCAAACCCTGACACTATTTTGGATGACAAGAAGTGCATGCCGAAAGGAGCCTCTCATGGTTGTTTCTGGAAGGGCCCTGCCAGAGCCTTATAGATACAGAGTCAGATGTTAACATCCAACCATTGGACTGAGTGCTGGGTCCCCAATGGAGGAGTTGGAGGGAGGACTGGAGGAGTTGAAGGGATTTGCAGCCCCATGGGAAGAATGACAGTGTTGGCCAACCAGATGCCCCAGGACTCCCAAGGACTAAGCCATCAACTAAGGGTTACACATGGGTCCAGTCAAAAGTGTGGCAGAGGAATGCCTTGTAGGGCATCAGTGGAAAGAGAGATCCTTTGTCCTATGAAGGCTTGATAGATGCCCCAGCGTGGGGAAATCGAGGGGGAAGGTAGGTGGAAGTGGTTTGGGTGGAGGGGTATATTCTTGGAGGCAGGAGTTGGCAGGATGGGTTGAGGGTTTTCTGGGAAGGGGGGAAATCAGAGAAAGGTATAACATTTGAAATGCAAATGATGAATATATTTAATAAAAATGTGAAAAAAAAGAATGAATCTTCCTCCTAATGTTCTTATGTAAGCCTCTAGCAGAAGGTATGGCCCAGATTAAAGGTATGTACCCAGCTCTTTCTCATTCCACAAACCATGCCTATGTCTGCAAGGTTTAACAGGAATGTTTGTATTAAGAGTTACAAAAAGTACAAGGAAATCAAGTCAATGTCAAATTCTGGCCATGGTGGAAAGGTAGAAATACCAGCCCTGGACAGTGAGAACAGCAGGCCAGCTCCAGTCTTCCAGCCTCACTCTTCTGTGAACTTCTCTCCCCCTCTATAAAAGCCCCTCTGCATGTTTCAGTTACTAAAATGGTGCTGATGAAAGAGGCCCTCTTCTGTCTTCTCGGGATGCTGGTCTTAGAATAAAGCTGATTATCTCCCCACCCACTCTCATCTCCTAAGAACTTACTGGCTCTGAAGGAGCCCAGGGATACTTCTACAAGTGAAACTATTACAATTGACAGTTCATCATCTCCCAGTTCCAAGCTCTGCTTCTTTCATGGGTACCGTTCCTAAAGATACTTTCTAATCAACTTCCTACCCAAACCCCATTCCAGAGTCTGTTTCTGAGGAAGCCTAACTCACAGCACACCCTGACTGACACACTTCAGTACACTAAAGTGTACTGAAGGCACTTTACTGACTTGACATACCAAATCTTGCTTATAAGTTGTTCAGTTAGCTAGCCCAGAATAAGCAGGATCTAAGAAAAAGTCTTAATTTTATTGCCTTTTAGGATAAACATACATCCCTCCAAGTACAATGGAAGCAAACAGAAATGCAAAGGCTCTATGACGATGTGTTTTATATAGTCCTTTTCAGAAATGTTTTAGGATATAATATGATATTTTATAATTTTTATTCAGTTGATAATTTACTTACAAAGTAGTATACCTAATAGTGATACTAAGTCCCTTCTAGTTCTAAAGAAAATAACTAAAACATTTAAGACAATAGAAATAATATTAATTTATATAGCAAAAGAAAAATATTGAGGCTAGTGAGATGGTTCAGTGGTTAAGAGCATTTGCTACTGTTGTGGAGGACCAGGGTTTGATTCCCAGAATTCATATCATGTGGCTCTCAACCACCTGTAACTAAGGTTCTCAGGTGATTCCATGCGCTCTTCTTGCCTCTTAGGGAGAACATACATACACACACACACACACACACACACACACACACACACACACAAAGACACCAAGAGGAGGGGAAGGAGGGAGGAAGGGAGGGAGAAAAAGGGAAAGACAGACACAAAGAGATTTTAAGGAAAAATCTTGATATTTAAAAAGGAACATAAAACTACCTTTAGGAGAAAACTTACACTTGACACAGTTACTATTCCTAAACTTTTATGAGATTCCATTTCTGTTTTGCTGATTAATGAATTTATGCCCTGGATTAGCATTTTGCCTTAAGCACCCCAATAAGTAATTAAGAGCAGGTTTATGGGATAAGATTTAGCCCATCACGGCTAATTATTGTGAACCAAAAAGGTAATCTTTTCCTATTTCTGTCTATCCTCCCATAATTAGCAATCTTCCTTTCTCCAAAGGTGGCCAGTAACTACTTTAAACATGAACTTGACATTGTACTACTCTATAGCAAACAGAGGCTTGAATAATTTTACTCCTTCTTACTATCCCTGCACTGAATACTGAAAATCCATTGACTTTGTCATGGTTCGTGACACATTGATTAATCAGGTAATACACATTCTAAACACTTAGTGAAATGGACTGTAAAAAAACTATTTTACTGACTCTTAGGGGCAACGATTTATCTTCCTCCACTTTAATGACGATGTGGTGTCTCTGCCTTTACAGTCAGTGGTACTTAGACATTGTCTAAAATGCCTGGTTTCATTGATTTAACGCCACTTAAAGTCAACTGAGTTTTTGCTAAGATTTTTCAACAATTAAACAGGAAAACCTGAACAATATTAAGCAACCAGAGAGAACGATGAAAAAAAATAGAGAAATGGTTTAACAATATGTGTTTGACAGGATGATGGACAGTGGTAATTTCACTTTGAATATAGTCAAAGAGAAAATGATGAAAGCCCATTTCATTGTGGCAGAAAATAAATATGCATCTGAGCATCTGTCTAAATCGAATACTGGTGACATTCACTGGGCAGGTACGAGAGCCAAGGAGATATTCAACCAGTACTGGGTAACAACAGCAAAAAATATGTGCCTGGTATATTACGCAGCCAAATTAGCAAGTAATTACACAGAAATATTGACACTGCACCAAAGACAGCAGCCACCCCACAAATTCCAACCACATGAAATAAGTGGAAATTCTTGGGTCGGTCTCTGTGCATGAGTGCTCCTTCCTGTTTTCCCAGTTGGAACAGCTTCCTTAGGGAAATTTCCAATCCCCCAGAACTTCTCCCCTGGTACATGTTTTCATGGTGTCTTATTTTCTTTTCCTTCCTGTAATTTAGCATTTACTAATGAATATTTCGCTGTCCTGACAAGATAGAGAGTCAGGCCCATGAGGACAAGGAGCCCACATCTGTTTGAGTTCCTGTATGCCTGGTATACTGTAAAACATGCTTATATATATTCCACATATACTTTTTAAGTGAGGGAGTGATCACACACTATGAATGAATAATGCCTGAGACATATATTGTTTTTATTACACCTCAAGCTCTGAATCTCCTCTTGGCTCAGGTGTTTCCCAGTGAATGCCGACACATTGTCCTTCATCTTTCAGTGTTTTGGTTGTGACTTGAATTGTCTCTAGACACTCTTACTTTCTTTTCTGCAACCACTCTGATGGGAGCACAGTAGCTGACAACAGTGCTAGAATACTCTGACACTTTCAGAAAAGGGGCAGGTCCTCCCACCCCTGTGTTTATACACACCAAAATAGATCACTTGTTTGGATGCGTTCAGACATCCTCAATGGGTCCTGAAGCACATAAGTAATGATATTTATTTTTTAATATTATTTTTTTTATTTTCTATATTCTTTATTTACATTCCAAAGATTTCCCCTTTCCCAGATCCTCCCTCCCCGAAAGTCCCATAAGCCCTCTTCCCTCCCCCTGTTCCCCATTTGCCTAAGAATTTCATGAATTCATTGTTTTTAATTGCTGTAGTATTCCATTGTGTAAATATACATGGAAAATACCTCCGATAAAATTGAAGAAATATATAGAAAAACATGATAAGATTGACTATTTCATTGGAAAAATTATACAGATAAAATGGTAGGCATAAAAATATTCCTAAGTTGATTAAAAGTGGAATTATAAACATTTTCTGATAAAATTGAAAATCTACAAGGAAAATATTTCTGATAAAACTCAAGAAATATATAGAAAAACACGTTAAAACTGACTATTTCATGAAAAATTATACAGATAAGATAGTAGGCACAAAAATATTCTTAAATTGATTGAAAGTAGAAGTAAAAACATTTTCTAATAAAATTGAATATTTACATGGAAAATATTTCTGATAAAACTGAAGAAATTTATACAGATAAATTGGTAGGAATTAAACTCTCAGTTACCATAGATGGAGAAATCAAGATATTCCATGATAAAACCAAATTTACACAATATCTTTCCACAAATCCAGCCCTACAAAGGATAATAGATGGAAAACGCCAACACGAGGAGGGAAACTACACCCTAGAAAAAGCAAGAAAGTAACCTTTTTCCAACGAACCCCCAAAAAAAGTAACCACACAAACATAAAAAGAACATCAAAAATAACAGGAAGCAACAATCACTATTCCTTAATATCTTATAATGTCAATAGACTCAATTCCCCAACAAAAAACATAGTCTAACAGAGATGTTTTTCGTGTGGATCTTTTATCAGAAAATGTTTGTGACTCCTCTTTCAATTCAGTAATGCTTTTTGTGTCTACCATTTTGACTATTATTTTCCATGATAATCTTTAATTTTAACATTTTTTCTGTGTATTTATTTGATTTTGTCAGAGGTGTTTTTCATGGAGATCTTTGGTTTTGTCGGGGGGGGGGGGTGTTTGTAGTTCCACTTTCAATCAATTTAGGAACATTTTTGTGCCTACCATTTTGTCAGTATAATTGTCCATGATAATCTTCAATTTTAACGTTTTTCTGTATTTTTCTTCAATTTTGTCAGAAGTATTTTCCATGTGGATCTTCAGTTTTATCAGACAATGTCTATAATCTTACTTTCAATCAACTTAGGAACATTTTTATGCCTTCCATTTTATCTGTACAATTTTCCATGGAATAGTCAGTTTTAGCATGTTTTTCTATATATTTCTTGAATTTTTCAGGAATATTTTCCTTGTAGACCTTCAATTTCATCAGAAAGGGTTTATAATTCCACTTTCAAAAAACTTAGGAATATTTTATGCCTACCATTTTATCTGTATAATTTTTCCATTAAATACTCAATCTTAACACATTTTTTATATATTTCTTCAATTTTATCAGAGATATTTTCCATGTAAATCTTCAATTTTATCAGAAAATATTTATAATTTCACTTTCAGCCAACTTAGAAATATTTTTATGCCTACCATTTTATCTGTATAATTTTCCATAATAATCTTCAATTTTAATGTTTTTCCATATATTTTTTCAATTTTATCAGAAATATTTTCCATGTAAATCTTCAACTTTATCAGAAAATGTTTATAATTCTACTTTCAATCAACTTAGGAATATTTTAATTCCTACCAATTTATCAGTAATGATCTTTAGAGGATCTCTCTCTCTCTTTCTCTCTTTCCCTCCCTTCCTCCTTCCCTCTCTCCCTCCCTCCCCCTCCCTCCGCCTCCCTCCCTCTCCCTTCCTCCCTTTCTCTCTCTCTCTCTCTCTCTCTCTTCCAAGAACAATACAATACAAATTCTACTACTCTCCGAATAGGAAAGTAATGTGGTATTAAAATACCCAGTCACTCCACGTCAAAAATCAGAAATATAATAAATTTCCACAGAGTTCTTCTGTTCAGTTGCCTGTTGTTAGGCTCATATTTTTTTTATTTTTATTTATTTATTTTTTTTGCTTTGAATCAACATTCTCCCTGTATCCCCACCTTCTGCTCTATGCTGATTTCTTAGCCTTAATGAGGTAAAGGATCCTCTGTAGCATCCTTTCAGGCTCTGACTTTGCATTATTCTTAAACAGGTGTGTGAGTATGCACTCAAGTGTGTATGTACACACAAGTGTGTGCATTTGGAGGGCAAAGGGCAAAATTGAGTGTCATCCTGGGAAATCCATCCATCTCTTCTGTGACAAGGTCTCTTACTGGTCTGAAACCCACTAGTCAAACTGGGCTGGCTGGTAAGTGAGTGCCGGACTATCTCTGCATCCCCAGCAGTAAGATCACAAGAACACCACTTCAAGAATTTTTTTGTGGATTCTGAGGACTGGATTTGGATCCTCAAGCTTGCAAGGGAGGTGCTTTACTACATGAGCTTAGTCAGCACCCCTGCCCTTGAAGAGCCTTGGGTGGGCATGAATGTCACTACAGCTGATGACATGGTTCAATCCTGAGTGTAACCTATATGGTGTTAGGGGTCAATCCCTGCCATCTATTAATGTATTCATTGACATGTTTTTCCCTTCATGTCAAATCATATAAGAGAAGCCAGATTCATATTATAATGGATGCTGACAGGTTTAACATGAATTTTCCTCTCAGTCTGGCTATTCATACTCAATTATCTCCCTTATTAATGTTTACTGGCAGCTTATATTTGTGAACTGTTAATTATTCTCCTTTTTTCTCTTAAAGAGAAAGAGCATAGGCTATCCTCAGCACTGCTGTCTATCAGTGCTCACCTCCACCCCACCTCACCTCCACTCCACCTTTCTTCCACCTCACCTTACCTTACCCCACCTCTTCCTGGCCTCACCTTTTCCTGATCTCACCTCACCTCACCTCCACTCTACCTCACTTCATCTCCACTCTACCTTACCTCACCTCCACTCTACCTCACCTCACCTCCACTCTACCTCACCTCACCTCCACTCTACCTCACCTCACCTCCACCTCACCTCTACTTTACCTCCACCTCTTCCTGACCTCACCTCCACTCCACCTTACTTCCACCTCACCTCACCTCACCCAATCTCTTCCTGACCTCACCTCTTTCTGACCTCACTTCAACTCCACCTCACCTCCACCCTACCTCACCTCTACCCTACCTCACCTTACCCCCACCTCACCTTCACCTCACCTCCACCTCATCCCCACCTCACCTTACCCCCACCTTACCTTCACCTCACCTCCACCTCACCCCCACCTCACCTTCACCTCACCTCCACCTCACCCCCACCTCACCTCACCCCCACCTCACCTTACCCCCACCTCACCTCCACCTCACCTCCACCTCACCTTCACCCTACCTCATCTCCACCCCCACCTTATCTCCACCTTACCTTCACCTCACCTCCACCCTACTTCATCTCACTTTGACCTCATCTTCACCTCACTCCACCTCCCCTCCCCCTTACCTCCACCTCACCTCACCTCACCTCTACCTCATATCACCTCACCTTACCTCCACTTCACCTCCACCTCACTTCCACCTCACCTCACCTCACCTTACCTCCACCTCACCTCCACCCCACCTCCACCTCACCTTCACCCTACCTCACCTCAGCTCCACCTCACATCCACCTCATATCACTTTCACTTCACCTCACCTCACCTCCACCCTACCCCACCTCTACCTTACTTCCACCTCACCTCCCTTCCACCCTACTTCACCTCACCAAACTTCTACCCTGTTTCTATCTCATAGCCACTTCATGTTTACCTCACCTCCATTCCATCTCACTGTCACCTCCACCTCGCCTCAGCTCTGTTTAACCTGACCTCGCCTCTTCCTCACCTAATCCCTACCTCATTTCCACCTCACCTTGCTACTAGTTGTTTGGAACCCAAATTTGATCTAATTATCTAAATATTTGCTCTAGTTCATTTGCTTTTTTAAATTTACTTTTGAGATGGACTTTCACATTAGAGCCTAGGCTGGCCTTCAGCTTGAAATGCTCCTGCCTGATTATCAAGTAATGTGATTACAGATATATACCCAATATATGCTAGGAATCCCTAGAATGGTTCTTAAAATATAATAGCTTCCAAAAATTACAAGTAAGTGTGTGTATATGTGTGCATGTGTGCACACATGTGCACATCTCTGGTGGTAGAATATGTTTTCATGCATACCTACTATAGTAGTCAGAGATCTCTAGAGTAATACATTAGATTTATTAGATATATTTATATATCATTCCCATATATAATAAATCTAATATACATATATATTTCTTTGAATGACTTACAGAATGGCTTAGAGGCTGCAGTCCAGATAATCCAATAGTGGCAGGCTGTACACAAAATGTCCAAGAACCCAACAGTTGCTCAGTACAAGAAGCCGGATATCTCAGCTGGTTTTCAAGAGAAGCTGAAATCCCAAAAGAAGCTGGCTCTAATGCTAAATAGAGTTGCTAGCAAGGCAAGAGCAAGCAGGCAAAGGGCAAATCTTAATTCTTCCAATTCCTTGTATAGCCTTTTAGCAGAAAATGTGACCCAGATTAGAGATGGGTCTTTCTACCTCAAGATTCAGATTAAAGATATGTATCTTCCTGACTCAAGAAAGATTCAGGTTAGAAGTAGATCTTTCCACTTCAGATTAAATAAAAATTGATCCCTTGTATACAGTCCATTTTTAAATTTTAGTTCATTCCAGATGTTGTCAAGTTTACAATCAAGAATATCGATCACCCCTAGAGTAACCTTAATTTGAAAACAGAACATGTAGCAAAGACAAAGGTGGGAGGAGGGTGTCTGGGAGGTGATCCAAAAGATATAGAAAGGATGTGGGAGGATAACTAGCATAAAGCTTAACATAGAGGACTAGTATTATGCATCTCTTGATACCCAGAGCAAGTCAAGAGTTTGTGACCTGACTACAAGCCTCTGTCTTTCCTCTGCTCCACAGGAGAGCTCCCTAACCAACATCTCTCATCCTCCCCTGTTTCACTAATGAGTCTTCTCTATCCAATCTCCCCTTCTTCTCAGAAGAACAAGGTCCATTTTCCCTAAGAACCCAAGAAACAATCTTCAGTTTCCTGCAAGGTTACTGTAGTGGCTATTCCTGATTGTCAACTTGACTATATCTGGAATGAACTACAATCAAGAATTGGAAGGCTCACCTATGATCCTAACCTGGAGGCTCAGCGATACAAGCTTCTGCCCTGGATCTTGGCATGGAGATCTTGAAGCATAGTGGCTATGAATTCCAGAAGATTAAGACAAGGAGATCTCCGAGTTCAAGGTCATCTGGGATTAAAGGCAAGGACCACACCCTCTGCTGGAGACCTACAGCCTTTAATCTGGACCACACCCTCTGCTGGAGACCTACAGCCTTTAATCTGGACCACACCCTCTGCTGGAGACCTATATAAGGACATTGGAAGAAGACTCTTGGACTCTTCCATCCACAACTGCCTTGTGGGACTGAGCAACTGCTAGATCCTTGGACTGCCATCCACAGCTGCTGCTGACCATTGTTGGGGAGTTGGACTATAGACTGTAAGTCATCAACAAATTCCCTTACTATATAGAGACTACCCATAAGTTCTGTGACTCTAGAGAACCCTGACTAGTACAGTTATGAACTGCCTCAATCGCATCTTCCTGAGCACGCTGGGGAAATTCTACACTCACTCCTGGACATGACAAAGCCGACCTCCCATATCCTGTGCTCACGCTGATGTAAAGCACAGTCTCCACATGACTATGTGTGATCTGAAGTGTTTTTCTCCAATGAGATGTGAGTATGTGACTCATTAACATGGATCACCCTGTATTGAAGGTTGATTATTGTATTGACGTCTCTGAAATCCTGAGGTGGGATTCCCTTTCTCACCAATGGTATAAACAGGAAGCAACTACTACAGATCAGGAAGGGGAAGGGGGGTATAAGATGTGCACTGTCCCATGCATGAGTCACTGTTGTGGCTTGCTGAGTTACTGGAGCAAAGCCCTTCAGAGAATTCTGTCAGAGGTCAGAACCTACCTCAGGTATCTGAGGAGTAGATAAGTTGGGGTTTTTAAAAGCCAGATCTTGTGTCAGTCATAGATTGAGGACTGTCTCCATTCTTTTCCCCTCAACTCAGCCCTCAAATAGAGAGATTCTGAGGCTGTCAAGGGGAAGTTTGCCTGCAGCATTATATCTGCAATGAGGCCTGATGGGATAAGGGCAGAACCCTAGCTGCCAACATGTGAGAAAGTGGTAGTCCATTAAGCCAAAACTCTTTTTTCCCCCACAATCTTTTCTCACAAAATTCATTGATCCATATATAGAGATCTTATTCCTTAGTTAAGTTCTGTATGTAAAAAGAGGAGAAAAAATATTTTGTGCCAATGTTGGAATGAAGCATAACATCAATCTAGCTTTTACACCTAGTATTCCACAGTGAGATGAATCTAAAAGGAGTGTGTACCAAATCCTTTAGAGCACATGAGAGCTCAGGGCTCTGGGAAGTTTGAGAGTTGACATTGATGCTACTAGCCCTGAGGTCACCCAGTCCCAGGTTAAGACTCTGCAATAGGAAGTCTTCCAAGGCAGACCTTGAGTCATGGGGATTTGATGGTCAGAATGATGCTGTAATAGCTTCTTCCACGGGGGACAGGACATCAAAGCATGAGGGAAAGCCATAGCAGAAAACTCAACATCTTTGTCTGTGCTGTCTTCTATTAAATGAGACTGTCTTCCCACACATCAAGGTCAGTGATATAGTTAGTGCCCCAGTCAATGGCAGACCTCATAGACAACAGTGATCCCATGAGATTATAATGGAGCGGAAACTCACTATTGCTTAGTGAAGATGTGGTCCCTGTAATTTAACAGTGCATGTAATGCTGCTTGTCTAAATGACCGACCCCACACATGATCATACATATATTCCATACGTTCCAGGAGCAGTCTTTGAGAATAAAAGACTATATTACTACTACTGTCCTCACTTGCTTTCTGTTACTAACATAAAACACTGACCAAAAGCAACTTAGGAAGAAAGAGTGCACTTGGATTACGAGTTATAATCCATTATTGAGGGAAGCTACAACAGGAACTCAAGGCAGGAACTGAAGTAGAGACCTAAGAAAGAGGAATGCCACTTAATGGCTTGCTTTCCATGACCTGCTTAAATTGATTTATTATATAACCCAGGACTACCCGCCCAGAAGTGGCACTGCCCACAGTGGGTAAGACCCTCTCCTACCAATCATTAAAAAAGAAAATGACCCATCCATGTGTTCACAAGCCAATCTGATGGAGGCAATTCTTCAGTTGAGGCTCCCCCTTCCCAGGGGACTCTAATTTAAATGTCAGGTTGGTTAAAACTACTTTAATTACTTATCACTCTATGTGTGTGTGTGTGTGTGTGTGTGTACAGTTTTTATTGCAATTGTACTCAATCATGGGTGCATGTGTGGAGGCCAGTGGTCAATATCATGTATCTCCTCTCTGTGGATTTCTACCTTATTATTTTTCTCTCTTGCTAAACCTGGAATAGCTATTTCAGCTAATCTGGCTGGCTAGTGAATTCCAGAGATCTGCTTGTCACCACCCCTAGCAACAGGGTTACAGATGTGCTGCCACTATACCTGGATTTCACCTTGGGTGCCACAGATCTGAACTTAAGCCCTTTTGCTTACATAGCAAGCACTTTACCCTCTGAGCTGTCTCCTGAGAGTACACTATGCTATCCTTTGGAGTATTTTAGAATGTTTAGCTTGTACAGTGTCATGGTGAAACATTGTGCCTTGTTGTGTTGTGACAGCCTCCAGGCACCTGTGTTTACCATGTTACTTGACTGCATGGTGAACCCAGGCCAGGTGACAAACTTAGAACCTATAAACTGTGTAAATACTCTCTGTATTGTCAACACAGTGACAAATCTACCTGAGAAAGCATCTGTCAGAATAGTTCCTTGTTGCTAGGTAACACATAACTATACTCAAAGATGATAGTGAGTTCATCCAAGATCCACATGGACATGGCTTCTCTCCTCCAGAAACACAGTAACAGGAGCTTCTAAAGGGGAACTGGAGTCAGAATCCCCCTTATTCCCTGAAAGCAGGCTCTTTTTGTGGCTCAGCACAACTTGTACTCTCAACCTCTACTCCTAAAAGGACGGATGCAGGAGTCTGTTGAAAATGGCCTGGTATCTATGTTCCATGGAAGACCAGTTGCTCAAAGAGAGTAACTGAGTAGTGCTCTGTCTCTTTGCTACCAAATTCCAATTAAAATGGGCATGTAAGAGCCCTTTCACTTGTGTGGGAAACGGGCTGAGATCATTTTGCTGATCATCAGTGTTTCGAGACATTGTTTTGGCTTCATTTGAAGCCCTATTAACTTTTAGTATTTTCTCTATTAGCACATCTCAGTTACTAGCTGAGTGGCTTAATTTCTTTCTGTGTCCATTTCTTTCAATACCATGACATCAAATACTATAGCATGTATCTTATGAGTTGCTGGAATAATAAAATTACATGCATTAAATGTCTATCTGGGTCTGTCTTGATGCAGCCTTCTTAGTCCTGTCACCCTAGACTCCTCCTTAGTCATGTGATGATTGTGTCTCCTTATAGTATTATATGCATTATAAATCCTAACACCTCCATTCATGCACTGATTTTCACAAACATTGACTTTTATTTGTTAGATGACAGTCAGTAAATGCTGGAGCCATAAAACAGGTATGTAGTCCCTGCTGTTGCTTAACACTCAGGAGGCTCAAGGGTAAGGAAATGAAGATTCTGTTTCTTTTATTGTGATATACTTCTCAGTACTGCTACGAAATACCTGAAAGCAACAACTAAAAGGAAGAAGGATTATTTTAGCTCATGCTTTCAGAGGGATTTCAGTTTATCATAGTGGGGAGAATCATGGTAGAACTCATGGGGGCCATAATGTATGGGCAGTATCCACAAACCTTGATGGAGTAGGAAGCAGAGGCTAGAGCCAGAATCACAAGTAGTATTATCCTCAAAGTCCTGCCCCTAGTCGATGTCTTACAACAATCAAACCCTACTTCCTAAAGGTGCCAAGCATTCAAATTCAGGCTGCATCCTTGAGGTCAAGAATTCAAGGCTTGAGTCTCTGGGGAACATGTTAGATTCTAGTTATAACGTGTGGTAATGAGCTCTACAGAGAAACATAAAGAGACAGAATTAAAATAAGGAGAAAGAAAACCAAGCTAGATCTACTGAACCAGTGGGACAGAGGAGAAAGTAGCCATTGCAAGATGAATGGGAAACACAGAGTAAAGGTACAGAGACCAACACTAGACTCTCTCTACATCAGCAGAGAGGGAGTCAGAATGATACCAGGCCAAATAAGAGAGGCTGCCCAATTTGACATAGTGGGAATCCAAGGAAACAACTCGTTTTGGAAGAAAGGATGCTAAATTCAAGGAAGCAAGTGATACAGGAGTTAACAAGCATCGATTGATTGTGTTGCTAAAACCTCTGCAAAGATGGGCCAGGCAGCGGTTGGGAGCAGAAGTCAGCTTGTGATAACTTGAGGCATGAGCTTCGGTTGAACATAAACAGACTCTGTGGTTTCTGTGGCCTAGACTGCACCACCATCCCATTTCCTGTTGCGATGGTGTATTCATGCTCCTAACAGGGGAGTGTCTAGAGATCACAGGGGCTCACTGCTTTTTCCTTAGATCTAGCATGTGCCACTCAGCTCTGTTTGCCTATAGTCCGTAGCTTGGAGTCCAACTATTGTCCTTAAAGTGACATCCCCAGTTTTTCATCTTAAGAACACAATACACGGCCCACCATACCAACAGTTCTATGTTCATCCCTGTGCTTTTAAACTTCTATCTCTTCTTCACATTTTATGGTTTAGGGATTCATTTAGCATCATATACATGGTACTGTAGTTAGCCCCCACTTTCATGCATCTCTATCATTAGGTGGAGTTGGACTATTGGGTGACCCTAATGATATACAAGCTCAAAATGAGTAGGGACTCCGACTTGTGACAGAGCAAAGACCTAGAGCCCTCAAGTTATCCACAGACCCCTTTCCTCTGTCCTTCTCTAGAACACAGGCTCCAAAAGCTAGATAATTTCTCTCTCTAGGCTCTTCTGCAGCCAGACTGGGTAGATGACAAAAGAATTTAGGCAGAAATCTGGGGGTTAGACTTTCTCTGCAGATATAAAGCAAAGTCTCACTATTAATTACTTTTCTCACTGTGGTAGGAAGATCCCTGGGTCTCAGTGGTGGCTTCATGGAAATCCACTTTCTCATGAACAACTAATTTAGGACAGCTTAAATTAGTCCTTTATCTTTGGATTCCTGAAGGTTTTGTTTGGCTAGTGGTTTGAAGGTTTGGTCCATCACGGCAGAGGGCAGGGCAGTAAGATGGACCAGGGCAGCTGATGACATGTCTACAGTCAGGAAGCAGAGAGGTGTATGCTCAGCTCACATTCTCATATTCAGCCAGTCCAGGACCTCAACCAATCATGGCATGGTGCAGTCCACATTTAAGGTGGGACTTCTCACCTCACTTCAACCGCTCATATTCGTGCCTCCTTGAGGTGTATCTTCTGGGTGATTCTAAGTCCTTCTCCAACAGACCATCACAAGCTTATTGGGAAAATGCCATCCCTCACCTCTCCTTCCCCCCGCCACCATAATATGGACTATACAGAGGGCAGACACACCTGGCTGGTGGGAAGATTAGAGGCTCTACTGAGCACAGTACAGTGGAGACCAAGGAACGTGGGATACTAACACTGCAGCTGCTGGGCTAGTGCAAAACTGCTTGCTGAAAAAGAGCCATAAATATCACCCGTTGTGTCTCCTGCCACTCACTGTTCAAAGGAATAAGCAGTCATGGATGGCATTGCTCCGGAAAGAATCGCCAGAAGCAGCTTGGTTGATGCTTGCTGCTATGAGGCCCTTGAGACTAGTGAGACCTCAAGCCATCATGCCGTGGCCATGCCTAAGCAACTCCAAGTTCATCACAAGTACACTGCTCCTGGTTGCAGCCCTGCTTCCAGCACCACTCCTGCCAGAAGGCATCCTACCAGACCACCGAGCAGACTGCTAGGATAGATGTCTGGACCATTTGGTTTCTTCAACATCAAGTCCCAAAGGGTCCAGGAACCATCCAGGACAAGAATGTATAAAACAGCATCTTCACACCTGTAAAAGTAGATGTGTCACCCCCCTGTGCATAAAATGGCTGATAGAGAGAAATGGCAGAGGAGTAGAGAAAGGTCTAAGAGTGGACAGTGCAGGCAGCTGGGGGCCTGGCACTTTGGTGAGAAGGGAGAACACACAGACTGAGTGGTGAAGATTGTTTAAAATCACAGACATGGGGGCCATGGTGCCATGCATGCCGATGCCACAATGGTTTGGAAGGTCTAAACATTCTGACTTTCCATGGACACTCCAGGTAATGAATGCATGTGCTGGCTGTGTTTAAAACCCTGCAAAAGGCCATAAAACTATGAGTTATTAAAGGAAGCCTGGACTGAGCCTTGCTGGGAACTGTTAAATAAGTGGCTTCTCTGAACCTCGGCTGTAAAATGACTAAGCAAATGATTAGTAAATATTCCTCTGTGGCACTCTCTACAATTTGATGTTTTTTCCCCAACTCCTTGTTGGGGATTAAACCTGGGGCAAGTGTTCTACCATTGAGCAACATGTTCAGCCTGGAACATTTCATTTAGAAATAAGATTTCATACAGTAGCGATCAACCTGTAGCGAGTTGATATGCCCTGGGCATCTCTAAATAAACCAAAATGAGAAACCTGAAGGACCTTCCTTCACCTGCCATCCTGCTTTAAGGCTCTTAATATCACAAGGACCAATGGCATCCTGCGTCAACTCCAGCTATGAACGTTACTTTGCCAGGATAACAACATCAGAAAGAATCTCAGCGGTCAGGTGCAGGTAGAGAGCAGACAGACAAGAGGCAGGGCATGGGTTTTCAACACATTTGTCATCTTTGTATAGAAAGGATTTCTTCACGGTGTTATTTTGAAGGCATTTTAAGCACATCACTTCAGCGTGTGACCAGAATAGTGATAAACTGTTTTGAAAGTCGTCATTTTAGCAAATAATAGAAGTTTCATTTTAAGAGGGGGGGATGGGTAGGACTGCAATATAGATTTATTTGGATAGTGAACTAAATAGCCTGCAAAGACTATAACGAATAAAGGATTGATTTGGAAAAAAAAAATCAATGATGAACCTGTTATAAAAACAAGGAAAGGGAGGGACCCCGCGCAGGGAGGGAGCCCGCCAGCTTCCCTTCCGCGACCTCTGTTCCCGCGGACTGCGCTGGAGAGACCGGTACCCAGGCTCTCCCCCCGATATAACATCACTTGGGACACGGCCTGTTGGGGCTTCCGTCTGTGCCCGAGGGCGGGTTGGCGCTGTAGTCCTCTGGGCGCCAGATCGGCGGGCCATCGTGACCACAGGGTGAGCGGCGCCACGGAGACTGCCCTCCGCCATCTTTGCTCCAGTGACCAGGTAGTTGGGACCGCCAGGCTCAGAGACAGACAGGCATAATATCGCTTCGGTTTCAGGCAGCTTGGGTGTAACCTGCTCCCAGGTGCTGGGCTGATCTGCAGTGACCAGCGCGCCAGATCTGCTGTGGGACTTCTGCCTGGCAGAGGGACGCCCCCTCCCCCCCCCCAGGAGAGATCACACACCCCTGCACAGGGCAGGAGCCTGCCAGCCTCCCTTTGGCGACCTCTGCTCCAGGAATCCACTAGGCTGAGCCTTTAGATGTGCAAGGCCTCCCCAATATAAGAT
Source organism: Tokudaia tokunoshimensis (assembly GCA_036184795.1). NCBI lineage: Eukaryota > Metazoa > Chordata > Mammalia > Rodentia > Muridae > Tokudaia > Tokudaia tokunoshimensis. The sequence continues at coordinate 65,299,620 of BTHU01000022.1, read as the reverse complement.
CACTTGGGGCAAAGCACATTAGGGCTCCAAAGTCACTCAGGAGCAGGCAGGCCCCAGAAATCGGTGCCAGGGGAATCCTGGTAATCCAGGGGGACAGAAATAGCTTTGCAGGCTCACAGGAGGTCCAACCAACAGCCAGTGGCAGCAGGACCAACTAACACCAGAGGTATCCAGATGGCAAAAGGCAAACGTAGGAATGTTACTAACAGTAATCAAAGTAATGTGGGACCATCCGAACCCAACTCTCCAACAGCAGCAAGTCCTGGATACCCCACCACACCCGAAAGACAAGATCTGGATTTAAAATCACTTCTCATGATGCTATTAGAGGATCACAAGAAGGACACAAATAAATCTCATAAAGAGTTACAGGAGACCATGAATCAACGGTTAGAAGCCCTTACAAAGGAAACACAAAAATCGCTTAGAGAAATGCGGGAGAACATGGATCAAAAGATGGAGGCGCACAAGGAGACAACACAAAAATCGCTTAACGAGATGAATCAACGGGTAGATGCACTCACAAAGGAATCACAAAATTTGCATAAAGAAATGCAGAAGAATATGGGTCAACAGACGGATGCCCATAAGGAGGCAACACAAAAATTGCTTAAAGAAATGAATCAACGGTTAGATGCCCTTACAAAGGAAACACGAGAACTGCTTAAAGAAATGCAGGAGACGATGGATCAACAGATGGAATCCCATGAGGAGGAAACACAAAAATCGCTCAGAGAAATGCAGGAGAACGTGGGTCATCAGGAAGAAATCCTGAAAGAGGTAATGCAAAAATACCTTAAAGAAATACAGGAAAATACAAACAAACAAGTGAAGGATCTCAGCAAATCCATCCAGGAACTAAAAAAGGAAGTAGAAACAACTAAGAAATCACAAAGGGAGACAACTTTGGAGATAGAAAACCTTGGGAAGAAATCAGGAGTCATAGATGCAAACATCAACAATAGAATACAAGAGATGGAAGAAAGAATCTCAGGTGCTGAAGATTCCATAGAAAGCATCGACTCAACAGTCAAAGAAAATGCAAAATGCAAAAAACGCGTAACCCAAAACATCCAGGAAATCCAGGACACAATGAGAAGACCAAACCTAAGGATTATAGGTATAGATGAGAGTGAAGATTTGCAACTTAAAGGGCCAGTAAACATCTTCAACAAAATTATGGAGGAAAACTTCCCTAACTTAAAGAGAGAGATGCCGATGAACATACAAGAAGCCTACAGAACTCCAAACAGACTGGACCAGAACAGAAATACCTCCCGTCACATAATAATCAAAACACCGAATGTTCTAAACAAAGAAAGAATACTAAATGCAGTAAGAGAAAAGGGCCAAGTAACATACAAAGGAAGACCTATCCGAATCACATCAGACTTCTCACCAGAGACTATGAAAGCCAGAAGATCCTGGGCAGATCTCATGCAGACACTAAGACAGCACAAATGCCAGCCTAGACTACTATACCCAGCAAAACTCTCAGTCACCATAGATGGAGAGACCAAGATATTCCATGATAAAACCAAATTTTCACAATATCTTTCCACAAATCCAGCCCTGCAACGGATAATAGGTGGAAACCTCCAATACAGGGAGAGAAACAACACCCTGGAAAAAATGAGATAATAACCTTCTTGAATCAAACCCAAAAGTAGATAACCACTCAAACATAAAGATAGCGTCAAGAATGGCAGATGGCAATAATCACTATGCCTTAATCTCTCTTAATATCAATGGTCTCAATTCCCCAATTAAAAGACATAGACTAGCAGACTGGATACGTAAACAGGACCCAGCTTTTTGCTGCATGCAGGAAACGCACCTCAGTGTCAAAGACAAACACTACCTCAGAGTAAAAGGCTGGAAAACAATTTTACAAGCAAATGGCCCCAAGAAACGAGGTGGAGTAGCCATCCTAATATCGGATAAAATTGATTTTCAACCCAAAGTCATCAAAAAAGACACAGAAGGACACTACATACTGATCAAGGGAAAAATCCACCATCAAGAACTCTCAATCCTGAATATCTATGCTCCAAATGCAAGGGCACCCTCATTCGTAAAAGAAACTTTACTAAAACTCAAAGCACACATCGCACCGCACACAATAATAGTGGGTGACTTCAACACCCCGCTCTCTGAAATGGATCGTTCAGGAAAGCAGAAACTAAACAGGGACACAGTGAATCTAATTGAAGCCTTGGACCAAATGGAACTAACTGATATATATAGAACATTTCATCCTAGAGCTAAAGAATACACCTTCTTCTCAGCTCCTCATGGTACCTTCTCCAAAATTGACCATATAATTGGTCACAAATCAGACCTCAACAGATACAAGAAGATAGAAATAATCCCATGCCTCCTATCAGATCACTATGGAATAAGGGTGGTCTTCAATGGCAACAAAAACAAAAGAAAACCCACGTACACATGGAGGCTGAACAATGCTCTACTCAATGATAACTTGGTCAAGGTGGAAATAAAGAAAGAAATCAAAGACTTTTTGAAAGTTAATGAAAATGAAGGCACAACATACCCTAACTTATGGGACACAATGAAAGCAGTGCTAAGAGGAAAATTCATAGCCCTGAGTGCCGCCAAAAAGAAACGGGAGACAGCATACACTAACAGCTTAATGGCACACCTGAAAGCCCTGGAACAAAAAGAAGCAAATACACCAAAGAGGAGTAGAAGGCAGGAAATCATCAAACTCAGGGCTGAAATCAATCAAGTAGAAACAAATAAAACCATACAAAGAATCAACAAAACGAGGAGTTGGTTCTTTGAGAAAATCAACAAGATAGATAAGCCCTTAGCCAGACTAACCAGAGGGCACAGAGATAGTATCCAAATTAATAAAATCAGAAACGAAAAGGGAGAGATAACAACAGAAACTGAGGAAATTCAAAAAATCATCAGATCCTACTACAAAAACCTGTATTCAACACAACTAGAAAATCTTGAGGAAATGGACAATTTCCTTGACAGATACCAAGTACCAAAATTAAATCAGGATCAAATAGACCATCTAAACCGTCCTATAACCCCTGAAGAAATAGAAGTTGTCATTGGAAGTCTTCCAACCAAAAAAAGCACAGGTCCAGATGGTTTTAGTGCAGAATTCTATCAGACCTTCAAAGAAGACCTAACACCAATACTCTTCAAACTGTTCCACAAAATAGAAACAGAAGGAACACTACCCAACTCGTTCTATGAAGCCACAATTACACTAATACCAAAAGCACACAAAGATCCGACAAAGAAAGAGAATCTCAGGCCAATCTCTCTTATGAATATCGATGCAAAAATACTCAATAAAATTCTTGCCAACCGAATCCAAGAACACATCAAAACGATCATTCACCACGATCAAGTAGGATTCATCCCAGGGATGCAGGGATGGTTCAATATAAGGAAATCCATCAATGTAATCCACTACATAAACAATCTCAAAGAAAAAAACCACATGGTCATCTCATTAGATGCTGAGAAAGCATTTGACAAAATTCAGCATCCTTTCATGCTAAAGGTCTTGGAAAGATCAGGAATTCAAGGCCCATATCTAAACATAGTAAAAGCAATTTACAGCAAACCAGTAGCCAGCATCAATCTAAACGGAGAGAAACTTGAAGCAATCCCACTAAAATCAGGGACTAGACAAGGCTGCCCTCTCTCTCCATATCTTTTCAATATAGTACTTGAAGTTCTAGCTAGAGCAATTAGACAAGAAAAAGAGGTCAAAGGGATACAAATTGGAAAGGAAGAAGTCAAACTATCACTATTTGCAGACGATATGATAGTATACATAAGCGACCCAAAGAACCCCACCAGAGAACTCCTACAGCTGATAAACGACTTCAGCAAAGTGGCCGGATATAAAATCAACTCAAGCAAGTCAGAAGCCTTCCTATACTCAAAGGATAAGCAGGCTGAGAAAGAAGTAAGAGAAATAATACCCTTTACGATAGCCACAAACCATATTAAGTATCTTGGCGTGACGCTAACCAAACAAGTGAAAGATCTGTATGACAAGAACTTCAAGTCTCTGAAGAAAGAAATTGAAGAAGACCTCGGAAGATGGAAAAATCTGCCATGCTCATGGATTGGCAGGATTAATATAGTAAAAATGAGCATCTTACCAAAAGTAATACACAGATTCAATGCAATCCCCATCAAAATCCCAACTCAATTCTTCATAGAGTTAGAAAGAGCAATTCAAAAATTCATCTGGAATAACAGAAAACCCAGAATAGCTAAAACTATTCTCAAGAGTAAAAGAACCTCTGGGGGAATCAGTATCCCGGACCTCAAGCTGTACTACAGAGCAATAGTGTTAAAAACTGCATGGTATTGGTACAGTAACAGACATGTAGATCAATGGAACAGAATTGAAGACCCAGAAATGAATCCACACTCCTATGGTCACTTGATCTTTGACAAAGGAGCTAAAACCATCCAGTGGAAAAAAGATAGCCTTTTCAACAAATGGTGCTGGCTCAGCTGGAGGTCAACATGCAGAAGAATGCAAATTGACCCATCCTTATCTCCTTGCACTAAGCTCAATTCTAAGTGGATCAAAGATCTCCACATAAAACCAGACACACTGAAACTAATAGAAGGGAAACTAGGGAAGAACCTTGAACATATGGGCACAGGGGAGAATTTCCTGAACAGAACTCCAATAGCTTATACTCTAAGATCAAGAATAGACAAATGGGACCTCATTAAATTACAAAGTTTTTGCAAGGCAAAAGACACCGTCAAAAAGACAAAGCGGCAACCAACTAACTGGGAAATGATCTTTACCAACCTTACATCCGACAGAGGGCTAATATCCAAGATATACAAAGAACTCAAGAAGTTAAACTCCAGAGAGGCAAGTAACCCTATTAAAAAATGGGGTACAGAGCTCCACAAAGAGTTCTCACCTGAAGAATATCTAATGGCTGAGAAGCACCTAAAGAGATGTTCATCATCCTTAGTCATTAGGGAAATGCAAATCAAAACAACCCTGAGATTCCATCTCACACCAGTCAGGATGGCTAAGATCAAAAACACAGGAGACAGCAGTTGTTGGCGAGGATGTGGAGAAAGAGGAACACTCTTCCACTGCTGGTGGAATTGCAGGCTGGTACAACCACTCTGGAAAGCAGTCTGGCGGCTCCTCAGAAAACTGGGCATGACACTTCCGGAGGATCCGGCTATACCACTCCTGGGCATATACCCAGAGACTTTACCTGCATGCAATAAGGACACATGCTCCACTATATTCATAGCAGCCTTATTTATAATAGCCAGAAGCTGGAAAGAACCCAGATGTCCCTCAACGGAGGAATGGATTCAGAAGATGTGGTATATTTACACAATGGAATACTACTCTGCAATTAAAAACAATGAATTCACGAAATTCCTAGGCAAATGGTCAGAACTTGAAAATATCATCCTTAGTGAGGTAACCCAATCACAAAAGATCACACATGGTATGAAGTCACTGATAAGGGGATATTGACCCAGAATCTCAGAATACCCTAGACACAATCAGCATATCAATAGATTTCTAAAAAGATGGAAGGAGAGACCCCTGGTCCTGGAAAGACTGGATGTAGGGGAACGCCAGGACAGAGTAATGAGAGGGGGTTGAACGGAGAAAAGAGGGAGGGAAGGGGGCTTATGGGACTTTCGGGGAGGGAGGAAACGGGAAAGGGGAAGTGATTTGGAATGTAAATTAAAAAAATAAAATAAAATTAAATTAAAAAAAAAAAAAAAAAAAAAACAAGGAAAGAATTTAGAAAGCCAGAGCTGATCTTAATGCTCTCTTAAAAATGGCCACAGAAGATGTCCTGGGTTCAAGTCCTAAGCCTCGCGCCTGCCTCTTGTGTGAACAATTTCTCCATATCTCACTTTCTGTCTCCATGAAAAGGTGACTGCCATTCAGATGTTGACTTGTTTCTTCTGTGTCTCAGGTATTATTTGAGTCATAGCCGTAAAGGAAACAGGAGACTTGCCATGCCCATGTAGACATCCTGCCTAGTGGGTGGAGACAGATAACAACTGATATGCAGTCTATTTCATGTTTCAAGGTGAAAAGTAAGATGCTGAAACCAAAGCAGGGGAGAGTAAGCTGTGGGTTCCTCCTGGAGTGGAGAGAAGTCAGGCACAGAGTCTCCCAAGCCTAGACTTGAAGCAGGATGCAAGCTAGATGAGTATTTGGGCTGAAGGATAGGAAACAGTAGTCTAGGCAGAGAACATGGTCAGAGACAAGATACACACCAGCATAGAAATAGTCTCAAGTTCTTTATGGCTGAACCACTCGAGCACATAGAGGAGCCAAATGAATGAGATTAGAGAGGCACCTAGGCCAGCATTTGTAATGGCTCTGGCTATAAAGTAGACTATGGCTGTGAGCATCCACCTCTGTATTTGTCAGGCTCTGGCAGAGCCTCCCAGGAGACAGCCATATCAGGCTCCTCTCAGCAAGCACTTCCCAGCATCCACAATAGTTTCTGGGTTTTGGTAACTGTATATGGGATGGATCCCCAGGTGGGGCAATCTCTGGGTGGCCTTTCCTTCAGTCTCTGCTTCACACTTTGTCTGCATACTTGCTCCTGTGAGTATTTTGTTCCCCCTTCTAAGAAGTCTCTGTATCCACATTTTGGTCTTCCTTCTTGAGCTTCATGTGGTCTGTGAAATGTATCTTGGATATTCTGAGCTTCCGGGTTAATAGCCACTTATCAGTGAGTGCATACCATGTGTGTTCTTCTGTGATTGGGTTACCTCACTCAGGATGATATCTTCTAGTTCCATCCATTTGCCTAGGAATTTCATGAAGTCATTGTTTTTAATAACTGAATAGTACTCCACTGTGTAAACGTACCACATTTTCTGTATCCATTCCTCTTTTGAGGGACAGCTGGGTTCTTTACAACTTCTGGCTATTATAAATAAGGCTGCTATGAACATAGTGGAACATATGTCCTTATTACATGTTGGAACATCTTCTGGGTATATGCCCAGGAGTAGTATAGCTGGGTCCTCAGGTAGTACTATGTCCAATTTTCTGAGGAATCTCCAAACTGATTTCCAGAGTGGTTGTACCAGCTTGCAATCCCTCCAGCAATGGAGGAGTGTCCCTCTTTCTCCACATCCTTGCCAGCATCTACTGTCACCTGAGTTTTTGATCTTAGCCATTATGACTGGTGTAAGGCAGAATCTCAGGGTTGTTTTGATTTGCATGTCCCTAATGACTAAGGATGTTGAACATTTCTTTAGGTACTTCTCAGCCATTCAGTATTCCTCAGTTGAGAACTCTTTGTTTAGCCTTGTACCCCATTTTAATGGTGTTATTTGGTTCTCTGGAATCTAAATTCTTGAGTTCTTTGTATATATTGAATATTAGTCCTCTATAGGATGTAGGGTTGGTGATTGAACATAGGGTCCCCAGTGGAGGAACTAGAGAAGTGACCAAAGGAGCTGAAGGGGTTTGCAGCCCCATAGGAGGAACAACAATATGAACCAAGCAGTACCCCCAGAGCTCCTAGGGACTAAATCACCATCCAAGGAGTACACATGGAGGGACCGATGACTCCAGCTGCAAATGTAGCATAGGATGGCCTCTTCAATGGGAAGAGAGGCCCCAGTGTAGGGGAATGCCAGGACAAGGAAGCAGGAGAGGATGGATTGGTGAGCAGGGGCAGGGGAGATGGGTTAGGGGGTTTTTGGAGGGGAAAACAGAAAAGGGGATAACATTTGGAATGTAAATAAAGAAAATATCTAATTAAAAAAAAGAAAAAACAAGTAGACTTTGGCTTTTGCTGTGAACATGTCTGTAGCTTGCTAAAGGAGAGTGATGGACTGAAGTTTATATTTTAAAAGACTTTTGATTATATTCAGAATAAGCACTTAAAGGGTATAGGCTCTAAGGCAAGGACAACCATTGGGAAGGCAAGTGCTTATGAGCTTTTCCTGGTCCACTGGTCTTATATGATGTCACACCTATGAGCCTAACTTTCAAGGCACCACACACAGTCAAGATGCAGTTCCATTGTCAGAGGTTTTGTTACAAACATACAATTAGGGGAAATAGAGTCAACAACTACAGCTCCCTATCATGACCTCAGAGATGGCAAAAACATACTATCTAGTCTGTTGTTCCTCATACCCTGAAAGGGACATGGCTACACAGAAAATGTGAGAATCACAGGTATGGATATCTGTTTGGTAAATAAATGAATGAGCTTGTGAAGTGATGAGCAGTCTGAATGGTTCCAGAAATTAAGAGTCGCACAAGAAGTCAGAGGACAGTTCATCAGTTTCTGTAATAACCCAAGTGAGTATTACTCCCCATTGCAGATCTCAGACTGGAATCTCATGAAGGGGAAAACTGGGATAAAGCCTTTGGACAAAGGCTTGAGGGGTTTATTTCTATTATATTTTTTTTCTGAGAACTATCTAAGGGGGCAAGGAGGCTTCCAACAGAAATAGGTAACATACAAAAAAGAAAAGGAAAGGAGACTAAAGGAAAAGAAAGGCCAAAATCCAGGTAACTGAGATCTTGATTTACAGGAAAGCCTAAGGGAATTTCATATGACTCTGAAATGCAAGTCCAACTACCACATGGAAACTGAAATGAGTACAGGCTGTCCTAATACAGGCAGGGCAGCATGTGGGCTCTAGAAGGGGGTGTTTTCTAGAAAAAAGAAAGCAATTGTACTGATAGGTTATCTGGGTGAATGACTGTGCTAGGTGGGATTTTTACAGCTCTTTTGGAAAGTGTAGAATAAAATCTATGTTATCTATTCATAAAACCAAGCAAAGAAGAATTAAGCCGGAGAAAAGGGGGACAAAGACAGTACAATCAGTGCATGGTTCAGCTTTGAGCAATGTTTACACTCAAAGCAAAGTAGCTGAATACAGAATTAATTGGAAATTAATTGGAAATTGACTGGACAAAGTTTCAACATGGAAGAATTGCAATACATGTCTATTAGTGCACATGTGGCTGACTGTCCTTACACGGTGGCAATGTGGAGAAAACTCCACCCCTACCAACAAGCATTAGTCCAAGTCACAAATATATGAGGTTTTCTAGAAAAAAAAAATCATCCTTTTTGGCTTTCTAACAATTTAATGGATTACTCAGCAAAATAAAACAAAACAGCCGAATGTGAACATAAAGTAAAATGATTTAAACCATGTAATTAAATATTTGTGATTGAGTCTAGTCTAGTCTAATTTAGTTTAGTTTAGTTTTTACATAGGAGCTGTTATTGGCAAAGCTAGTACTGAATCTCTTATGTATCTGGAGCTAGTCTGTGACCTTTGATCCTCCTGCTTCAGTCTCCCAAGTGAAGGGATTGTAAGCGTGTGACACCATACTCTGCATTATAAAGGGTAATTTTTGAAAATATTTAGTGTATGTGTACATGCGTGTGTGTGCATGTGTGTCTATGTGTGTGTGTGTGTGTGTGTGTGTGTGTGTGCGCAAGCATATGCATATGGAAGTCAGAGGACAGAGGACAAGTCATGAGAGTTGGTTCTCTCCATTAACCATGTCTGTTGGTTCCAAGAATTGAGCTCAGATAATTTCATTAGTTTTGGTGGCAAGTATCTTTACCTACTGATCCACCTTACCAGCCCATGGGGGATAGTGTTTACACCAGACACCACACAGAAAGGCTGGATAGATGGAGGCAACATTTGATTTGAGGAACAAGCAGATGCTTTTGCTGATGGGAACTCTTCTCTATGCCAGGGAGGCATAGTGGACATGAGAGTGTAGGTCAGTTTCATAAGGCCCTGTAGTTATGGAGGTGCTATGGTGTCTCTTCACAGAAAATTCACAGTTCAAAGCTGATCACCAATGCAACAGAAGGAAGGTTCAGCTCGCCTTCAGGAGGTGAGCTGAATCCTCAAGATGGGATTAATGCTTATTTGACTTTGAAGCTGAAATATAGCCCACAGCCTCATGGTCCAAATACACATTTCCTAGCCAGCAGTGGCACTCTCAAAGGAGAAGCCGAGCCAAGCAGAGTTTCTAGGAGTGGAGTCAAAGTTTGGGTCCTCTCTTTGTTCTAGATCCAATCTATTCCCTAGTCAACCACGATGTGAGAAGCCACAAGCTCCTTAGCCAACATGGTCACCTGACCTACCATGATGACTGAGACCCACTGAGACCTATATGCCAACATAAATCTTTCTTCTGTAACTTGTTTCTGTCAGGTAATAGGCCACAGCAAAGCAGAACTGATACAGAACTTTTACAAAGGAGACTAGAAGCAGCTTGTTTAGCCCTCTTTTCATGAAGGGGTAAATCGAGAAGGTATCTCCCGTGAGAAAAGATTCTCACCAGACTTTGATCTTGGCCTGAGCAGCTTCTAGGATAATGAGAAACAAAGTACCACCAATTATAATTATCTAAAGGCCTTTTTTATAGCAACTCAGTAGACTAAGGGAGCAAAGACATTTCCAGAGGCCAGTGTTATGAGATTGTCCTGTGCCCCTCAAAATTCACAGGCTAAAGGTCTAATACACTTATCCCAATATAGCAGGAACTTTGGGAAGGCTTAAGTATTAGATGGAGTTATAAAGGTAGGGTCTTGAGTGATTGAGATTTGTGTTCTGACAAGAAAAGACACCCAATCAGTCAATCAACCAGTTACCAATCTCTCTCTCTTTTCCTCCCTCCCTCCCTCTCTCCCTCCCTCCCTCCCTCCCTCCGTCCCTCCCTCCCTTCCTCTCTCCCACTTTCTTCTCACCAAGAATGAACCATACTGACACCTTGATCTTAGGCATGAGCCTCCAGAACTAAGATGTATTTCTATTGTGTAAGCCACCCCCGTGGAGTCTGACAAGAGAGAGAAAATCTAGGTTCGTCCTACAACTTCCTGTCCTAAGCACACTTATTTTTCCTGCCTCAAAAGACCTCCTCCTTTCTCCCCCGCCCCCCCCCACATACTTAGATGAAGAGACATTTCTACATACTATACAGAACTCTAAGTCTTTGACTATGGCCTCTTTGGATACACTGCACTTAAATCTACACACTTAAGCTTCTCTCTTCCAACACAGCTCACCTTGTGCATAATCTGAACTCCCTGGCTATGTTCAGGACATGACTTACTTAGATCAAGGGACTCTTGCTCTTTCTATAAAATTCCTGCCTGAAGCAACCAGTCCAGCTCAGTACCAGAACCCTTGTCTAGCGTGCTTCGGGTCCTGAATCAACTCCAACACCCCTCTGGAATAGTAATCTAAAATGTATTTTGCCAGGCATGGTGGTACATGCCTGTAAATCTCAGCACTCAGAAGGCTGACCCTAAACAATCACTGCAAGTTCAAGGCTGCTCTGAGCTACACAGTGAGTAAAGGCAGCTGTGGATAAATACAATTGTAAGAACCTATCTGAAAAATAAAAAAGAAAAGAAAGAAATTCTTGCCTAAAATTTGTCTTCTCCTAGCATATAAATAACAGATCAATTTCACTCATGGGAAGTTGAGGCAAGCCCAGCATGCCACTCCTTACAACAGGCAATTTCCAAAAGCTCATCCATACTGTTTAATGTGTGCGTTGTGGGCTAAAAGTACATGTGTTGATGTTATCTTCTCATTCCCTCAGCATATAACCATGGTCAGAGCAGAAGTCTTCAGGATATAACTGAGTTAAAATAAGATCATTACTACAGCTCTATACTAATGTCACTGGAGTCAGCAGAGGAAGGGAGATCTGGGAACAAACACAGAGGAATGATGGTGTGAGGACAGAGGGAGCAGACAGTCATTCACAAGCCACAGAGAAAGGCTGCCACTGACCTTAAGCTTAGGTTTCTGGCCCTTCCCCCAGAACAGAAAAAAGGAGTTTCTGATTCAGTAATCCGCAATGCTTTGTTACAGCTGCCAAAGAAAACTAATATAGTCAATAGTTGGATAACCCCTAACTTGATTGTACTCCTTTTACATCCTAACTCTGTCCCATCACCAACACATCAAAACTGAACCCCCTTTATGTATCTCCTTAAAGCCACACCCCTAACCTCAGATCATGGGTGATGACTTAGCCCTGCCCTAATTTCTGTCTATGACAGCAGCATCCTGAGTATTTTCTCAACCTTTGGTTCCTTCCCTTTTTGGTCTAATTTCTGATTAGTTAGATGTTCCTAAGATAACCCAACTGATCTCAAATAGATGCGGGGCCCGGTCCTCAGAGTGCAGGTATCAGCTCAACCAAGTATCTACTTCACAGGACGGGAGTCTGGTACACACCTGGACTCAGGCCTGTATTTCTCCCAAGATTTAATAACTGAGATGACCATCACAGGGTACAGCAGCTCTGCTTCACACAAGATAAATAACCTCTCCAAATTAGACCCCATCTCACCACATCTTTTGAAAACCCTTGAATGGATTTCCATAGCCTGTGCCAGAATGCCTGAATTACTTCACAAGGATCACCCCTTTGCTTGCTAATCATTCCCTGCTGCTCCATCTCTGGTCCATCAATCCTCAGTGGACATCCTAGACTCAAGCTGTATTAGTTACTCTTGTGCAGCCTTGACCAAATACCTGATCGAGGCTAATCAAAGGAGGAAAGGCTTGTTTGGCTTGTAACTTCTTTGTTGTTGCTGCTGCTGATGTTGTTGATTCATTACCAGTATTTGTTTCTTTTTTATTGGGTATTTTCTTTATTTACATTTCAAATGTTATCCCCTTTCCCAGTCCCCCCCCAAAAAACTCCATATCCCATCCCTCTTCCCCTACTTCTATGAGGGTGTTCTCCCACCTACCTACACACTTCCACCTCCCTGCCCTGGTATTCCCCTACACTGGAGGCATCAAGCCTTCAAAGGACCAAGGGCCTCTCCTCCCACTGATGCCCAACAAGGCCACCCTATGCTGCATATGCAGCTGGAGCTATGGGTCCCTCTTTGGTTGGTGGTTAAGTCCCTGGGAGCTCTGGGGGTTCTGGTTGGTTGATACTGTTGTTCTTCCTATCGGGTTGCAAACCCCTGTAGCTCCTTCAATCCTTTCTCTAACTCCTCCATTGGAGACCCCATGCTGCAAGCATCCACCTCTGTATTTGTCAGGCTCTGGCAAAGACTCTCAAGAAACAGCTATATCAGGCTCCTCTCAGCAAGCACTTCTTGGCATTCACAATAGTGTCAGGGTTTGGTGACTGTATATAGGATGAATCCCCAGGTGGGGCAGTCACTGTATGGCCTTTCCTTCAGTCTCTACTCCACACTTTGTCTCCATATTTGCTCCTGTGAGTATTTTGTTCCCCCTTCTAAGAAATCTCTGTATCCACATTTTGGTCTTCCTTCTTCTTGATCTTCATGTGGTCTGTGAATTGTATCTTGGGTATTCTGAGCTTTTGGGCTAATATCCACCTATCAGTGAGTGTATATCATGAGTGTTCTTTTGTGACTGGGTTATCTCACTTAGGATGATATTTTCTAATTCCATCCATTTGCCTAGGAGTTTCATGAAGTCATTGTTTTTAATAGCTGAGTAGTACTCCATTGTGTAAATGTACCACATTTTCTGTATCCATTCCTCTGTTGAAGAACATCTGGGTTCTTTACAGCTTCTGGCTAGTAAAAATAAGGCTGCTATGAACATAGTGGAACATGTGTCCTTGTTATATGTTGGAGCATCTTCTGGGTATATGCCCAGGAGTGGTATAGCTGGGTCCTCAGGTAGTACTATGTCCAATTTTCTGAGGAACCTCCAAACTGATTTCCAGAGTGATGTACCAGCTTGAAATCCCACCAACAATGAAGGAGTGTTTCTCTTTCTCCACATCCTTGCTAGCATCTGATATCACCTGAGGTTTTGATCTTAGCCATTCTGACTGGTATGAGGTGAAATCTCAGGGTTGTTTTGATTTGCATTTCCCTGATAACTAAGGATGTTGAACATTTCTTTAGGTGCTTCTTGGCCATTCAATATTCCTAGTTGAGAATTCTTTGTTTAGCTCTGTACCCCATTTTTAATAGAGTTGTTCAATTCTCTGGAGTCTAACTTCTTGAGTTCTTTGTATGTATTGGATATTTAGAGCCTCAAACACATGCACACAATGTAAAATTTCCTGAACATAACACTAATGGCTTATTGCTACAAGATCAACAATAGACAAATGAGACCTCATAAAATTGCAAAGATTCTGTAAGGCAAAGGACACTGTCCAACAAGTGGGAAAATGTCTTTACCAATCCTACATCCGATAGAGGGCTACTATCCAATGTATACAAAGAACTGGCTTGTAACTTCTGAGGGGTTTAGTCCATCATGATAGGGAAGGTGTAGTAAAATGGGCCAGTCAGTGGCAGTGGAAACCTGTGGAGGCTGTTCATATCCCATCTGGCCAGGAAACAGATGAGCAAGACATGAACCAAGGGCCGAAATAGAACCTTTCAGGTCAACCTCTAGTGATCTGCTTTGGCCATTCAGGCCCCACCTCCCACAGGTTCCCTAGAAAGCACTACCAACTGGAAAAACCAGCATTCAAACTATGAGCCTATGGGGAACACTTTAGATTCAAGTCACACCATCAGGCATCCTGAAAGGGCTTCATTCTCAAATGCATCTTGCCCTTCATGCCCAGCCTTTATGGATGAGAACTGAGTTTCCTCTGGTCTGTGTGTAGAACTTGACAGTTCTGAGCCTTTCTGTGCTTAGACATGTTCCCAAGATAGTACTTGCTCTGGGTGCTCACTGCATGTCATGCATTTGTTCCCCACACGGGTTGGGAGCCCTTTCTGAACAGGGTGGGGCACTCCTTCAGAGGTAGGTCACGGGCCCTGTCACTCTAGCTGACTGTGTCCCAGTCTCATAAGATCCCTAGAGATTAATTGATTGCTGCGCTCTGCTGTGGATTCACCAGAGTAAACCTGGCAATCACCTCCCTAAGGCGAGAGGGATATTTTTCCCCAAATTAAATTAGGTCCCACCTGCATAGCCACTCTCCTGCAGTCCAGGCTCTAAGATAACAGCCAGGGTCTCGAGCAGCATAAATATCTGCTGAAGGGATGAATGAAGTCATTAATAACCTTTGACTGTGTGCTGGAGTCAGTGCTCGGCTGGGAAGAACATTTCCAAAAGAAAAAAGGAAAATTACCCCTTTGAGTCTGAATAGAAGTGTTTGGTCACAAATCATTCTTTCCTTAGGGGACTGGCTTTTAATGAAAATCACAGGGAATAGGGTGGACATGCTTGTTCCTTGGGCCTGGCTAAAAGAACAAAGCAGTCACACACAAAGCTGGTCCTTAGTGAAACAATGGAGGCTCAGAGAAACATAGTCAGTACGCTTAATGATTCTTTTATAGCAGAAGAAGGTTACCTGAAGTAGATACAGAGACACACCCCTGACCTTAAAGGGTTTGTAAAGCTTTTCTGAGACAATCACAAGTCTGGCAAGGTATCGCTAACCTGTCGGGTTCAGCAAGGACTCCTTTACTGAGCCCCCATTTTAGGCTGCCCCAGGTTGCCTGCAGGAGATGCAGACAAGTCTCTAAAATGCTCTTCTCCCTGTGCGCTGCTCTGTATTCTCTGTTGCAGTTCTGCATCTCATTCATTAAGTCTGACTTCACAGTGAGAAAGGATTCAAAGATCCACAGGTTGATCAGCCAGCAACAGGATAACGGTATGGCACCCAGACCAAGAGTCCTCTCCCCTACATCTCCCCAAATCCGCTGTTCCTGCAAGCCCATTATTTGTGATCACTAACCACCTCAAGACACCAGAGATGCCATGGGAAATCACCCCGCATGTCCCATGGGACAAACAATTCAAGTGGTGTTTCTCCAACCTGAAGCTTAAAAACAGGAGTACAGCCTCTGGCATTAGTACCTTGCTGTGTGGTCAGGGCCAGGTTACTAGAAAGTGTTTGTGTCTTCATTTTCCTTGCTGTAAAGTGTCTCAATAGTCTTACATAATCTCATTGCTGGGAAGATTGAGCGATCCCATGTACATAAAGCTACAAAAGCCCAGCGCATCTTAACAAGAGCTCAGTAATTGCTAACACTCCCCAATTCCACTGAGTTTCATTCAATGCCCTGTGCATCATGGGATCTCACATCTGAATGGCTAATGTCTTATCTTATGAGCACCAATTTAATCCTGACACAAATGGTCTAAAAACTTGGGAGGAAATATAAGAAAGAAATGGTAGGTGTGCTGGGTAGATTTATGACCACTTGACACAAACTATAGCCATCCTCAGTTTGAAAATATGCCTCCATAAGCTCAGGAGGTAGGCAAGCCTGCAGAGCATTTTCTTAGTGACCAGTGGGGTAGGGTCCAGTTCATTATGGGTGGTATCATCCCTGGGGTGATGATGGTCCTGGGTTCTATAAGAAAATAGACTGAGGAATCCAGTAAGGAGCAAACCAGTAAGCAGAATCTCTCCATGGTGTCTGCATCGCTCCTTCCTCCATGTTCCTGCCCTGTTTGAGTTCCTGTCCTGGCTTCCTTCAGTGATAGACTATGATATGGAAGTGTAAGTCCAATAAATCCTTTCCTTCCCAACTTGCCTTTTGGTCATGGTGTTTCACTGCGGCAACAGAAATCCTAACTAAGACAGTAGAGAAGACATATCATCTGTATCTCACTCCACATGCCTCTGTATATTACCTGTGGAATCTTTGTTTTAATTTAGACCTCTTTTCAAAAACTTAGATTGCCTGCCTAACCTAACAACATAACCTTTGTTTAAATGTTTCAGTGGATATTTAAACCCAGTCACATAGGCACATAAAATAACATGATGTTTATATGCTCACAAGTATCTCAACATAGATGTTATATTTTACTATAAGTTTTCCTGTATATAGTAAGTATAAATTGCATAATTAATAATATTCGGTGACTTTTATAGTGAAAGTATCAGCATTGCCTGGTTTTTATAATAGTCCCATTTCCCCAAGTAGATGCCTTAAACTTATCTTCACTCAATACCAACTCTACCCTTGAGCATTAAGCAAGAGTCAATTTGCTTTTTATCTTGGATGATGTTTTATGTGTGGATCCTTACTCTAGAATGAGACATATAAAGTCAATCTGTTTGTACTACTGCTGCATGTATCAATCTTCTGTTCCTTTTCACTGCTAATATGCCATGAATGGATATACCACATTTGTTTATCTAGCCTCTAATGTGCCTTACTTCCATTATTTGACTGTTAGAAATAATATCTCTATCTGTGCTCACAAGTAAATTTGTCATATATTGGCATCTATTTTTACTTATCTTCAACAGACATCTGAGGCTGAGTCATGAAAATTTAAGTTTTTAGAAATATTTCCAACCTTTGTCAAATTAGCTGCACTTGGACCTTCCCTGGTGTCTGATTTCAGGTGCACAACCTCTAAGCTCGTGTTCAACCTATGCATGTCATTCTTGCAACCTTTTAACAAGGCATGTTCCTCCCCAACCCCTCAGTGTGTCAATGCAGATGGAATGGCATGTGGAAGAGATGTCCCCATGTGTTGTGCTGAGACTTGTTCTTCCAAGGGAAATGGTTTTGTTGGAATTTAGAGGGTGCTGAAATACTGAGGTAGTTTTCTTGCAAACTCTGAGGACACAGTTGTAGACCCCTTCAGCCATGTAACATGGACTTAAACCTTTCCAGAACTGAGCCTTCCCACTGTCAACACTCTTAAATGAGATTCTATGTCTGGTTTCACTACACAGCAGGCATTCATGTAGGGATTACTATAGGATTTAGAGACAATACCCATGGTTTTCAAATAATAAGACATAAGAAAACATTCCACAAAAGAGGATTGATTTTTAGTCAGTTCTGTAATAATTTCTCAAATATAAAACCTTGCTTTAAGTTTCCCTGTGGACTCCCAAAGAAGACATAAAACTACAGGGCTCTGACTACTTTCACTGTCTGTCCAGAACCTGGCCATCATCCTCCCTTCATTTCCAGGTCTGCCCCTCCTGCCTGAGTAATAAACTTTTCCATGATCCTATCACTACATTCCTGAGGTTCAGTCTCAGAACCTCAGCCGGGGAAGGAACTTCAAGTTATAGGGGGATGCTAAACACCATTCTAGGAAATTGGATCTCATTACAGCTTTGATTGGCATTTCCCTGGTGACTAGTGATGTTAAATATTTTTCCACAATTGTATTAGACACAGTGTATGTGCATATGTGTATATATGTGCGTTCATGTGTGTATATGTTCATGCATGTTTGCATGTGGGTGCATGTGTGCACATGCATATGTATGTTTGTGTATATGTGTGTGTTCATGCATTTGTGCACATGTATGTGCATATGTTTGTGTGTGTGTGTGTGTGTGTGTGTGTTGTGTGTGTGTGTAAAGGTCTAAATTTGCTGCTTTGGTTTGAATGTTTTGCCCACATTCATGCATCAGAAACTAAAGCTTCAATGCAAGTGTTGGGAGATGAGGCCCACTAAGAGGTAACTGGGTTAAGAGGGCAGGGTCCTCATGAACAGATCTCTGTCTACATCAAGGGAGAAGGTTAATTATGATGAGAATGGATGTAACAAAAGCAAGCTCATGCCTCATCCTTATTTCCACACATGCTTGCTTGCCTTTCTCCTTTCCTCCATGACATAACACAGCAGGAAGTCCTTGGGCTTTCCAACCTAGTGAAGTGTCTATTCTTTATAAATGACCAAGTCTGTGCTATTCTAGTACAAAGGCAAGAAAGTGGTAGACATTTATCTCATTGCATGGAGCGATCCAAATGTGCCACAATTATTTGTTAAAGAAACTATCCTCTCTCCACCATCTGGAAATCTCACTTCCAAATGTGTTAATTCATTTAATTAATTTCACTTGAAAGATTCTGTCATACCCAATAAAACATATTTATATAAAAAATTTTATCTGAAAGTTCCACCTTTAAGATGATCTCTAAATAGCAGCTATATTCTGATTTTAATTGTTTCCATAGCAAGGATCATATAAAATTTTAATATGCAACATCTCATAGTTGTCCATAAGTACTTATAAAAATGGACATTTACACCACTTTGGGGCCACACCACATCAGGGTCACACCAGGTTAGGGTCATCAACAGTACTTATTTTCAGGGTTGGAGAGAGCTCAGTGGTTAAGAGCAATGACTGCTTTTTCAGAGGACCCAGTTTCAATTCCCAGCACTCAAATGGCAGCTTACAGCTGTTTGTAACTCCAGATCTAAAGGATGCCACACCCTCACATAGACATGCATGCACGTAAAACACCAATGGACATAAGATAAAAATAATTAAAACCATTTAAAAATTTAAAACAAACCAACCCTCCAGAAGAGATTAAGAATAAAACAGAAAAATGGAGAAAGTCTTATGTAATAGTCAAAAATGTTATATAATCAACATTTTTTCAGGATTCAACTTTTTCTAAGAAAATAGTCTAAGGTTAAACCATACAAGAGCAGTGTGCATGCAGTAGTGATATACTATAAAATCAGAAAGTTTATGTGGACACCTCCTAATTTAAACTATGTCATTTTTGTTCTAAATAGTATTCTATTGGCAGCCCAGCATAAATCTGAGTAACACTGATGCTTGGCTCTGAAGATGCATTCTTTATGATTATTTATCTAAAGTTACATTTCAACCAAATTTTTCTAGTAATCGGTGGAGTTTCTGAGAGTTCAACACTTAGCAGAAGAAAGGAAGGTTAACACTGACTGACTGCTAGTCTCTACAGATTTGTTTTGTAACTTAGAGGAAATAAGAAAACATTAGGGGAAGCTTTAATTGGGGTGAAAGGAAGCTGGCCAATATAAAAGGAGAGGGTGAATGGGGAGATGCATAAAACCATGGTTGTTTGATAAAGTCCCAAGGAATCAAGTTATTTTATAACTGCCTGAAGGTATATAGTACATGCAAGAATTATACACCTTAAATGAAATTAAGCCACTTGGGCTGACAGTACTCCCTCAAGAGATGTAGACTATCTAACAAAACCCCCAGAACCAAGCATGAGAATTCTCCACTCGAATTGTTGGCTGGGGTTGACTAATAGACTTCTTACACAGTGTAAGGTGTCACCATTGCCCTTGCTTGCTTCCCAGAGGCTGAAGGTAAGCCCTTTTGCTGAAGACATCATACACTTCAGACATAGGATTTCGAAGATTTGTGATGACTCCTTCCTTCCACTCTATGTGTATAATACCAAAAGGTAATGTGCAAGCTGCCAAGGGAGGGAAGCAATCAATGGTTCTATCCAGCTGTAATACCTATGGACCACACCCATGACTGGTATGTCAAGGTTATCTGTGGTCAGTAAGGTCATGGATCATATTGGAAAACCTATCAGTACTACTTTACTAGACCAGTCTAATTCCTAGCTTATGTCTATACCTTAAACCCACAGAAAAGTGTAGCTTTCACTCTGCATTAAAAATGTTCTTCTTTCTGGCAAACAGAGGCCATTCCAGAAAAACCACAAGTGGTCATAATGCAGACATCAACTGATCATGAAGAACTCAACCCTCAACATGCACAATTGCAATGCAACTCCTGCACTTAAGCTCAGGGACCATTTCTAAAGATGAGATAAAAACACTCTAAGAGCCAGAGGACCAAGAAATCTCCTATGATATTGTCTCTAGAAAAGAAAGGGACATTGCTCTCATGATAGTTCAGTAACATGGCTGTCTAAACAAGGCCTAAACAATGACAACAGCAATAAGTATGCAAACTGGAAATGGGGAAATTCCATGAAGACCCAGCCCCTAGACAAAGAACTGCAGGCAACTAAGGACTGTCAAGAGAGGGACAATTAACCTTTCCCAGAGATGATCCTCCTAACTGATTACACAGCACAAGGTGGTCAGCCCTGAAATTAGACAGATAACAGCACTTAATAGGCCCAACAGGTTGTGTGTAAGTACAGATGTGGTGCTACCTATTTGAAAGTGAGAGACATAGGTGGTGATAAGGGGGTAAATGGAAGGGATGAAGTGATATCATTATGTTTTAATTACTGTACATTACCGTATATGTTTGTTTCCCCATAATAAATGACTACAGATAATAAGGTGCTTTCTTGATTGTGGGGATACAGGTCTAGATGTGTTTACATATATGTGTGCATGTCTGCAGAGGTTTGAAGTGAACCTTCAGTACTGTAGTGGCTATTCCTGGTTGTCAACTTGACTATATCTGGAATGAACTACAATCAAGAATTGGAAGGCTCACCTATGATCCTAATCTGGAGGTTCAGAGATATAAGTTTCTGTATCTTGGCATGGAGATCTTGAAGCATAGTGGCTATGAATTCCAGAAGATTAAGGCAAGGAGATCTCTGAGTTCAAGATCATCTGGGATTAAAGGCAAGATGGCCCACTTCTTTAATCTGGGCCACACCCTCTGCTGGAGACCTATATAAGGACATTGGAAGAAGACTCTCTCACTCTACCTTCCTTGCCTGCTTTCCTCGTGGGACCAAGCAACTGCTAGATCCTTGGACTGCCATCCACAGCTGCTGCTGACCATTGTTGGGGAGTTGGACTACAGACTGTAAGTCATCAACAAATTCTCTAACTATATAGAGACTACCCATATGTTCTGTGACTCTAGAGAACCCTGACTACTACAGAAGTTGGTACCAGGAGTGGTTCTAGAGGAGCAGAAGTATATGGATGAATATTTTAAAAATCTGGAGTTGGTTTGATAATTCATAAGCACCTTCAACTACTGAAACCTCTCCAGATTCTCTTCCTCCTTGGAGCTTGGAGAATATTGAAGACCCGTGGTTGAAACTATATTTCAAGCTTAAAGTAGGTAATGCCTTTGATTATCTTGATGGATTAAGTGATTTGGTGGTATACAAAACTTTCAACAAGTTAGGAAAAAAATCGAAAAATGATTTTGCTGGCTGGTTGCTCTTACCATCTCAGGAAAAAACAACGAAGGAAAGGAAGGAGTTGTGTGATAAAATCGAACAGCTCCAGATGTAAGTAAACAATCTAAAAGTTGCTAATTGTGTCCTTGAAGAGAATCTTCTCTCTAGCAGTCATAAAGCTTAAGTTGCAGAAAATCAAACTGAAGCCCTCGTAAGGTTGGCTGAATTACAGCGAAAATTCTGGTCTCAGCCTCAGAGGGTGTCAGCAGTTAAAGTAAAGGAATTAATTGACAGAAGAATCGGATCCTATAACTTGGGTTGGGGATGTGTAGGAAGACCCTGTTGAAATTGAGAATTTTGAATCTTCAGATTTTCAAGGATTTGCCCCACCTGAGAAAGTAGTACCCTCAGTCCCACCCCTTGAAATAATGCCTTCTCCACATGAGGAAATTAATCCCTCAGAGCCTGATAAACCAGCAATGACTTTTGCTGAAGAAAATGCCAGACAAGACAATACTGATGTTTCTCAAGGTCCACCAATAGTTTCTTCTAGATCTATAACCAGACTCAAGGCAAAACAGGCCCCTAGAAGGGAGGTAGAAAGTGTAGTTCATGAGGAAATACACTATACTACTAAGGAGCTTAATGAGTTTGCTAATTCATTCAAGCAGAAGTGTGGTGAATATGCATTGGAATGGATTTTAAGGGTGTGGGATAATGGTAGACGGAACATAAAACTAGAGCAAACTGAGTTTATTGGCATGGGCCCTCTGAGTGGAGATTCTAGGTTCAATATGGAAGCTCGCACAGTTATAAAAGGTGTCAGAAATTTGTTTGAATGATTGGCTGAAGTGTTTATCAAAAGATGGCCTACTAAAAAGGTGTTGGAGATATCTGATCCCTTGGCTTAGTGTTGATGAAGGGATTTTTCAGGCTTAGGGAAATTGCAATGCTAGAGTTGATACATTGTGTAAACCTAATCCTCCACGATGGGAAGGTCCAGAAGATAAGCCCTTCACCAGTCCTATAAGATGCAAACTGATAAGAGGGGCACCAGCACATTTAAAGAGTTTTTTTCTTGCCCTTTTCCTTGTGCCAGACCTTAGGGTTGGAGATGCTGCTGCTCAATTAGAGGAATTAAACTCAATGGGTTTAATTGGGCCCCAAGGTAGCAAGGGCTAAGTGGCAGAGATGAATCACCAGAGAAAAGGTGATCGTAGTTATTATAATGGACAGGGTAGACAAAACAATGCTTATAATGACATACCCCGTAATGGTCTGCACAAAAGAGGTGGAATTTATAATGGCATGACTCGTTTTGACCTTTGGTACTGGCTAATCAATCATGGTGTTTCCAGGCATGAAATAGTTAAGAAACCTACTGCATATCTGTTTGATCTGTATAAGTAGAAAAATTCTCAAACAAATGAAAGAAAGGCTACATTGAATCATGGCAAAAGGCAATCTCGGCCAGTGAATCAATTTCCAGACTTGAGTCAGTTTGCAGATCCAGAATCCCTTGAATGAAGGGGTTGCCAGGTTCCTCTGAGGAAGGATCTTGATAAGACACCTAAAAGTTTTGTTGTTAGTCTTTCTCCAATTCTTCCCCAGAGGGCCCTACAGCCTTTTACAAGGGTAACCATATACTGGGGGATAGGAAATAATCAGACTTTCTGGGGTCTATTGGATACCGGTTCTGAATTGACACTGGTCCCAGGAGATCCCAAGAAACATTGTGGCCCTCCAGTTAGAGTAGGGGCTTATGAAGGACAGATGGTTAATGGAGTTTTGACTGATGTCCGACTCACAGTAGGTCCAGTAGGTCCCTGAACTTATCCTGTGGTCATTTCCCCAGTTCCAGAATGTATAATTGGGATAGATATACTCAGAAATCGGCAGAATTCTCACATTGGTTCCCTGACCTGTGGAATGAGGGCTATTATGGTTGGAAAGGCAAAATGGAAGCCTTTAGAGTTGCCTCTGCCAAAGAAAATAGTGAGTCAAACATAGCATCATATTCCTTGAGGAACTGCAGAAACTACTGCCACTATCAAGGACTTGAAAGATGCAGGGGTGGTGGTTCCCACCACATCTCCCTTTAACTCTCCTATCTGGCCAGTGCAGAAGACAGATGGATCTTGGAGAATGACAGTTGACTATCGGAAAATAAATCAGGTAGTAACTCCAATTGCAGCTGCTGTACCAGATGTAGTTTCGTTACTTGAGCAAATTAACACACCTTCTAGAACCTGGTATGTAGCTATTGATCAAGCAAATGCCTTCTTCTCAGTACCTGTCCATAAGGACCACCAGAAGCAATTTGCTTTCAGTTGTCAAGGCCAGCAGTATACTTTTACAGTTTTGCCTCAAGGATATATTAACTCCCCTGCTCTGTGTCATAACATAGTTGGAAGGGATCTTGATCGTTTGTCTCTTCCACCAAATATCACATTGGTGCACTATATTGATAACATTATGCTGATTGGACCGAGTGAGCAGGAAGTAGCAACCACTTTGGACTCATTGGTAACGTATATGCATATCAGAGGATGGGTAATAAATCCAACCAAAATTCAAGGGCCCTCTACCTCAGTGAAATTCTTAGGAGTACAGTGGTGTGGAGCATGCAGAGATATTCCTTCTAAGGTGAAAGATAAGTTATTGCACCTGGCCCCTCCCACCACCAAGAAAGAAGCACAATGTTTAGTGGGTCTATTTGGATTCTGGAGACAGCACATTCCTCACCTAGGTGTGTTACTCAGGCCTATTTACCAAGTGACTCGGAAAGCTGCTAGCTTTGTGTGGGGCCTGGAACAGGAGAAGGCTCTTCAACAGGTCCAGGTTACTGTGCAGGCTGCACTACCACTTGGACCACATTACCCAGCAGACCCGATGGTACTTGAGGTGTCGGTGGCAGATAAAGATGCTGTTTAGAGCCTCTGGCGGGCACCTGTAGGTGAATCACAGAAGAGATCTTTGGGATTTTGGAGCAAAGCTCTACCATCATCTGCAGACAACTACTCTCCCTTTGAAAAACAGCTCTTGGCCTGCTATTGGGCCTTAGTGGAAACTGAACGTTTGACAATAGGACACCAAGTTACTATGTGACCTGAACTGCCCATCAAGAACTGGGTGTTATCAGACCCTCCGAGTCATAAAGTAGGACATGCACAGCAGCAATCTATTATCAAATGGAAGTGGTATATACGTGATAGGGCCAGAGCAGGTCCTGAAGGCCCAAGCAAGTTACATGAAGAAGTTGCTCAGATGCCTATGGTTTCTACTCCTGTTACAATGCCATCTGCTGCCAAGCATGCACCTATAGCCTCATGGGGTGTTCCCTATGACTGGCTGACCGAAGAAAAGACTAGGACCTGGTTTACTGACGGCTCTGCACGTTATGTAGGCACCACCCAGAAGTGGATACCTGCAGCATTACAACCCCTTTCTGGGACAACCCTGAAAGATACAGGTGAAGTAAAATCTTCACAGTGGGCAGAACTTCAGGCAGTACACATGGTATTACAGTTTGTTTGGAAGAAGAAATGGCCAGATGTATGATTGTTCACTGACTCATGGGCTGTAGCCAATGGATTGGCTGGATGGTCAGGGACGTGGAAAGACCACAATTGGAAAATTGGTGAGAAAGACATCTGGGGAAGAAGTATGTGGATAGATCTCTCCAAATGGGCAAATGATGTGAAGATATTTGTGTCCCATGTAAATGCTCACCAAAAGATGACCTCAGCTGAGGAGTTCAACAGTCAAGTGGATAAGATGATCCATTCTGTGGACAGTCAGCCTCTTCCCCAGCCATCCCCATAACTGCCCAATGGGCATATGAACAAAGTAGTCATGGTGGCCTAGATGGAGGTTATGCTTGGGCTCAGCAACATGGACTTCCACTCACCAAGGCTGACCTGGCTACAGCTGCTGCTGAATGTCAGAGCTGCCAACAGCAGAAACCAACACTGAGCCCCAGATATGGCACCATTCCCCGAGGTGACCAGCCAGCAACTTGGTGGCAGGTTGACTACATTGAACTACTTCCCCCATAGAAAGGACAACGTTTCGTTCTTACTGGAATAGATACTTACTATAGTTATGGATTTGCCTTTTCTGCATGTAATGCTTCTGCCAAAACCACCATACTTGGACTTGCAGAATGCCTTATCTATTGTCATGATATTCCACACAGTTTTGCTTCTAACCAAGGAACTCATTTCACAGCCAGAAAAGTGCAACGGTGGGCCCACAATCATGGAATTCACTGGTCTTACCATGTTCCCCATCATCCTGAAGCAGCTTGTCTGATAGAAAGATGGAATGTCCTTTTGAAGACACAGTTACAGTGCCAATTAGGTGGCAAAAGCATGGAGGGCTGGGCAGAGTTCTTTAGAAGGCAGTATATGCTTTGAATCAGCATTCAATATATGGTACAGTTTCTCCCATAGCCAGAATCCATGGGTACAGGAATCAATGGGTGGAAAGGGGAATAATTCCACTCACTGTCACTCCTACTGACCCTCTAGGAAAATTTTTGCTTCCTGTCCCCACAACTTTAGGTTCTGCTGGCCTAGAAGTTTCGGTTCCAGAGAGGGGAGTGCTCCTACCAGGAGCCCCAACAAACATTCCATTAAATTGGAATCTCAGACTTCCCCCTGGCCATTTTGGGCTTCTAATGCCCTTAAACCAACAGGCTAAGAAAGGAATAACAGTATTAGGAGGGGTGATAGATCCAGATTGCCATGGGGAAATTGGATTGCCTCTCCACAATGGAGGTAAGCAGGATTATGTCTGGAGTGCAGGAGATCCCTTAGGGCGTCTCTTAGTACTACCATGTCCTGTGATTAAAGTCAATGGGAAAATACAACAGTCTAATCCAAGCAGGATGTACCAAAGGATGCAGACCCATCAGGAATGAAGGTATGGGTCAATCCTCCAGGAAAAGAGCCAAGACCTGCTGAGGTGCTTGTCAAAGGTAAAGGAAATACAGAATGGGTAGCAGAGGCAGGTAGTTATAAATACCAGCTAAGGCCATGTAATCAGTTGCAGAAATGAGGGTTATAAGTAATATGAATGCTTCTGTCTTATTTTGTTAAGGATACATTAGTCTTTCTTCCAATTTCTTTAACATTAATTTGTATTGAGACACTAAAATAATGTTCCCAAGGGACATTGCCCCATTGTAAATTTACAAATGCATTTGAAATTGTATGAGGAATAGCTATATCATGTTAGGCATATTCATGACCTTGTTATTGTTTCATGTGGATATGAGATATTATTTGTGTCAAGTTGACAAGGGGTGGATTGTAGCAGCTATTCCTGGTTGACAACTTGACTATATCTGCAATGAACTACAATCAAGAATTGGAAGGCTCACCTATGATCCTAATCTGGAGGCTCAGAGATACAAGTTTCTGACCTGGATCTTGGCATGGAGATCTTGAAGTATAGTGGCTATGAATTCCAGAGTATTAAGGCAAGGAGATCTCTGAGTTCAAGATCATCTGGGATTAAAGATGGCACACGTCTTTAATCTAGGTCACACCCTCTGCTGGAGACCTATGTAAGGACATTGGAAGAAGGAAGAGTTACTCTGACACTTCCTGGCCTGCTTGTCTCATGGGACTGAGCAACTGCTAGATCCTTGGACTGCCATCCACAGCTGCTGCTGACCATTGTTGGGGAGTTGGACTCCAGACTGTAAGTCATCGACAAATTCCCTAACTATATAGAGACTACCCATAAGTTCTGTGACTCTAGAGAACCCTGACTACTACAAGTACCTTTCCCCATTATTCTCCATTTTAGTTATAGAGATGTAGTCTCTAGCTGAACCTGGAACTTGCTGATGTCAGGTCCCAGTTTGTCTAGCTAGGCTGCTTATCCCAAAGATCTTCTGTTCTGCCCCCTGATAATGGGTTATAGGCATCAGTCCCCTTTGCCTGGAGTGCACATTGGTTCTGGGGATGCAAACTCCAGTCATGGCATTGCTTCACCCATGGAACCATCATCCCAGACCTCTAGACAGGAGCTTTTAACTGCAGAATTAATCCATCATCTTCCAACATTTAGGTCTGTCTGTGTATGTACATGTAAACTAGAAACTCTGGTTTAGTTGTCTCTTATGCTTTTCCCTGAAGATTTCATCACATCTGTCTCATCTCTCATTCTTGAGGAATGATAAAGGTTTAGGTCCATTGTGTAGGCAAGGCAACAGGACAAATCCCAGCATGCTGCTGTTATAGCTCAGAGAAGATACAATGATGAGAGAGGTAAGCCAGGTAAAGACTACACAGTACCATTGTCTGCTGCATGAAGAGCATTTCTCAGACATGAGCAATATAGTACTTTGGCAACTCCAAAATAATCATGAGTATTAAGGGAATTCTCCAGTCAAAACCACAAAAATATGTCCAGACGATTAATGTGCAAATAGCAAGTCTATGCTTATAAGGAGGAACATATTGCATTCTCTTGACAGAAGAAAGTACAAAAGACATTATCAGGGCTGCAGAGATGGTGACGGTTTAGTCAGTAAAAACCTTGCTGCACAAGGTTGTGGACTTGAGTCCCTAGCAGCTATGTATATATAAAAGCCAGGCATGGCAGTGCATATGTTTAATTGTGATGCAGAGAAGTTAGAAACAGATGAATATCTCTGGCTCCCTGGCCAATCAGACTAGTCAAATCAGTGAGCTCTAGGTTCAGTGAGACACCCTATCTCAAAAACCAAGGTAGAGAGCAGTTGAGGAAGATGCATGATGACATTTTCTGGCCTCTACATGCACATTCATGCATGCATGCTTTTATACATGTGCATGTACACACTTACACGCATGCACACACACACATCAAAAAAATAAAAAAAAACATAATAACAAGTTTGGAATTATGTTTGCTATTTCATCAAATAATAGAAAATGAGACATAACCTCTAAAAGAAATATAAAAAATATTATATCTTCCAAAAAGAAAAATGAGATATAATCTTTAAAAGAATTATATAAATATTACATCTTCCAAAAGTTAGCATGGGACGGTGTCACCTGTGCCTCAATTAAGGCTCCAGAAACCAATGAAAGACTTTAATCATTTGCAGAATTAATGATCTGACCTCAATTTCATAGAACGCTGCAGCTTAAAAAAATTATATGTTAAAGAATTATAGTGTAGTTTTACAATAACAACTAACTAGCAAGGTAAGATAACACAATTATTTTACAACCACTGCAAAAGAAGAGGTTGTGCCCTATAAAATCATCTTCAGAAATAATTATAGTCATGGATAGGAATGTTCCCAAGAATTACTGATGGATTATCTGAAGCCTGTATAAACCACTCACCGTGCTTGATGAAAAACATTTTTTAAAGAAACGTAAAAGTACAGCCATGGAAGGCTGAACTGTCCTGGCAAGCTAACACCCTAAGTATGGGCCAATAAGTACATGTCAGAAGAGTCTCCTGTTGTGGTTTGAATCTAAAAGTATCCCTGAAGGCTGGGATATTCAGGGCTTGGTTGCTAGCTGGGTTTTAGAGAGATGATTGAATCATGAGGGGATTAATTCAGCATAAAATGGGTTGATAGAAGATAGGCCTGGCTGGAGGAGGCAGATGGCTAGGGGGCAATCCTTTGAAGCATCCATATTTCCCCAGTGGCTCTGTTCTTCCAGACTGCCATGAGCTGAGCAGCTGTACCTCATTGCATCTCCACCATGCTGCTCTTGCCCGCCTCAGGCCTAAAGCAATTGAAGCAAGCTGGTCATGGACCAAACCCTCCGAACCGTAAGACAAAATGTCTTTTCTCCTTTAACTTGGTTTTCCTCAGCTATTTGGTCAACAACAGAAGGCTAGCACATCATCATAAGGACAACAGAGTCCACAAAACAAGGCATCAGGAATAAGACTCCTTCTCTGCAGTTTAGCTCCCAAACCTCAGGGGCTCTGGAGGGTTGTGCTCTTTCTGTCCCAGATGAGGTGATAAAATCTTTAGCCTCAGGGCTGGAGAGATGGCTCAGCAGTTAAGAGCACTGACTGCTCTTCCAGAGGTCCTGAGTTCAAATCCCAGCAACCACATGGTGGCTCACAACCATCCGTAATGAGATCTGACTCCCTCTTCTGGTGTGTCTGAAGATAGCTACAGTGTACTTACATATAATAAATTAATAAATCTTTAAAAAAAAAAAAACAAAACCTTTAGCCTCAAAACCCCTAAAGACTAACTCAAAACAATCACTGCACCTGAGATTCACTTCTTTCTCAGGGGTCAGACCTCTGCCCAATACTTCTGCTGTCAGCCAATAATGCCCCAACATTCCGTCTGTCCCAGGTAACCAGGGGTTTTGGTCTTTCAAACTCATCCTAATCCCTGTTAGTTCAAAGAAATGACTACTAACAGGATAGTGAGCAAAGAAGTGTGGGCCACTGAGCAAAAGGCAGTTCGGATTAATAATGGGGATGTCCATAGCCTTGACTCTGCCACTCAGGTTGACAGTTGTCTGATGAAAGTCTTCTAGTCATGGGAAAGCATCCCAGTCCTTTCTTGAAAGATATATACTCAGTGCAGTCAGCCCTCCCTGTCTGTGGACCTCACCAAAGAGAGACAGAAAATATTTGTGGGAAGGCTGGGGATATGACTCACTGAAGAAAAGCACTTGCTACACAAGAGAAGTCGAGTCTAAAACCCTAGAACTCACATAAAATTCAGACACATAGCATGAGCCTCTGGAATCCCAACACTCCTGTGAGAAGACAGGAGTTGGAGACAGATCCCTAGCAGTTGCAGGTCAGTCTTGCATAAGCAGCTGATAAACAGTGACACTCTTCAAAAAAGGTGAAGAGTGAAGACTGACTCAGGCTGTCATCTGCCTTCCACGTGTATGCATCAGGTACACCTGCACTCACACAGGAACAGTCCCCCTACACACACACACACACACACACACACACGGGAGGGGAGAGGAGGTTATGGACCTATATCTAATATGCACAGGCTTTTTTATTGTCATCATTCTCTAGGCAATGTTGTGTAACAACTGCACATAGCACCTACATTGCATTACACACTCTTAAGTCATAGCAAGGTGATTAAGGTATGCAGAAGACGGCCATAGATTATGAACAAACACTACAAATTTGTATAAGAAATTTGAGCATTTGGATTGTGATATTCACTGGGTTTCTGGGAACCCATTTCCCTTGAACATCAAGGGATAATGATAGTGAAGTCCCGTAAACATGGAAGATAAAATTCTTATTTTCGACTCCAACAGCCTCTGGGAACAGATGGTCACAGAGACACCATTTCTTCATGAACTCCTGCTCTACTCCCACCCCCACCCCCACCCCACCTCCATCAAGGGAGAAAACAATAGAACATTCTTCCTGTCCTTCAAACTCCCCTGGCACTCCTACCATGGGCGAACAAACCCAGAGAAGGCAGGAAGGATGTCAGCCGATGCTCAGAAGCCTCCAGGAGGAACAGCAGCCCATGCTTGGAAGCCTCTATCTGGATGAGCTTCGTGGGACACATGCTCTGAAGCTTTGCCAAAATAGGACAGCTTATGCAGAGACATGAGTGAAGAGGCCTGTCATGGAAGCCACAGAGGAAGCAAGCCACATCCAAACTAGAATAAACAAGAGATTCTTGGGGGATTAAATTAAGACACAAAACTGGGGAGAAGAGAAGGAGGTAGAATACAAGACCTCAAACCTCCTTTTAAAGTAGGCAACAGATTCCAGGAAACATATGAATTGTAAACATCAGAACACATCAGTATCCTTACTTCTCATAGCAAAGACGCAAAGACCTGTACAGAAGTGATGATGCTTTACTCTAGGAAGTAGAACCCAGTAGCCTTCATCTGGCTAGGGGTAGAGTTGGATGACACTTGCTTAGTTAACAGGCTTCTAGTGCACACTGCTCTTGAGTGTTCTACAGCCTGCAGTCATGATGACAGTTTGAGCATATACAACAAAGTGCCAAAAGGAAAAAAAAACCCAAAAAAACAATTATTACAATTTTCAGGATCCAACCATGGTGTATAGATGGTAAGTGATTTTCCTTCTCCTGAACTGTTTGCATCCTCCAAATGATACACAAAGTCTATCCAAAATGCCAATCCCAAGGAAAGGTGGTAACTATTGTCTGTTTCAGAAGCTCATTCCCTTTGAAGAAGAAATGCTATTCTATTCATGAGGTGTGGAGATAGAGAACATGGGGGAAATGCCAGCGGATGGTATAGATTTCACCTGTGAATCAGAGCGAGTCCAGAGAAAAATACTAGAGAAGCTGACATTCGCTTCCCACCCACGGTCTGCCTCTCTTTCCACTCAGACCAGAAAGTCAAGTCCCTTCTCCCACACAAGAAGGGACCTGCTTCCTGCAGCAGGAAGAGCATGCTATTTGGGGACTCTCTCTCTCTCTCTCTCTCTCTCTCTCTCTCTCTCTCTCTCTCTCTCTCTATGTGTGTGTGTGTGTGTGTGTGTGTGTGTCCCCTCAAGAACATGTCTCAATTATAATATATAATGTTATATGTCAATTATGCTTTTGTTATATTATATATTGCATTATACAGTTACAATAATGTCATGGGAAGAATTAGAAAGGAAATAATCAATTATTATGACCTGCCATGTGAAGATGCTGGTAAATACCCACCGAGTAGGGCGAGTTCAGCCTTCTGGGGATTTGAGTGGCATTTGTCATGCACCATTCCTGACAGCAGCAGGCATCTGGGATCACCCAGGAATACATGCATGTGAGAGGCATTAAAGCCAAAACATGGCTGTAAAAGGCAGTGTTGGGCTCTAGAATTGAAAATCTGATAATTAGCAAACTATTTTATTGTACTTTTTTCCCAGATCAACAGTTTTAAATGTAGGTATTTGTTGGAAAGCTTTATGGCTCAGCCTTGCATTTGGTATATGTTCTGAGAAGGAAGCTCTTGGTTGAGAACAAGAGGTTCTAATGTCCCTGGTCTGGTGACATAATGATGGGGAAAGATCCCTTCCTTTGGTGGTACCTAATCTAAAAAGCAAACTCTTAAAAGATGTCAGAAAATTCTAAGACTACATTGTAGGAACAGACAACAATTGCTTTTTCAGGAGAAAGTCTAAATTTCTATTAAAAAA
Organism: Tokudaia tokunoshimensis; assembly: GCA_036184795.1. Lineage (NCBI taxonomy): Eukaryota > Metazoa > Chordata > Mammalia > Rodentia > Muridae > Tokudaia > Tokudaia tokunoshimensis. The sequence goes on along the minus strand of BTHU01000022.1, from coordinate 65,266,630 downwards.
TGTTTACAATGAGATACAGAAAAAACTTTTAGAAAGCAGGTATTACATGTTCTTAATAAACACAAGTGTTTTAGGGTTTTATTGCTATGAAGATATACCATGACCACAGCAACTCTTGTAAAGGAAAACATTTCATTGGACCTGACTTACAGTTCAGAGATTTAATCCATTATTGCAATGGCAAGAAGCATGGTGGCTGGCAGGAAGACATGGTGCTGGAGAGATAGCCAAGAGTTTTATATATTGACCTACAGGCATTAGGAGTGAATTGTCACACAGGGCCTGGTTTCCGCATCTGAGACCTCAGTGTCCATCCCCAGTGACACACCTTCCTCCTGCAAGGCCACACCTCCTCCAGCAAGAACACACTTCCTAATATGGACACTACCTATGAGCCTCAGGGGGCCATTTTCTTTCAAACCACCACAAGTAAACACAAAGTAAGCAAAGTGAGCCTACAGGGAGAAACTCAGTCTGTAAAGTTCCTTAAGAGCTTGGTTGTCAGCACTCATAGTGAATGCTGGATATAGTGGTGTGGACCCGGATTAAGACTCCTCTAGATAAGGACACAAGAGGCAGGAAGCCGCCCTGAGCGTCCAGCCAGCCTAGGGAATCACTGAGCTCCAGATTTGGTGAGAGACTCTTTCTCAGAAAATAATATGGGGCATGACTGAGAAAGGCAACCCACATTGACTTTTGGCCTGCACATGCTTGAGCAGACATGTGCAGATACAAACACAGATAAATAAATGCACACACACAAATAATAGTTTAAGAAAAAAACTAAGAAAATTAAGACAACTTTTCTGTGAGAAAAGCTTTTATGTTATGGTACAGCCTAAAGGAAAAGGTAATAAAGAGCAAAAAAAAGATGTAATCCATTTACTAATTTAGAGAGGACAGAAATGAGAGCGGATGCTATGGCTTAATAACTCAGTAATACTGAGAAGACATATAAAAGCCATCCCTAGAGGCAGGGTAAAGGGCAAAGAGAGAATGCATGTGAAGGAGAAGTCAAGAAGTCCACACGGGGCAGAAAATAACCATGGAAACTGAAGATAGAAAACTGTGAGCGACATCACAAGCTCAGGCAGACCCGGGAACTCCTGAAACAACTACACAGAGAAAATCACAAGGCCTTTCTAATTTTAAATTAGCTAACCCTGATGCCTAAACAGAAAGCATTCATCTAAAGGGACTATTGTTTAGACATAACATTGTGGGGTATTTGGGGTTTGGGGTTTGGGGGTTTTGTTTTGTTTTGGTTTGGGTTTTTTGGTTTGGTTTTTTGTTTTCTGTTTTTTGGGTTTTTCATTTTTGTTTTTGGCTTTTTGGCATTTTGAGCCACAGTCTTATGTAGCCAAAACTGGCCTTCAACATATAATCCTCCTGTCTCCACCTCCCAAGTCTTGGGATTACATGTGTGATATGAGTCAGGGCCTGAGTGTTCATGTATGCAAGGGAACCAAGTACACATATATGCACATGAAGGCATGAAGTTGAAATCTGGAACCTTCCTCAGTAACTCTATTCCTTATTCATTAAGGAAGGACTTCTCAATTGATCCCAGAGTTTGACAATACAGCTAGTCTATCTAGGCCAGCAGGATATGGAAATTCAATGTCCCCTTTGAGAACTAGATACATAGGCAGACACCATGCCCATTCAGCATGTATGTGGGGTCTGGGGACCCAAACTCTGGGCCTCATGGTTGCATAGCAGGTACTTAGCCCACTAAGCCATCTCACCATCCATTAAGTTTTGCTGTCAACATCAAGTAAAACAAATAATTAAGTCAATTAGTTCAGAAGGTATGAAAATAAAATTGTCAAGGCCTCTCATCCTGAGGTTGAAATGTCAGAAACCAGGGAACAATGTCTGTGAAGTCTAGGGGAAAATATTTTAAGCTTTAAAGGAGTAAGTGACAGAGAGCCTGCCTAGCATTCACAAGCCTTAAATTCCAAAATAGCAACAACCAAAAGTATTAAGGAAAAAAAATGACAAAGAAAATGAAATTGCAATCCTAGAACTGAGTACTGGGGTTTCAGAGAGATTGACATGCATATCCCATGACTAAAGGTATTGAAAGGTTTATGCCAACTGACCAGGGAAGAAATAAAAATGAAGAAGAAACAAGGAAAACATAATTTAAGATGGCATATTTCGGGCATTTACAAGGGGATCAAAATGATGCTTCTACGTTTTTAAGCAACAACTAGGTTTATATTAGAAAAGAATTTTCAAAGAAGAAAGCGTTTATGAGGATAATAAAAACAAGTGAGAATACCACCTCTTATGCTGCATCCAAAATAAGCTACAATGGGTCAGTTTAAGTATTCTCAAATTAAGTAGTTTTAAGCTACAGATACACACTTACTTTAGTGTCAAAGATTCATATGTACTGGCTGGTTTTGTGTGTCAAGTTGACACAAGCTGGAGCTATCACAGAGAAAGGAGTTTCAGTTGAGGGAATACCTCCATGAGATCCAGCTGTAAGGCATTTTCTCAATTAGTGATCAAGGAGGGGAGGGTCATTGTGGGTGGGGCCATCTCTGGGCTGGCAGTCAGTTGTGGGTTCTATAGGAAAACAAGCTGAGTAAGAAACATCCCTGCATGGCCTCTGCATCAGCTCCTGCTTCTTGACCTGCCTGAGTTCCCTGACTTCCTTTGGTGATGAATAGCCATATAAAAGTATAAGCTGAATAAAGGCTTTCCTCCCCAACTTGCTTCTTGGTCATGATGTTTTCTCCAGGAATAGAAACCCTGACTAAGACAACCCCCAAATGCTATGAGGCCGTTTTGTGTTGGCTAACTACCCCTGGGTATGGGGCCTGTCATGAAGTGTGGTTAATATGCCCAGTGAGACTTCAGTGGAGAGAATACATTTTCCCTTTGCCAGCAGGCGTCAATTCCAGATAACTTTCTCATTAGGGATGATTGATCCTGTGTCCCCTTCCCCATCTCTGTGCTAGGAGTCATTTGTCCTAAACCTGTTTAGGCCTTGTGCATGTTTTCAGTCTATGTGAGTTTATCTGTGCCCTTTTCTACTGTATCTAGAAGAATAAGTATTCCCCTTCCCCACATCGCAGCCAGCATGAGCTGTCATTTGCTTTATTGGTCTTGGAGATTCTGGCAGGGATAAGATGGAATCTCAAAGTAGTTTCAGGTTACATTTCCCTGATGGCAACCGGGAACATTCGAACATTTCTTTAAGTGTTTCTCTGCCTTTTGTGTTTCGTCATTTGAGAACTCTCTGCTCAGTTATATATCCCATTTATGACTGAGTTATTTGTTTACTTGATGTTCAGTTTTTACAGTTCTTTATATATTTTAGATATAAACCCTCTATCAGATGTACAATTGGTAAAAATATTTTTCCATTCTGTTGGCTACTACTTTCACTGTGTGGTTGTGCCCTTTGCCATATAGAAGCCTTGCAAATTCAAGAGAATACCATTTATTAATCGATGCTGTTATGCCTGTTATGTGCTGTTGCCGTCTGACCTGATTAGAAAGACTTTTACTATGCAATGAGTGTAAGTACTCTCCACTTCCTCTTCTATAAGACTCAGGATATCTGGTCCTTGATCTATTTGGAGTTGAGTTTTGTGTAGGGTGATAGATATAAATGTATTTTAATTCTTCTTTGTGCAGTAATGTAGTTTGCCTAGCACTGTTTGTTGAAGATATTATCTTTTCTCCAGTGTGTGTTTCCAGATTCTTTGTTTAAAAAAAAATCAGGGGTTCATAAGTGTGCAAACTTTTGTCTGGATTTTCAGTTCAATCCCATCGATCACTGTGCCTGTTCTCATGTCAGTGCCCCGCCCCCACTTGTTTATTACTATAACAATGCAATCTAATGTGAATTCTGGGATGCTGATACCACCTGTACTTCTTTCATCATCTAGGAATGTTTTAGATATCCTGGTTTGTTTGTGTTTCCATAGAAACTGAAAGTCATCCTTTGAAGTTCTGTGAGAAGTTGTGTTAGAATTTTGGTGGGGATTGCACTGAATTTGTAGATTGTTTTGGTGGCAATTCACAATATTAATTCTACCAAGCCATGAGCATGAAAGATATTTCCACTTTTTGATACCTTCTTCAATTTCCCCCTCTAAATATTTTAATGTTTTTATCATACAAATCTTTTACTTGTTTGGTTTGAGTCCTAGAGATTGCCACCTTCCAGCTAATCTCCCTTTTCTCTCCCCTGCTCTCCCTACTTATGATCTCCTACCTTTGCTCCCCCTCCCTATCCCCTCTTCCACCCATTTCCCTCCTCTGTCCATCTCTTGTATCTATTTTGTTTCTCCTTTGGAGAGAGACTTAAACGTCTTTCCTTGTACCCTCCTTGTTATTTGGCATCTTTGGGTCTGTTAATCGTAGCACAGTTATCCTGTACTTTATGACTAATATTCACTTATAAGTGAGTACCTACCAAGCATGTCCTTTTACATCTGGTTTTCCTTAGTCAGGATGACTACCTTTCTTATGCAGCCGAGGCCTACCTCATTCAGGATGATTTTTTCTAGTTCCATTCATGATGTCTTTGTTTTAAATGGCTGATTAGTATTCCATTGTGTAGATATACCACATTTTCTGAATCTATTCTTCAGTTGAGAGACATCTAGGTTGTTTCCAATTCCTGGCTATTAAAAATAAAGCTGCTATGAACATAGTTGAGCAAGTATCTTTGTGTGATAGTAAAGCATCTTTTGGGTATACGTTCAGGAGTGGTATATTTGAGTCTTGAGGTAGAAATATTCTCAATCTTCTGAGAAACTGCTAAGTTCATTTCCAGAGTGGTTGTACAAGTTTGCACTCCCACCAGCAGTGGAAGAGTGTTCCCCTTGCTCCACAATCTCTCCAGCATGTGCTGTCCTTTGAGTTTTTGATCTTAGCCATTCTGATGGGTGTAGGAATCTCAGAGTCATTTTGGTTTGCATTTCTCTGATGACTAGGGACATTGCACATTTTTTAGATGCTTGTTGGCCAAGCAAGATTCCTCTGTTGAGAATTCTCTGTTTAACTCTGTACCTCATTTTTAAATTGGGTTATTTGGATTGTCGGTATCTAATTTCTTAAGTTCTTCGTATATTTGGATATTTGCCCTCTGTCAAAAGTATGGTTGGTAAAGATCCTTTCCCAGTCATTTTGTCCTGATGACAGTGTCCTTTGACTTACAGAAAGTTTTCAGTTTTATGAGGTCCTGTTTATTAATTCTTGACTTTAGTGCCTGAGCCATTGGTGTTCTCTTCAGGAAAGAAGGCTAGTCCCTTTCTGCTCTATTAAATCAAGTGTGTCTGGTTTTATGTTGAGGTCTTTGGTACATTTGGATTTGAGTTTTGTGCAGGGTGATAAATATGGATCTATTTGCATTCTTCTACATACAGACATCTTGTTAGACCAGTACCATTTGTTGAAGATGCTACTCCTTTTCAATTGTATAGTTTTGTCTTCTTTGTCAAAAATCAAGTGTCCATAAGTGTGTGGATTTATTTCTGGATATTTGATTTGATTCCATTGATCCACCTGTTTATTTCTACACCAATACCATGCAGTTTTTATTACTATTGCTTTGTAGTACAGTTTGAAGTCAGTGACAGTGATACCTCTAAAGGTTTTTTAATATTTAGGATAGTTTTAACTATCCTGGGTTTTTTATTTTATCATATGAAGTTGATAATTGTTCTTTCAAGATCTGTGAATAATTGTGTTGAAATTTTGATGGGTATTGTGTTGATTTTTGGTAAGATGGCCAATTTCACTATGTTAATCCTACAGATCCATGAGCATGGTAGATTTCTTCAACTTCTAATATCATCCTCAATTTTTATTCATAGACATGAAGCTCTTGTCATACAGGTCTTTTACTTGCTTGGTTAGAGTTATTCTAAGCAAGATATTTCATATTATTTGTGGCTACTGTGAAGGATAATTTATCCCTGCATATCTTGTAGGCAGGAGAAAATTTGGGTGGAAGCTTTTGTGGGTGGGTTAATGTTCCCTTCCCTCCACTAGGAGTTCCTCCTGGCTTTTGAGATGGCCACTTCAGTCTCCACATCCTCAGCTAATAGGAGTCCCATCTAGAGTCACCCCCAAAGACTCCTGGGAGCCTCCCCCATCCCACCAATTTCCAGCTAGTCCCAGAGATGCCCCCACCAATTTCAATTCTCACTCCCAGTCCTCTCCTCCCCCCAATCTGATTTCCATCCCTGGTCCCCTACTCAGTGAGATTCACACATTTTCTCTTGGGTCCTCTTGCACAATCACTTTAGAAATCAATTTGGCTAGATAGAAGGAGAGACCCTTGGTCCTGGAAAGACTGGATGTAGGGGAATTCCAGGACAGAGAAGCGAGAGGGGGTTGAATGGGGAACAGAGGGAGAGAAGGGGGCTTATGGGACTTTCAGGGAGAGAGGAAACGGGAAAGGGGAAATCATGTGGAATGTAAATAAGAATATATAGAAAATAATAAAAAATTTAAAAAAAGAAAACAATTAGGCAGTTTCTCAGAAAATTGGGAATAGTTCAACCCCAAGACCCAGCTATATCACTTCTGGACATATACCTAAAAGATGCTCCACCATTAATTATCACAAGGACACTTGCTCAACTATGTTCATAGCAGCTTTATTCATAATACTGGAAACTGGATAAAACTTAGCCATTCTTCAACTGAAGAATGGATAAAGAACATGTGGTCCATTTACACAGTGGAATATTACCCAGCTGTTAAAAACAATGACATCGGACCAGTGCCACGGAGAGAATGCAGAGTGCACTCCACCATCTTTGCTCCAGTGGCTGGGAAGTTGGGACTGCCAGGCTCGGAGACAGACAGGCATAATATCGCTTGGGTCTCGGGCGGCTTGTGTGTATGTGGCTCCCAAGTGCTGGGCAGATATGTAGTAACCAGCGCGCCAGCTCTGCTGTGGGACTTCTGCGTGGCAGAGGGACCCCCCCCCCCCCCCGCACTGAGCGGGAGCCTACCAGCTTCCCTTCCGCGACCTCTGTTCTGGTAGACTGCACTGAAGAGACAGGTACCTAGGCTCTCCCCAATATTACATCTCTTGGGACACGGCCTGTTGGGGCTTCCACCTGCACCCAAGAAGGGGACAGCGCAGTGGTCGTCTGGGTGCCAGATCTACAGGCCATCGCCTCTGCAGGATGACCAGTGCCACGGAGAGAGTACAGAGTGCACTCTGCCATCTTTGCTCCAGTGGCCGGAAGTTGGGACTGCCAGGCTCTAAGACAGACAGGAATAATATTGCTTGGGTCTCGGGCAGATTGTGTGTACGTGGCTCCCAAGAGCTGGGCAGATCTGCAATAACCAGCGTGCTAGCTCTGCTGTGGGACTTCTGCCTGGCAGAGGGACGCCCCCTCCCCCCCCCCACTCTAGGAGAGACCACACACCCCTGCACAGTGCAGGAGCCTACCAGCCTCCCTTTGGCGACCTCTGCTCCAGGAATCCACTACGTTGAGCCTTTGGATGTGCAAGGCCTCCCCAATATAATATCACTTGGGGCAAGGCAAATCGGGGCTCCAAAGTCACTCAGGAGCAGGGCAGGCCCCAGAAATCTGTGCCAGGGGAATCTGGTAAACCAGGGGGGGCAGAAATAGCTTTGCAGGCTCACAGGAGGTCCAACCAACAGCCAGTGACAGCAGGACCAACTAACACCAGAGGTAACCAGATGGCAAAAGGCAAACGTAGGAATGTTACTAACAGAAATCAAAGCAATATGGGACCATCCGAACCCAACACTCCAACAGCAGCAAGTCCTAGATGCCCCACCACACCCGAAAGACAAGATCTGAATTTAAAATCACTTCTCATGATGCTATTAGAGGATCACAAGAAGGACACAAATAAATCTAATAAAGAATTACAGGAGACCATGAATCAACGGTTAGAAGCCCTTACAAAGGAAACACAAAAATCGCTTAGAGAAATGCAGGAGAACATGGATCAAAAGATGGAGGCGCACAAGGAGACAACACAAAAATCGCTTAACGAGATGAATCAACGGGTAGATGCACTCACAAAGGAATCACAAAAATTGCATAAAGAAATGAATCAAAGGTTAGATACCCTTAAAAAGGAAACACGAGAACTGCTTAAAGAAATGCAGGAGACGATGGATCAACAGAAGGATTCCCATGAGGAGGAAACACAAAAATCGCTCAGAGAAATGCAGGAGAACGTGGGTCAACAGGCAGAAATCCTGAAAGAGGTAATGCAAAAATACCTTAAAGAAATACAGGAAAATACAAACAAACAAGTGAAGGATCTCAGCAAATCCATCCAGGAACTAAAAAAGGAAGTAGAAAGAACTAAGAAATCACAAAGGGAGACAGCTTTGGAGATAGAAATCCTTGGGAAGAAATCAGGAGTCATAGATGCAAACATCAACAATAGAATACAAGAGATGGAAGAAAGAATCTCAGGTGCTGAAGATTCCATAGAAAGCATCGACTCAACAGTCAAAGAAAATGCAAAATGCAAAAAACGTGTAACCCAAAACATCCAGGAAATCCAGGACACAATGAGAAGACCAAACCTAAGGATTATAGGTATAGATGAGAGTGAAGATTTGCAACTTAAAGGGCCAGTAAACATCTTCAACAAAATTATGGAGGAAAACTTCCCTAACCTAAAGAGAGAGATGCCGATGAACGTACAAGAAGCCTATAGAACTCCAAACAGATTGAATCAGAACAGAAATACCTCCCGTCACATAATAATCAAAACACCGAATGTTCTAATCAAAGAAAGAATACTAAAAGCAGTAAGAGAAAAGGGCCAAGTAACATACAAAGGAAGACCTATCTGAATCACATCAGACTTCTCACCAGAAACTATGAAAGCCAGAAGATCCTGGGCAGATCTCATGCAGACACTAAGAGAACACAAATGCCAGCCTAGACTACTATACCCAGCAAAACTCTCAATCACCATAGATGGAGAGACCAAGATATTCCATGATAAAACCAAATTTTCACAATATCTTTCCACAAATCCAGCCCTGCAACGGATAATACTTGGAAACCTCCAATACAGGGAGAGAAACAACACCCTGGAAAAAATGAGATAATAACCTTCTTGAATCAAACCTAAAAGTAGATAACCACTCAAACATAAAGATAGCGTCAAGAATGGCAGATGGCAATAATCACTATGCCTTAATCTCTCTTAATATCAATGGTCTCAATTCCCCAATTAAAAGACATAGACTAGCAGACTGGATACGTAAACAGGACCCAGCATTTTGCTGCATGCAGGAAACGCACCTCAGTGTCAAAGACAAACACTACCTCAGAGTAAAAGGCTGGAAAACAATTTTACAAGCAAATGGCCCCAAGAAACGAGGTGGAGTAGCCATCCTAATATCAGATAAAATTGACTTTCAACCTAAAGTCATCAAAAAAGACACAGAAGGACACTACATACTGATCAAGGGAAAAATCCACCATCAAGAACTCTGAATTCTGAATATCTATGCTCCAAATGCAAGGGCACCCTCATTTGTAAAAGAAACTTTACTAAAGCTCAAAGCACACATCTCACCACACACAATAATTGTGGGTGACTTCAACACCCCGCTCTCTGAAATGGATCGTTCAGGAAAGCAGAAACTAAACAGGGACACAGTGAATCTAATTGAAGCCTTGGACCAAATGGAACTAACAGATATATATAGAACATTTCATCCTAGAGCTAAAGAATACACCTTCTTCTCAGCACCTCATGGTACCTTCTCCAAAATTGACCATATAATTGGTCACAAATCAGACCTCAACAGATATAAAAAGATAGAACTAATCCCATGCCTCCTATCAGATTACTATGGAATAATGGTGGTCTTCAATGGCAACAAAAACAAAAGAAAACCCACGTACACATGGAGGCTGAACAATGCTCTACTCAATGATAACTTGGTCAAGGTGGAAATAAAGAAAGAAATCAAAGACTTTTTGAAAGTTAATGAAAATGAAGGCACAACATACTCTAATTTATGGGACACAATGAAAGCAGTGCTAAGAGGAAAATTCATAGCTCTGAGTGCCGCCAAAAAGAAACGGAAGACAGCATACACTAACAGCTTAATGGCACACCTGAAAGCCCTGGAACAAAAAGAAGCAAATACACCAAAGAGGAGTAGAAGGCAGGAAATCATCAAACTCAGGGCTGAAATCAATCAAGTAGAAACAAATAAAACCATACAAAGAATCAACAAAACGAGGAGTTGGTTCTTTGAGAAAATCAACAAGATAGATAAGCCCTTAGCCAGACTAACCAGAGGGCACAGAGACAGTATCCAAATTAATAAAATCAGAAACGAAAAGGGAGAGATAACAACAGAAACTGAGGAAATTCAAAAAATCATCAGATCCTACTACAAAAACCTGTATTCAACACAACTAGAAAATCTCGAGGAAATGGACAATTTCCTTGACAGATATCAAATACCAAAATTAAATCAGGATCAAATAGACCATCTAAACCATCCTATAACCCCTGAAGAAACAGAAGTTGTCATTGGAAGTCTTCCAACCAAAAAAGGCACAGGTCCAGATGGTTTTAGTGCAGAATTCTATCAGACCTTCAAAGAAGACCTAACACCAATACTCTTCAAACTGTTCCACAAAATAGAAACAGAAGGAACAGTACCTAACTCATTCTATGAAGCCACAATTAAACTAATACCAAAAGCACACAAAGATCCGACAAAGAAAGAGAATCTCAGGCCAATCTCTCTTATGAATATCGATGCAAAAGTACTCAATAAAATTCTTGCCAACCGAATCCAAGAACACATCAAAACGATCATTCACTACGATCAAGTAGGCTTCATCCCAGGGATGCAGGGATGGTTCAATATAAGGAAATCCATCAATGTAATCCACTATATAAACAATCTCAAAGAAAAAAACCACATGGTCATCTCATTAGATGCTGAGAAAGCATTTGACAAAATTCAGGATCCTTTCATGCTAAAGGTCTTGGAAAGATCAGGAATTCGAGGCCCATATCTAAACATAGTAAAAGCAATTTACAGCAAACCGGTAGTCAGCATCAATCTAAATGGAGAGAAACTTGAAGCAATCCCACTAAAATCAGGGACTAGACAAGGCTGCCCTCTCTCTCCATATCTTTTCAATATAGTACTTGAAGTTCTAGCTAGAGCAATTAGGCAACAAAAAGAGGTCAAAAGATTACAAATTGGAAAGGACAAAGTCAAACTATCACTATTTGCAGACGATATGATAGTATAGTTAAGCGACCCAAAGAACTCCACCAGAGAACTCCTACAGCTGATAAACGACTTCAGCAAAGTGGCCGGATATAAAATCAACTCAAGCAAATCAGTAGCCTTCCTATACTCAAAGGATAAGCAGGCTGAGAAAGAAGTAGGAGAAATGATACCCTTCACGATAGCCACAAACCATATAAAGTATCTTGGCATGACTCTAACCAAACAAGTGAAAGATCTGTATGACAAGAACTTCAAGTCTCTGAAGAAAGAAATTGAAGAAGACCTCAGAAGATGGAAAAATCTGCCATGCTCATGGATTGGCAGGATTAATATAGTAAAAATGAGCATCTTACCAAAAGTAATACAGAGATTCAATGCAATCCCCATCAAAATCCCAACTCAATTCTTCATAGAGTTAGAAAGAGCAATTCAAAAATTCATCTGGAATAACAGAAAACCCAGAATAGCTAAAACTATTCTCAAGAGTAAAAGAACCTCTGGGGGAATCAGTATCCCGGACCTCAAGCTGTACTACAGAGCAATAGTGTTAAAAACTGCATGGTATTTGTACAGTGACAGGCATGTAGATCAATGGAACAGAATTGAAGACCCAGAAATGAATCCACACTCCTATGGTCACTTGATCTTTGACAAAGGAGCTAAAACCATCCAGTGGAAAAAAGATAGCCTTTTCAACAAATGGTGCTGGCTCAGCTGGAGGTCAACATGCAGAAGAATGCAAATTGACCCATTCTTATCTCCTTGCACTAAGCTCAATTCTAAGTGGATCAAGGATCTCCACATAAAACCAGACACACTGAAACTAATAGAAGGGAAACTAGGGAAGAACCTTGAACATATGGGCACAGGGGAGAATTTCCTGAACAGAACTCCAATAGCTTATGCTCTAAGATCAAGAATTGACAAATGGGACCTCATTAAATTACAAAGTTTTTGCAAGGCAAAAGACACTGTCAAAAAGACAAAGCAGCAACCAACTAACTGGGAAATGATCATTACCAACCTTACATCCAACAGAGGGCTAATATCCAATACATACAAAGAACTCAAGAAGTTAAATTCCAGAGAGGCAAGTAACCCTATTAAAAATGGGGTACAGAGCTAAACAAAGAGTTCTCACCTGAAGAATATCTAATGGCTGAGAAGCACCTAAAGAGATGTTCATCATCCTTAGTCATTAGGGAAATGCAAATCAAAACAACCCTGAGATTCCATCTCACACCAGTCAGGATGGCTAAGATCAAAAACACAGGAGATAGCAGTTGTTGGCGAGGATGTGGAGAAAGAGGAACACTCCCCCACTGCTGGTGGAATTGCAAGCTAGTACAACCACTCTGGAAAGCAGTCTGGCGGTTCCTCAAAAAACTGGGCATGACACTCCAGAAGGATCTGGCTATACCACTCCTGGGTATATACCCAGATGCTTTACCTGCATGCAATAAGGACACATGCTCCACTATGTTCATAGCAGCCTTATTTATAATAGCCAGAAGCTGGAAAGAACCCAGATGTCCCTCAACGGTGGAATGGATTCAGAAGATGTGGTATATCTACACAATGGAATACTACTCTGCAATTAAAAACAATGAATTCATGAAATTCCTAGGCAAATGGTCAGAACTTGAAAATATCATCCCTATGAGGTAACCCAAACACAAAAGAACACACACGGTATGCAGTCACTGATAAGGGGATATTAACCCATAATCTCGGAATACCCTAGACACAATTCGCATATCAATAGATTTCTAAGAAGATGGAAGGAGAGACCCCTGGTCCTGGAAAGACTGGATGTAGGGGAACGCCAGGACAGAGAAACGAGAGGGGGTTGAATGGAGAAAAGAGGGAGGGAAGGGGGCTTATGGGACTTTCGGGGACGGAGGAAACGGGTAAGGGGAAATGATTTGGAATGTAAATTAAAAAAAAACGTAGAAAATAAAAAAAAAATAAAACATAAAAAGAAAAAAAAAACAATGACATCACTAAAAGTAGTAAGACAAAAAGGCCAAGTAACATATTAAGGAAGATCTATCCAAATCACATCAGACTTCTCACCAGAGACTATGAAAACCAGAAAATCCTGGGCAGATCTCATGCAGACACTAAGAGAGCAAAAATGCCAGCCTAGACTACTATATCCAGCAAAACTCTCAATCACCATAGATGGAGAGATCAAGATATTCCATGATAAAACCAAATTTATACAATATCTTTCCACAAACCCAGCCCTGCAAAGGATGATAGGTGGAAACCGCCAATACAAGGAGAGAAACAACACCCTGGAAAAAAAAAACGAGATAGTAACCTTCTTGCTTCAAACCCAAAAGTAGATAACGACTCAAACATAAAGATAGCTTCAAGAATAGCAGGTGGCAATAATCACTATTCCTTAATCTCTCTTAATATCAATGGTCTCAATTCCCCAATTAAAAGACATAGACTAACAGACTGGATACGCAAACAGGACCCAGCATTTTGCTGTGTGCAGGAAACGCACCTCAGTGTCAAAGACAACACTACCTCAGAGTAAAAGCCTGGAAAACACTTTTACAAGCAAATGGTCCCAGGAAACGAGCCGCAGTAGCCATCCTAATATCAGATAAAATTGACTTTCAACCTAAAGTCATCAAAAAAGACACAGAGGGACACTACATACTGATCAAAGGAAAAATCCACCAAGAAGAACTCTCAATTCTGAATATCTATGCTCCAAATGCAAGGTCACCTCATTCGTAAAAGAAACTTTACTAAATCTCAAAGCACACATCGCACCTCACACAATAATAGTGGGTGACTGCAACACCCAGCTCTCTGAAATGGATCCTTCAGGAAAGCAGAAACTAAACAGGGACACAGTGAATCTAATTGAAGCCTTGGAACAAATGGAACTAGCAGATATATAGAGAACATTTCATCCTAAAGCAAAAGAATACACCTTCTCAGCACCTCATAGTGCCTTCTCCAAAATCGACCATATAATTGGTCACAAATCAGACCTCAACAAATATAAGAAGATCAAACTAATCCCATGCCTCCTATCAGATCACTATGGAATAAGGGTGGTCCTCAATGGCAACAAAAACAACAGAAAGCCCACATACACATGGAGGCTGAACAATGCTCTACTCAATGATAACTTGGTCAAGGAGGAAATAAAGAAAGAAATCAAAGACTTTTTGAAAGTTAATGAAAATGAAGGCACAACATACCCTAATTTATGGGACACAATGAAAGCAGTGCTAAGAGGAAAATTCATAGACCTGAGTGCCTCCAAAAAGAAATGGAAGACAGCATACACTAACAGCTTAATGGCACACCTGAAAGCCCTGGAACAAAAAGAAGCAAATACACCAAAGAGGAGTAGAAGGCAGGAAATCATCAAACTCAGGGCTGAAATCAATCAAGTAGAAACAAATAAAACCATACAAAGAATCAACAAAACGAGGAGTTGGTTCTTTGAGAAAATCAACAAGATAGATAAGCCCTTAGCCAGACTAACCAGAGGGCACAGAGACAGTATCCAAATTAATAAAATCAGAAACGAAAAGGGAGAGATAACAACAGAAACTGAGGAAATTCAAAAAATCATCAGATCCTACTACAAAAACCTGTATTCAACACAACTAGAAAATCTCGAGGAAATGGACAATTTCCTTGACAGATATCAAATACCAAAATTAAATCAGGATCAAATAGACCATCTAAACCATCCTATAACCCCTGAAGAAACAGAAGTTGTCATTGGAAGTCTTCCAACCAAAAAAGGCACAGGTCCAGATGGTTTTAGTGCAGAATTCTATCAGACCTTCAAAGAAGACCTAACACCAATACTCTTCAAACTGTTCCACAAAATAGAAACAGAAGGAACACTACCCAACTTGTTCTATGAAGCCACAATTACACTAATACCAAAAGCACACAAAGATCCGACAAAGAAAGAGAATCTCAGGACAATCTCTCTTATGAATATCGATGCAAAAATACTCAATAAAATTCTTGCCAACCGAATCCAAGAACACATCAAAACGATCATTCACCATGGTCAAGTAGGCTTCATCCCAGAGATACAGGGATGGTTCAATATAAGGAAGTACATCATTATAATCCACTATATAAACAATCTCAAAGAAAAAAACCACATGGTCATTTCACTAGATGCTGAGAAAGCATTTGACAAAATTCAGCATCCTTTCATGTTAAAGGTCTTGGAAATCTCAGGAATTTGAGGCCCATATCTAAACATAGTAAAAGCAATTTACAGCAAACTGGTAGCCAACATCAATCTAAATGGAAAGAAACTTGAAGCAATCCCACTAAAATCAGGGACTAGACAAGGCTGCCCTCTCTCTCCATATCTTTTCAATATAGTACTTGACGTTCTAGATAGAGCACTTAGACAACAAAAGGAGGTCAAAGGGATACAAATTGGAAAGGAAGAAGTCAAACTATCACTATTTGCAGACGATATGATAGTATACTTAAGCAACCCAAAGAACTCCACCAAAGAACTCCTACAGCTGATCAGTAACTTCAGCAAAGTGGCCGGATATAAAATCAACTCAAGCAAATCAGTAGCCTTCCTATACTCAAAGGATAAGCAGGCTGAGAAAGACATAAGAGAAATGATACCCTTCACGATAGCCACAAACCATATAAAGTATCTTGGTGTGACTCTAAAGAAACAAGTGAAAGATCTGTATGACAAGAACTTCAAGTCTCTGAAGAAAGAAATTGAAGAAGACCTCAGAAGATGGAAAAATCTGCCATGCTCATGGATTGGCAGGATTAATATAGTAAAAATGACCATCTTGCCAAAAGCAATATACAGATTCAATGCAATCCCCATCAAAATCCCAACTCAATTCTTCATAGAGTTAGAAAGAGCAATTCAAAAATTCATCTGGAATAACAGAAAACCCAGGATAGCTAAAACTATTCTCAAGAGTAAAAGAACTTCTGGGGGAATCAATATCCCGGACCTCAAGCTGTACTACAGAGTAATAGTGTTAAAAATTGCATGGTATTGGTATAGTGACAGGCATGTAGATCAATGGAACAGAATTGAAGACCCAGAAATGTATCCACACTCCTATGGTCACTTGATCTTTGACAAAGGAGCTAAAACCATCCAGTGGAAAAAAGATAGCCTTTTCAACAAATGGTGCTGGCTCAACTGGAGGTCTTCATGCAGAAGAATGCAAATTGATCCATTCTTATCTCCTTGCACTAAGCTCAATTCCAAGTGGATCAAGGACCTCCACATAAAACCAGACACACAGAAACTAATAGAAAGGAAACTAGGGAAGAACCTTGAACATATGGGCACAGGGGAGAATTTCCTGAACAGAACTCCAATAGTTGATGCTCTAAAATCAAGAATTGACAAATGGGACCTCATAAAATTACAAAGTTTCTGTAAGACAAATGACACTGTCAAAAAGACAAAGTGGCAACCAACTAACTGGGAAATGATTTTTACCAACCCTACATCTGACAGAGGGCTAATATCCAATATATACAAAGAACTCAAGAAGTTCGACTCCAGAGAGCCAAATAACCCTATTAAAAAATGGGGTACAGATCTAAACAAAGAGTTCTCACCTGAAGAATATCTAATGGCTGAGAAGCACATAAAGAGATGTTCATCATCCTTAATCATTAGGGAAATGCAAATCAAAACAACCCTGAGATTCCATCTGACACCAGTCAGGATGGCTAAGATCAAAAACACAGGAGACAGCAGTTGTTGGTGAGGATGTGGAAAAAGAGGAACACTCCTCCACTGCTGGCAGGATTGCAAGCTGGTCAACCACTCTGGAAAGCTGTCTGGCAGTTCCTCAAAAAACTGGGCATGACACTCCCAGAGGATCCGGCTATACCACTCCTGGGCATATACCCAGAGGCTTCACCTGCATGCAATAAGGACACATGCTCCACTATGTTCATAGCAGCCTTATTTATAATAGCCAGAAGCTGGAAAGAACCCAGATGTCCCTCAACGGAGGAATGGATTCAGAAGATGTGGTATATTTACACAATGGAATACTACTCTAAAATTAAAAACAATGAATTCACGAAATTCCTAGGCAAATGGTGAGAACTTGAATATATCATCCTTAGTGAGGTAACCCAATCACAAAAGAACACACATGATATGCAGTCACTGATAAGGGGATATTAACCCATAATCTCGGAATACCCTAGACACAATTTGCATATCAATAGATTTCCAAGAAGATGGAAGGAGAGACCCCTGGTCCTGGAACGCCTGGATGTAGGGGAATCTCAGGACAGAATCGAGAGGGGGTTGAATGGAGAAAAGAGGGAGGGAAGGGGGCTTATGGAACTTTCAGGGAGGGAGGAAACGGGAAAGGGGAAATGATTTGGAATGTAAATAAAAAAACTTAGAAAATAAAAAATAATAAAACAACGACATCATGAACTTTGCAGGCAAATAGATAGAACTAGAAAATATCATCTTCACACTGTCCTCAGGGTTTGGACTTTTCCCACTCTCCCTGCCACCGTGTGACCTTCATATCCCCTGTGTTCCCTGTAGTTCTCCTGGTTCTGTCAATCTTCTTGCTCTTCCTACCCATTGAGCTACCCTGTCCCCCACTTCATCTCATCTCTGTAGGCAAAAGTGGCAACTTAGTGGTCCAGATAAACCTTGAAGTTCCCTGATGTGGACACCACCTGCTTCCACTTGAGAAGTGTTTCGATCAGGGGTGGCAGTGAAGGCTGAGGGCCGGAAGCACCAGTTCCCTGAGTCAGACTCCCAGGCTCCCTAGTGCTCATGGAATCTCTTCTTGGCATCCCCACTGGGAAAGGTTTCTCCACAGATGTTTCAAGGCTGCTGCTGAGAAACAGTTCAAAATGATTGGTTTGCATGCTGCTCTGGCTAGTTCTTGCCACTTTGACACAATTAGAGTCACCTGGGAAGAGGGATCCTCAATGGAGTAAATGTCTCCATCAGATCCGATTGTAGGCAAGTCTTTCCTCCCCAGGTTGCTTCAGCTTCTAGAGTCTTTTAATGTGTCAAATCAACCAGAAGTTAAAAGTATCAATTCACAGTATAAAATGCTCTGTGTTGCTTTTGTTTAGTTGATTGTACTTGGGCTACTTTAACCCTTTAAACCTTCAGACAGCCTACTCTAGCATTATCTCTGTAAGGACCATGTGACTAGAGTTGGTACACTGGACAGAGGGCCCATGGGTTTCAGATATCCTTCCCTGTGTACAGGATATTCCTTGACCTCATGATCACACCAACAGAGGGCTTTGCCACTTGAGGGTGCCCGGATGTATTCACGGGGACTCTGGGTTCTCATGCATTACTTCAAGCTTCTCTGCTTGGTTCCTGACAGAGAGCATGTAGTCATGCCCAACTTCATTCTTGCTTTTGGCCTCTCTAGAGTCACAATGGAAATGCCTCATTTGAATGTATAGTGACGATGAGAAGGAGCTTTCCACCAAGCTCACTTCCAGGGTACTTGGGTAGGGTGATATATGGACATTCAACATTCAAACAAGTTAGTGGTTTACAGGATAGATGGGAAAAGCAGAATATCCTCCCTTTGCAAAGTCTTTGTGCACAGTCCTCCCTAACATGCCAGCTGCTTCTGTATCTAGAGTTTCTTAATGTGTCAAGTCACCATTTCCTAAGTACTACAGGAACATGGTAGGCAGTGAGGGAAGGACATGTAGTTGGCCTCTAATCCCTTGGATCCCTTCGTGTCCATATCCCTGCTCACATGACATTATAATCACTCCTGTCCAGTTCCTCAGCCACAGCTAGAATATGTGGGAAGGTAGTGGGACCTCCTGCTGCCTTCCTTTGAAGATTAATTTAAATTTTATTTTCTCTCTACTCTGTGGGGCCATGACCAAGAAGAGGATGGGGTTACGACCAAGAGAAGGATGGGGTTATGACTAAGAGGAGGATGGAGTCATGAATAAGAAAGTAAGTGATGTGGCTTAATAGTGATGTGTGTGTGTGTCAAGTTGACAAGGGGTGAATTCTACTGACAGGTTTTGTGTGTCAACTTGACACAGGCTGGAGTTATCACAGAGAAAGGAGCTTCAGTTGAGGAAATGCCTCCACGAGATCCAGCTGTAAGGCATTTTCTCAATTAGTGATCAAGGGGGGAGGGCCCCTTGTGGGTGGTGCCATCCCTGGGCTGGTAGTCTTGGGTTCTATAAGAAAGCAAGCTGAGCAATCCAGGGGAAGCAAGCCAGTAAGTAACATCCCTCCATGGCCTCTGCCTCAGCTCCTGCTTCCTGACCTGCTTGAGTTCCAGTCCTGACTTCTTTGGTGATGAAGAGCAATGTGGAAGTGTAAGCTGAATAAACCCTTTCCTCCCCAACTTGCCTCTTGGTCACGATATTTTGTCCAGGAATAGAAACCCTAAAACACATACACACACTGAAAGTTAAAACTGGGAAGAGAAGGTGAAGATAAAGGATACAGCAAGAGAGAGACTGAAAACTTCTACCAAGTAAATAACAGCAATCACAATTAGATGTTAATAAAAGCTAGAAAGTATTTTATCCACAGAGCATAAATATCATACACGTGATGCACATGAACTTCTCATAAATCAGAGATAAAAATCAAATACCAATGGAAAGATACTAAAAGTTAATTTTGAAAAGAAAAGGTATAAATGTCAAAATGTTAAAAAAAAATCTACCACGAAGGGTAATTAAGTCCAGATTAAGGCATCAATTTTGTTTCATAAGGATGAAGTTTTAAAGATCGTGGTGGGCGATGCAAACCCTTGTGGAGTTAGGGTCAGCTGTCACTCAGTCTTGCATGATGCTAAAATTAGAAGAGGCATTGTGACAGATTGTCACACAAACCACAGCAACATTTCAAATGTTCCACGACAACGAAGCACCTCTTCTTCTAGGAATTTATCCAAATAATCAGAGGCCCAAACACACTCAGGGTACAAGCCAAAATCAGAGATGATACATAACCCATGTGGCACAGGGACAAAACAAGTCCTTTTAGGAAAGATCTCTACATTCCACTACTGTGCCTCAAAAAGCATGCTGCAGAAGAAAAGTCATTATATCCACAATTGCCCAGATGATGTTTAAAGTTGTCATTCGGTACCCCAAAAGTGCATAGGAAAACTGAAACACACACACACACACACACACACACACACACACACACACACATACAGAGAAAGGGAAAAATATGAGCAGAAGCTATCTTTGGGGTGTTGAAATGCCTGGGATTTTTCTTTTCTGTGTATTCATTTAAAATACATAATAAGAGTTCTCAGAAATACCCTCAGGGTCATGTGATTATGAATGTACTATGATTGACATCTGAGCTCTGCCTACTTCCAGTTCTTAAATTGACACAAGTCAAGCACCAGGCAGGGTCATAATAACCTAAAGAGAAAGGTCATTAAAGTAAACACCAGGCAAATTAAAAGTGAAGATGTGTCCCAACATTCTGGAAAATTCACTGTGCGGATACTCCAGACAGGCGAAGATGAACACCAATTAGCCAGAACATCCAAAGAGTGGCTGCTGATGGCCAGAAAGCACCAGGAAGCCACAAGACCCCAGCTCATCACCACTGATGTTGAAACCCCAGTGAGAACGGCTACGAATAGGTATCAAGCCACAGTGAGCACTTGTATAGTTCCCGTGAAGGATTCTGGGAACTCCAGATTCTGTCACAGACATCTGTGCTAACCATTCAGTTCCTCATTTCTAATAATTGACTATTTAGGAACTCACTCACTGATACTTCAGTAGAATTTTGCTAGATTTCTCAAAAACGAAATTAATATCATTTAAGGAAATAGTAATATTCAAGAAAAATTCAACTACTTAGGAGATAAGACACACACGATTTAAATGTTATTTGTTATTGCAAATAAATGTTCCTATCCCCAACTGATAATATATTTAATATTTGCTTTATTATTTTTAATTATGTGGTGGGGAAAACAGGATCTGCCTATGGGTGTGTGCTTGTGAATGTTGCTACTCACAGAGGCCAGAAGCACCAGGTCCTCTCCAGGAGCTGAAGCTAGAGGCAGCTGTAGGACATTCAAAATGAATGCTGAAAACCCAACTTGGGTCCTCTGAAGGCAGTATATGTCCTTAGCCATTGAGCCACCCCTTAAGCTCCTAGTCTATATATTTATATATAATTATATATATTTAAAATTGAATACTATGTCTTAAAACTTTTAAAATGTGGCTATGCCTAGAGAAATAGCTCAGTAGTTTAGTCTAACATGACTGAGACTATGAGTTCAATCCATAATATCACATGTAAATATATTTTTAAAGTGATCCCAAAGCTGCATCCCAAGGAACATTCACAGTAGCAAACATTTTCACTATAAGGGGAAAAGAAAAAGCACATAAAAACTCAACCCTGCATTTCAAGACATTGGAAAAGAAGAATAACATCTTTAAAACTACAAATAAAATGGAGCACAGAAATACATTTGAGGAGATATAAATACAAAAAAGCCAAGGACAGACATTGACAAAGTTTATGTGAAAAAGAAAGAATTTATTGTTATATTTTAATTCTTAGCATGTCTTAGTTAATTCTTAGTATGTCCTCTCTTTTGTCTATAATGCATGGCCTTCTCCAAGGCAATTAGAAATATCCTGTGGGGTAAGTGGAGAACCTGAAGAGGTTTTACTGAAGGGAGTGAGGATAAAGGAAACAACAGATCTCGCTGCAGTTACCAGAGAATTTTCCATAGGGCACATATACACCTGCCTCCTTTCACATTCAACCACTTCACTGGGAAGACACTTCCCCTGTCCCTCTGCTTCCCATACCTTACCATTAAAGCTTATGTTTTAATCAAGGCTGCATTTACATTGGAGCAAAAAGGGCAGCCATGGGTCTGGTGTACTGAGATAAGGTTGGGACAATACTAGGGTTAAGTTTAAGGTAGCAATGGCAGAAGGGGGTTGCTACCTCCTCCAATTTAAAACAAACGAACAACAAACAATCATTCAATTTTACCAATGGAGACTTGGGAGCCAGATGCTGGGGTGAAAAACCTGTCAGCTCAGAGAGGCAGAGAAAGCTCCCAGATGACCTTCTTCCTCAAACAACATCACAAAAGAAAAGAGGAGTTCTCCTTCTCCATACTGTCTCAAAAACCCTTCAAACTGGATATCCCTTCCTTCTATTTTCTGTGTGGCTCTCTTTTTGTCCTCCTGTCCTCCTCTTACTCTCTATGGTTTTGCCCTGTGTTCACTCCCTGCCAACTGGTCACTTGCTCCTCCTCTTATGACTTTACTTAATCCTGTTTAAAATAAGCAGAAAGCTCTTGGACTAAGCACATGTGCTAGGGCTGAGGCACACCATAACTAAAAACAGGTCTCTCGGTAAATAATACAATCTCGGGGCTAGTAGTGTGATCAAATATCCTGCAATAGACAGAAACAAACATTTTAGTGACAGACTAGGACAAACTAAAAGAAGATCTTCAGCAGATCCCCCAAAAGTAGTATCAGGATGCCCTCTGGCTTCTGGGACTCCAGCAAGAGCAATGCTGAAAGTGACTGAGAGAGAGAGAGAGAGAGAGAGAGAGAGAGAGAGAGAGAGAGAGAGAGAGAGAGAGAGAGAGAGAGAAGCTGCAGTTCTTATCACCAAAGAGAAAAGTGACTGGGTGGCTGGCCTCCAAATAGAAAAGGGACATTATTTTGCAGATAGGGAAGTTAAAACATATCATGCCCCTGAACTCTAGCTTTATACCCCCTGCCCATATATCTAGACGCCACCTTAGAGGAACAAAAAGTGGCAACAAAGCAATCTGATACATGGAGTGTGTACTTTAAGAGAGAATGGATATTATCAGGAAGATTTGCTTAAATTGTCACACATGTGCACACATACACACACACACACACACACACACACACCACCTTGCCCAGAACCCATAAACACACACACATGCACACACACACACACACACACACACACCACCTTGCCCAGAACCCATAAACACACACACACACACACACACACACACACACACATACATACACATGCACACCACCTTGCCCAGAACCCATAGACACACACACATGCACACATGCACAAACACACATACATACACATGCACAAACACATACACACACAAATACATACACACACACATGCACATGAACTTGAAGGACTTTGAAAATAGGCTTTTGGTTCCATGTGACCTGGGTTTGACTCTTGGCTACACAACTCTATGACATCAGGAAATTAACTTGTGTGTTTCAATTTCTCAATCTATAAAATGAGGAGAACTGTTTCTTTTAGCAGTTTGAAAGCATAAATGAGTTAATAAACATAAAATGCTTGGATCAGTGTCTGCTATGCAAGAAGCGTTCCGTTCAAGGGATGGTGGCTACTCTTATTATTGCTAAGATCAGTAACAAGGAAGAGCAGACCAGCCACTGAGAAATGAAAAAAATGCCAATTTCTCTACATAGCCAAGCAGTAGTGAATTACAATTTACTCCCCTGTTCCATGAATAATAAAAATCATGAATGAGAAAGATATAAAATATATCAAAGGACAAAGAGGCTTTTGTCACGAATACAGCAGTCTGGTTTAAACAAGAAGAATCTTTTTAAAAAATGGACCATGTTCAGTAAAAATATGAATTGACAATATTAGTTCAAGAAGTATGGCAAGTAGATCTTTCAAGAAAAGGATGCCAAAGAAATATAAAAATTAATTAGTGACCTCTGGAAAGACCTGGGACTAGACAACTAAGGAGTAAATGCTTTTGAACCTCCCAAAAGGAAAACCCCAGGATGAACAACAGTTGAATGACTGACTTGTAGGCAGAAGGCCTCCCAATCTCATTTAATAAGAAAAGCTACCTTTTTCATGTACACAAAGTTGGGTGAAATCAAGTACATATCAATCTTTTCATCAAAAGTTTCATTACTCCATGATTTCCTAGTGTCTCTAACAGACTCTGGAATTCCAACGAGCTACCTGTGGCAGCCTGTAATAGTTCCTCAGTGCAGTTTCTTCCAAGTACTTCCAGATCTTTCTGAGGATCAGGCCCAGAGCCTTGTGGGAAGCAATGTCCAGCCATGCAATCAGTAGATTAAGGTGGATTCAAGAGCCAAAATTATACAGAAAGATAAGGATGGAGAGGGAGAGAGGGAGAGAGGGAGAGAGGGAGAGAGGGAGAGAGGGAGAGAGGGAGAGAGGGAGAGATAGAGAGAATACAAAATTGCCATCGTAATAGCAGAGCAGAACACAGCATGCTCCAGAGATGTGTGGAAGCAGAAATTGATTCAACTGTTCTAGGAAGCAATTGGAAAGAAATGTGATTTAGAACGTTAAATGCACGTTCATTTTGACCTAATAATCCAACTTTCTATCAGTCCTTCTAAGGAAATGAGTCTGAAATGAAGATAAAGATTTACATACAAGGATAGACTTAATAGAATATCTCCTAGCAAACAAAACGAAATGAAGATAGGAAAGCATTTAAATGAGTAAAGAAGAAATTATTAAATAGACTACAGAATATTAAGATGGTGAATAATTAATAACGAGCAACATTGGTAGGAGGTGGTCAAAGCATGTTCAGGCCTGTGATCCTTTAGGGGAAAAAAAGATGACACACAGGCCACAAAGTACAATCTCACATGTATTTTTCACATATAGGAAGTAGACATTACAGAGACATAAAGCAGTCCCAACCTGAAAATGATAGCTGGGTATGGGGCTCTAACTTAATATTAATTTCTTTTATGTATTTCCCCTGTCTTTATGTATTAAGTTGTATTGTTTCTATAATCAGAAGAATAGATATCCAATAATTACTATACATTAATACATACCCATAATAAGGAAGAAATGTAAGTCTTCATTCATCCAGGACAAACACACGGAAGAATCGCATTCCCTCGATCTCAACACAAATGCACAGAAAACAAAACCCACCAACCAAATCCCTAAGTAAAGCCTCAGTAAAGACAGGCACGTGGCTTCTCTGGGGGTTTCCACACACTGTAATCTACAGAATTCAGTACCCATCTTTGAAAGTGTAGCTGATATGGAGAGATGTGTTTTAAAAGGTTGATGTGCGGCGCAATCTCTCTCTCTCTCTTTCTCTCTCTCTCTCTCTCCTCTCCCTCTCTCCCTCCCTCCTTTCTTCTTTCTGTGTGCATGTGAGAGACACAGACAGACAGACAGACAGACAGACAGACAGACAGACAGACAAAGACAGAGACAGAGAGATATCCAAGCAAACCACTTAAGCGAGTCCCACGGGTCTGGGTCTTGCAGTCTTGCCCAGTCCTTGCCCATCTGCCCCTAGGGGCCTTAGTACCTGTTCCTGGTGCGTGGTACTGGGGTTGTCGGGCTCCAGAGCGTCCTCAGTGCAGCCGAGGTACCACCGGTGTCCTCTCTGCTTTCCTCCACCAACAGCCTGCACAGCCAGCGAGAAAACTAAGTTATTACACCGCGTTGGAAGCCAGTGTGACTGGCAGACTGGGCATTGCGCTCTAAGCGTAACCAGAGCATCTTTGTGCACCCCAGCTCCCGGGATGGGTCCCTAATCTTGAAGTTAGGGAGGAAAAAAGCCTAGGACAAAACCCAGAGCAGAATGAGGGAAGTCCTGGAACCTGGCGGGAAACCTCTTCAGCAGGTTCCGCTTAGCAGCTCCCTCGCCCACAGAGGCACTATCTGGAGCCCTCCCAACCCCGACGTGTCCCTTTCCACTTCATACCAAGCCATCCTGCCAAGCGTCGCCTGTTTGCGACCCCCGAGCCCCACCCTACCCTAGAGGAGCTGCTTGGTCAAAAGTCTATGAGTAGTCAGTCACCCGGATCTTTCCGGGGCGGGGGGGGGTCCCCGGGAAGCAACGCCCAGAGCACAGCGTGGGCGCACGGGACCTTGCAGGTGGGGCGAGTTGAGGCCGGGGAATTACCTGGAGCGGGCAGGCGCGTCGGCCGGGCACCAGAGCAGACGCAGGAGAAGCAGCAACATCAGGCTGCCTACCAGGGCGAACAGCGTGCCCCCCGGTCGCATCCTGAGCCACGGGCGCCTTCGCCGCCAAAGCTGCCGAGGCGAAGCGCAGCCCGGGCGGCACCGACTCGCCGCTCCGGTCACCGCCGCCGCCGCCGCCGCCACCGCGGCCGCTGCCACGCACACCCCCAGCGTTCAAAGGCGGTGGCGCGGGCCCGCACTCTGGGGGCTGCCCGGAGCCCAGCCTGCAACAGTGTTGCTGGGCACCGAGCCGAAGAAGCCGCGTCCGGGCTCGCCCGCTTCTTCCAAGCCAGCCCCCGGCCGCCGAAGCTGGCGGACGGCTGGCGGATGACGATCCTCGGAGCTCGCCGCCTGTCCTCCCGGAGGCGCTCGGAGCCGCTGCGGGCTCTGGTCGCTGCAGCCGCCACTGCCGCTGCCTACTGCTGCTGCCGCCGCCGCGCGGGGTCACCTGAAGGTTGGGGCATGAGCGCTCAACTCCGCGCTGATTGGGCTCCAACTTTTCAGCTGCTCTCACCTTCGCCCAAGTGCGCTCTTGGCCCCAAGCGACCCACCCAATCACAATGCCGCTCTGCTATGTAGCTGGAGCCCGGAGCTAGAACCTGGAGGACTAAAGAGAAGAGCAGAAAGGACCCACTTCAAAAAGTTTGCAACTGAGTCGCTCAGCTGGATCCTCCCACGTGCCTGAAAGCTACCAGGGACTTGGTGACATTTGAGTAGACCTTGGCATTGAATGGCAACTTCCCACGATGTAATGTGGACAGTTGACACCAAATTATGAGAACATCTTCAAGGGCGACAAGTCCACTCACCTTTGGCCAGATTCATTCCTGCTTGCTTTCAAAACCTGTTTTATTGGACATTTTTGTGTCCAGTAATTTGTATTATTATGTGTGCGATTGTGTGACAGATTGACTGCTTATAAGGGTGGAATTGAATAGTGGTGACTGAGAGCCTATAGCTCTCAAAACCTGAAATGTTTACCATTGTTTACCAAATGTTTCCCAGAAAAACAGATTTGCCTACTGCCAATGGTGGTGATCTCTGGATTTTAAATTCTTGCCTAACCCAAAACCTAATTGGAACTATAATGAACAAAAGAATATCACCAATAAGAGAAAAATGCACCAACCAATCATAGACAGCCAACTCATCACACCATGCAAATAGTCAGTTACCTACATGTAGCCAATCAGGTGATCCCTCTACTTAGACTCTTTGTACCTGCCCACCAAAAGCTTGCTGTCCACTGCTGGACAGATGTCCCTCCCCTCTTCTATTTCCGAGTGTTGCCTAATTCATGAATCCTTCTTTGTTCAAGAAAATCGCTGACATTAATTTGTCTAAACTATTACTTTTTTCATTGCTAGAGGTTGATAACCAGTTTGTGTGTTGAAACTCTAACCTCTACGTGTGATATGATCCAAAGGGTGAATCTCTCAACGTGAGGTTGGAGTGATGGCTCACCTTGAGTTGGATGAAATGGCTATGTCAATGTTCCGTGGGAGGTTCTGTGCCAAACAATAAGGTGGAGAATGATAGAAGACCTCACTCAATACCTGCTTCTGGCTTTTGTTCCTCCCTACTCCCACCCCCCCCCCCCCGTGTACACACACACACACACACACACACACACACACACACACACACACACACGGGAAGAGGCAGAAGCTTCCTTTCTCACTATTTTGTGAGGAGACAGCCAAAGACCAACTAGCTGTCCACCAAGAGTTGAGCTTTACCATGAATTTCACAGTGCTGGAACTCTGATCTTTAACTCATCCAGATCTTTAAAAATACCTTGTTGTATCATCCACCCAGGCAAGAGTGTTTATGAAGAACTGTAACTGATGAGGACAAGGATGCTTCCTTCAGATCATAGTGAGGAATATCTCACTTATTGGTTAAAATCACATTTATTGATCAGAGCCTTGCTTGATGCAGACCTGTGAGCCAATGATGAAGTGATATAATCTGGCTTTTCATTTATTCATTTAGAAAAGTATCCTGACTCTTTTAGCCTTAAGTTCTGCTGTCCAAGCATGGTCTGTCATCTGCCCCCACCCCTAAGGTTAGGCAAGGCTTCCTCTGCTGTACCTGTAACTCTTAGATCCCTGAAGTACATTAACAGAGAATAAATTTCATTTGTCAAACACATTCTTTCTTCAACTATTCATTCTACTTTTGAACAGCTGAGATTATTCCAAAAATAACCTTAGTGCTCTATCGTCTGGGGGGGAAAGCTTAATTTAAAATATCTAGAAGAGCCAGAGCTAGAGTATCTAAAATATCTAGAAGAGCTCAGTGGGTAAAGTGGAGTACTGGAACCCAGATTACAGCACCCATGTAAGTAGTTAGGCAGCTAGGGCTGGTAGCTCAATCCTGTAACTCTACACAACACTAAGGCAGGGTAGGGAATGGGAGATCTCTAGGGCTCACTGCCCAGCCAATCTAACCAGGACTACTGAGAGACCCTATCTCATAAATACCACAGAGAGCAATAGAGGAAGATACCTATTGCCATTCTATGCTCTCCCGCCCCCAGCCACACACATTTAAGGATTTCTAGTTCCTGGTGCCAAACTGTAACTCCGGAAAAAACACTTGGCTAAACCCAAACCAGAAATTTGCACATAGGAAATCAGTAAATGGCCAATGAAGTGAAACCACTTTCAAATGAATGTTATTCTCAAAGAGGGATGGGGAAGCAGAAAAGAAATGTGACTATAGAGATGATTTTCTTCTACAGCTCACCACTGTCATTAAAATGTTACTAATCAAGAAAGAAAAAAAGCTCCTATTCTTCCACAACTGGACATTTTAGGAATTCAGTTGCTTATTCTACATATGATACCAAGTAATGCGGCTACATTTCAACGGGGCTAAAAATGATGTAGCAAGATGGCTCAGTGGATAATGCACTTGCTGTGAAAACCTAACAACCTGAGTTTGATCCCATCCCAACTGGAGAAGTAAAAAGTCAACTCCTAAGGGTTGACCTCTGACCTCCAAACACAGGAAATGGCACACATGTGTCTACACTCAGGCACACACATCCTATGTATGTGCCGACACAGAGAATAACAAAAAAAAAAAAAATCCAAACAAAAGAACAAAGGTTAACTAAAGCAAGATGAAGTGGTGTTACAATAACACAGTTAGAAGTTTACTCCTTCTCTTAAATGCATAGGTGCAGCAGAATTATCCTTGACAGCCGAAGGGTTGTCTGGCTTTGGAAGATATCCTGAGTTGTATTTCCATGCAGACATCTCATACTAACAACAATCTTCAGAAAGGGAAGAGGACATTAGATATCCACCAGGAAGCTGCAATTTCACCTAATTTACTAAAGTTTAATATTTCAGCACAGCTGGGCTCAAGAGTCAACCTTGTGCTGGGATCCCTAAACACCCTTGCTGTAAATGGAGTTACTTTCTATCATGCCCATGGCTATAGTCAGAGAACTTATAACAGCCCATTTTAATTGGGAAACCAAGTGTGAATTTGCAATGGGAATACAGAGCTGAGCCTTAAAATTTGACAGTGGGAAATTTACCGTAAGCTTCATCATTTAAGTCTTGAGTTGGTAAAGTATTAATTAACTTGCGTATCCTTGAAAGACAAGAAACTTACAGAAGCATTAAGCCATAAATACTATTCATTAGTTGAAAACTGATACCAAAGAAGCTCTCAACTTTCCACTCACAGGTCTGATCCCCAAAGATCTCTGGCAGGTAAGATATGGGATATGGTAAGACCAGGAATCCAGACCCAAGCTCAAGCCTCTATGCCAAACTACTGTGTGAACAGACAGAACTCGGCAAATATAGCAGTTATAGGCAGGTAATGGGTTTCAGAGGGCATCTTCTGAGATTTCCAGGTTTTTTTGCGTCTCAGAACAAGCAGACCAGGAATGTATGGCTAGTGGCAGAAACAAAGACAGTTCTTTAAGAAAGAGAACATATGGGCACAGGGGAGAATTTCCTGAATAGAACTCTAATAGCTTATGCTCTAAAATCAAGACTTGACAAATGGGACCTCATTAAATTACAAAGTTTTTGCAAGGCAAAAGACACTGTCAAAAAGACAAAGCGGCAACCAACTAACTGGGAAATGATCTTTACCAAC